>PVLD010000149.1:0-365033 GCA_004027595.1 Dinomys branickii | reverse complement strand
AGGAGTAGGCAGAGAGTTCATGAACAAAAATGAAACTGCAAGGGAAACACTTCAAAGAATCAATAATTGGGACCTCATCCTACTGAAAAGTTTTTGTACATCTAAAGAAATCACCAGCAAAGTAAAAAGAAAACCCACAAACTGGGAAAAAATCCTAGCTGGCTGTCCCTCAGACAAAGGTCTTCTATCTAGAACATATAAAGAATTAAAAAACATGTACCTGTCCAAATTCAAAAACCCAGTCCAGAAATGGGCATCTGAGATGAATACACACTTCTCAGACAAAGAAATACAAATGGCAAATGAATATATGAGAAAATGTTCCACATCCTCAGTCATTCGAGAAATGCAAATAAAAACAACATCGAGATTTCATCTCACCCCAGTAAGACTGGCCAGTATGAAAAAGTCATCCAATAACAGATGCTGGCGAGGCTGTGGAGAAATAGGGACTCTATTACACTGCTGGTGGGAATGCAGACTAGTGCAACCACTGTGGAGAGCTGTTTGGAGATTTCTCAGCAAACTAGGTCTAGAGGTTCCACTCAAACCAGCTATTCCTCTTCTGGGTATTTTCGCAGAAGATCTGAAAACATCATATCACTCTGATATATGTGCACCCATGTTTATAGCAGCACAATTTGTAATAGCTAAAATGTGGAAGCAACCCAAGTGTCCATCCACAGAAGACTGGATTAAAAACTGTGGCATTTTTATATAATGGAATATTATTCAGCTATAAAGAAAGACAGTTTTGGGGACTTTGTAGGCAAGTGGTCAAAACTGGAGTCCATACTCATAAGTGAAATAAATCAGCGGTACGTGTGCAGGCAACCTATTGTATCACTGGTGTAAGAACCTGAGGGTGGAAATATAAACTAAGAGTCATGAAAGAAATCTATTCAAAAACAAAGAAGAGATGGGACGAGGGAAAGGAGAAAAGAAAGAGACAAAAATGTATGTATGTATATATGAATATATATATATGCAGGAGGGCTAACATGGTTCTACTATTGTATGATATCACTTAAATTTGATCAATCTTGTATGTCTGTATGTGTTACCCTGAACACACACTTCGAAGGTATCAATATGCAAAGCAGCAACTATTGGTGGTTTTTTTGTTTGTTTGTTTGTTTGTTTTTGGCTTTGGTTTTTTGTTTTTCGTGTTTTTCTATTGTTGAGAGGATTCATTGTCTGACCCATTTTGCATGTCTGTATCTTGGTTCATATATATATACAATTCAAAGATACCAATAGGTAAAGCAACAACCACTGTTGAGCCCATGTCACCTCGTCTGTAGATCAGTTTTGATTGTACTACTTTTTATGCTAATATGTGTCTGTGTGTTAATATGTTTTTGTGCTTTTATTTTTCTAAAAATTAAAAAATAATAATAATAAAAATTAAAAAATAAAAAGATACTAGAACTTAAAAACGAGTAAAGAAAAGGCGAGGATACAAAGCTTTATAAAATAGTAATTGCATTTCAAAATACTGGTGATGAACAGAGGGAACTGAGTCTTTTTTTAAATAGCATTGCAAGCTATAAAATATATAGGGATTATTAAAATGTGCTAAACTTTGCAATTAAAACTGCAAAACATCTTTGAGAGAAGGTAAAAGACAGGTAAGTCAAAGGCCTCAGTGCTATTAGATGGTAGAGATCCAAAACTTGGTCTAAAGATTGAAACAAATGCCAAGAAAAAACCCTGAGGATATTTGTAAACAGAAGAAAATCAATGAACCATTGCTAAATTCTGTTGGAAATTGGAAAGGAAATCTTTTCCAAAAAGAAACTTAAACATAGGCTAAGTACAGCTGTAATTATCCAATGTCTAGAAAAAATGCAAAAGAAAATACGTATGACTTTGGTTTTCACAAAAACATCTTAGAAAATCACGACCACAATGAAAAAAATTATAAATTGAACACTATTAAAATTTTTCTTTTTAAAGAACAATATGAAGAAAATTAAATTGATTCCTCACATCAAAAAATGAAATTGCAAGCCAGAGTCCAGAAGTAAAAATGGATAAAAGTATTTTTAAAATATTAAGATGGGCTAGGTATATAGCTCAGCAGCATAGTGCCTGCCTGGCAAGCATGAGGCCCTGAATTTGATCTCTGGTACCAAATAAATAAATAAATAAAGTAAAATAGACTATTAAGAAAAAAACATGTAAAATATAAAGAGAACCCTTAAAATTCAACCATAAGACAAATAATCAAAGGAAATTTGAGTAAATTATGTTAATATGGCAATCATCATGAAAATATAAATTAAATGTAAATAAAATTGTGAGACTGTGCTTTAGGCCCTATAGAATGGCTAAGAATTAAAAGAACGAGAATACAAAGTGTTGACAAAATTGGGGAGCAACAGAAATTCTTGCAGAAGTTTTTATAAAAATATCCAGTTTTGCTCCCAGACACATCATTATTTATAAAGGTAAATAAACACTTTTTATATAACAGCTATGGCAGTCTTAGGTGTTTACACAAGGCTAATAAAAACATATTTCTACACAGAGACTTGTTTGTGAGGATTCATTGCTAGATTTATGACGGCCAAAACTAAATACAACTCAAACCTCTACCAGCTGATAGCATGCCCATACAATGGAGCACTCACTAGGAAAATAGTAAATTCCAAGAGACACTGAAGGGGGAAAATGTTCCATTTCTAGGTTTTGATGGCTCAAAGACTCACATTTATTGCTCAAACACATCAAATTTTCCTCCCTAAAAGAATGAATTTTATCATATGTAAATTATACCACAATAGAAAAGAAATGAACATACACCGGTTAGAATGCATTTTACATGGTTTAAAGCAAATTTTATTTTCCACTTTGTTCCCTGAAATAAAGAGACTCCAGATAAGATTTTAAAGACATGCCATGAGCAGCTATGAATTATGGACTATAATATGGCATATCTGTTACTTTTTGGTACAGTACATAGAATGATGTGAACACATGACTTGTGATTTCCAAAGTGTATTTACAAATACAGAGGCATAGAGTTCACAGAATGCAGTGGAACGAAGACACTTTGCTGTGGGGTGATGGAGACGGATTCTATCGGGAAGTGGGAAGACTGGGTGGGGGTTCAGGGTGGGGATTGAACCATCCTCCAGGGCTGAACACTCCCCATCCCCAGGCTAAGCACACACAGTACTACTGAGCCCTACGCACAGACATCCCCCCAAAATGGAAAGATTTTGGTAAGCATAGAATTCAGTGGAACAAGGTACATAATTAGAAAAACATTTAAGTTACTTTCTAAGTATGGTGAGATTATAAATTTTTCTGGGGTAAAGAGTTTCTTCATAGGAAGTATAAATAAAAAGCAGTTAAAGTGTTCATAGGTCCAAATTGTGTGGAGTTAAGGGATTTGGAATTTTCTCCCAAGAAACAGAAAGTCATTATGAAGGTCAGTCTAAGAGAGTGAGGAAACAGAAGACTTCTTAGAAACGAACAAAGAAATAAAATCCTACATTTTGAAAGGTGGTGGCAGCAGTGAAAATGGGAATGAGGACAAAAATTATAGGCACTAAGAAGCAGAATTATAGGGGACGGATTGGGCCTTGGCATTCAAAGCAATGTCAGAACGCCTGAAGAAAAGGAAATCACTGGACAATTGTGACTTATCTACTGACTTGTACTGACAGTATAAATTTCAAATTTAAAGTGTAAGGAAACTCACTAGCATGCCATGAATTTCCTTTTCTAAAAGCCTGAAGTAGTAACATTAATGGTTTATGTTCCTACACTTTGTAGTTTTATGTGTATGTTTGATTATCTTATTCAAACGAATCTCACATAAATCACATTACTAAAGTCTTATTAATCTATGATGAAATCAAGATAGAAATTAGTGCTCACCTCTTACATTTGGGAAAGTGACATGGAGAGAGGTTTGGAATTTTGCTCAGTGGCATTAGTAGTTAAGCCAGACCTGGTCCTATCTATTCTGATCTATTGTATCCCTGGGTCTGGTCTCTCATAACCAAGACCATGACTGGTCTCCTAGAGCCAAAAGAGCAAATCAGAGGCAGAAGGAGGCTGGGCTGGCTGGGAATAAGCACACCAATTTCTGTAGTAATATGTCATTCCTTCAATTACTCCATTAAACAGGAGATAATTCAATAATAGATAATTCAATAACTTTGCACTTTAATTGTCATTAGGCTTAAATTACAGCAAGGTGTCTCACCAGTTTGCAGGGAAGTCGGAGAGGCAGAGGAATGAAAGTTAGAGAAAGCTGAAAGATTTTTCTTCTCTTCTTTTTGGAGTGAGGTTATATGTGCATAAAGATGGACTCTTTGCATGAATCCAGGAACATCTAATTGCAGGTCTCCAAATCCTGTCATCTGCCTGAACAGAGGAAGTCCAGTCTGAATGAAGTCTCCTGGGGTTGTCAGTTCTCAGAGCCTAGTGAGGGTCCCATCTGCGGGATCCAGGCATGGAGAGCCCTGTCATTCAACAGCACAATTTCATGTGAAGTTTCCCAGCTGTGCCTGGGTGGACAGATAGAACCATGAAGGAGGCTGGGGATATAGCTCAGTGGAATAAACACCTGCCTAGCAAGCGCAGGGTCCTGAGTTCGATCCCCAGTACCACAAAAAAAAAAAAAAGAACCATGAAGGGAGGGGGATTCTGGACAACTGAAAACATTGGTTCACACTTGCTCACAAATTACAACGTACATTTAGAGCAGCCCATCTATTCCCTCTATGCCTCAGCTTCTCACTGGGAAACTGAGCATAAAAGTCATTAATTTCTAAATCTACTCACTGCTTCATTTAATGTACTGGTTACTTTGCTATGTGCCAAGGGTTGAGTCTGCTCCTGAGGAATAGCGTGGAAAAGCACAAGGACGAGCACAAGTGAATTTTTGAGACTCTCAGCAGAAATTAATGCTAAGAAAATAATTCCAAAAGGAATTATACTTAATATCACTAAAAACTCAAAGTTTTAGTGGTGGTTTCTGGAGCGAAGTCACTTCTAAACAACAGATCATGTAAATGCAAGCAATTTTAATGGAGGGGGAAAGGTGTTACATTTTATTCAGCACCTACTCTCTATCAGGTAATATGCTAAGATCTTTCTGGTTTGTTATGGTTTGTTATGTTTGTTATGGCCGTGCCCGCAAAGCCTTGGGAACTCATGGGTGTGGCTTTGGAGAGGGTACTGTATCGCGAGATCATGAGAGTCCCCTGGAGAGTTTACAGCTCAAAGTGATGCTGGGAGGTGAAGTGGATCCCTGGGGGCGTGGCCTGGAAGTCTTTCCCCCTTCCTCCTCCCATGACCTCTCTGGCTTCTGTCCCCATACCATGAGCTGTTTCCCCTCTGCCAGACCTCTCTGCCGTGCCGCCCTGCCTTGGAGCCAGCCCACTATGGACTGAAATCTCTACAAACTGTGAGATAAAATAAACCTCTCCTTCTTTAACTTGCGGGCATCGGGCATAGCGTCTGAGCTAGGAGAAAGTAACTGAGACATGCACCTCACGTTATTCGCTGCTCCGTATGTTTTCCCATAAAGCGAAAAAGCCCCAGAGAATTGAAATGTTTACATTTATCACAGACAGTACTTAGGGACTCAAACTTTGGAGTTTGTCTGCCTGAGTTGAAGTCACGGCTCTCCACTTTATTATCTGTGAATTTGAGAAGTTACTTAACTTTCCCGTATCTTAGTTTACTCATCCATACGTGACAATAATTTTATATCCTATCTGATGGGGTTGTCATGAGAATTACAAGAGTACTTTGTGCCTGGCAAACACAAACTGCTGTATAAATATTATAGTATTCTTCACAGTAGCTAATGTGGTACCAAATGTCACATTTCAACTTCTCTAGGTTATAGTGCCCCATCATTTGGTCAAACATCAGATTATATAATACTATAAAAGATTTCCAGGGGACAGCAGAAAGAACTGAACCCAGGGCTTTCAGTGTCTGCAGCCCTTTCTAATTTTAAATTTTGAAACAGTGTTTCACTAAGTTACCTAGCTGTGCTTAAACCTGCAATCCTCCTGCCCCAGCCTGGTAGAGTGTAGGGATCATAGCTATGCACCCCTCCATGTCCCGAATGAATATTCTTTGCCTATAGTCAGCAATCAAATCATCAGACATTTTCATTAATACTGGTGATACATATTAATTACAGTCATCTTGGGGGACTGATGCATATATATACTGCATCCTGATCATTTCTACTCCTTTCTGCCCTCCCCAACTCCTCATTCCCCAAACCCCTTTCCATCTCCAGAATGTACCTCACTCTTTCCTGTCAGCTCTCTTTTATTTTGCTCTTTATTTACATGTTGGATTTCTCATATTACAGAAACTATGTAACATGTAACCTTTTGTACCTGATTTATTTCATTTCACATTAGGGTGTCAAAAATCCATCATTTTCCTACAAATTACTCAAATTTATCCTTCTTTAGTTCTGAGTAGTACTCCATAGTGTATTTATACCACATTTTTCATATCCGTTCATCACTGATGCACATATCGGCTGCTTCCATAATTTAGCTATTGCAGATTATGTTGCTGTAAATATACATATATCTGCATATATCAGTAAAATATGATGACTTTACTCTTTTAGGAAGACAGCCAGAAGAGGTATACCTCGGTGAAATGTAATTTCAGCAACTATGCAGAAGAGTTCCTTTTTCTCTGCAATCTTGCCAGCATTTGTTTTCCTTGATGTGTGTATGTGAGTGTGTGTGTGTCTGTGTGTGCCTGTATCTGTGTCTGTGTCCTTGATGATAGCCATTCTTATGGGAGTAAGATGGAACCTCAGTGTACTTTGATTTGCTAATGGTCAAAGATGCTGAATTTTTTTTTACATGTATATTGGCCATTGGTGCTTTGTGTTCTCTCTCCCTCTCTCTTTTTCTCCCTCCCTTTCTGTCTTTCTTTCTCTTTCTTTCTTTTGGTTTTTTGAGATAGGGTCTTGCTATGTAGCCCAGGCTTGCCTCGAACTCACAGCAATCCTCCTGCCTTGGCCTCTTTCAATAAGTATCTAGTCACCAATTGCTTATTTTATTTTTTTTTTAATTTTTGAAGGTCTTTTTTTCTCTTTGCTTTTCCTTTTTTACTTCTTCATTTATTCCAGACACTAGTCCTTTGACCAAAGAGGACATGGGAAAAGTTTTCCTCCTTCTACAAATTGGCTCTTCTCTCCGTTTGGGGTTTCCTCCACTGTGCAGAATCCTTTAAATTTGATACAGTCCTATTTACTGGTTCTTGGTATTATATCTTGTGCAAGTATATCATGTTCAGCAAGTCCTTGCCTATGCTTGTCTTCAAGAATGTTACCAGTGTTTTTTCCTTAGCAGAGGCGTTGTTTCAGTCCTTTAGGCCGGGGTGAGAGAATGGATTTTCTGCATGATGAATCACTAGGTTTAGTAAAGACGCTTACCCTCCACACTGTGCGTGGGCCTCATCCAACGAGCTGAAGTTCTTAGCAAGCCACGACTGTGGTCCTTGAGAAATGAGTTTGGCTTCAGTGGCAGCTTCTACCGGAATTTCCAGCCTCCTTGGCCTGCCCTGTCAATTTGGACTTGGCAGTCCTCGCAGGTGGCTATGTTCCCTAGGTTCTGATTTTCTGGGACTCGGACTAATATAGGTGGTAATGCCTGAACATGACCCCAATCCTGATGGTCAAGGTTGGTTCTTTCCTTTATGGTGTTTGCCTGAAAGCTTCCACGGGCCTTCAGATAGTCACTCTAGAGCTGTTCACTGGGTGTGGCCTTCATTTGCCAATTGGTTCGAAAAACTAATGCAAGTTTTCACAGAAAATGGCAGCTGCAGTCAAATGAAACGAGACCGGACTACAGGTCTTTCCTCTTCCCTGTCCAGAAAGATCTTTCCCTGAGGGCTTTGTCACGGCGAAAAGGGGCACATCTGACAGGTCGTATTTCTTTCATAATAGAGAGCAAAGTTTAATATGAGATCCTAGACTTTCATTAGTTTATGTGCTGCCCTAATTTCCTTCTCCCGTTTGCTTTCGCACCAGCTGCAGACTTTAATTAAACTGTGGCGAGCCTCCCAAGCCTGGCCGGCTTTCCGGAGAAAACAAGGGCGCCTCCTCCCGAGGCAGACTTCCCTGAGTCCCCTAATGTGTGTTTATTCCTCCCGCTGTCTGGATCAGTGGCCAGAAACCTTGTGTCTCCGCATCGTGTTCCCTTTCTCCCTTTATTCCCTTCCACGTAGCAGCCTTCGCTGCAGGTCCCTGAGCTGTGTGTTACTGCTATGACTAATTCAAAGTAATATTTCACTGCTGTAATTATGGTAAATTACTACACTGGTTTATCATTTTGCTTCTTTATTTTAAAGCACCATTCATAGCCACAGGATAGGACCATCTATCTGTATTTATGGATTAATTGAATGCAATCCTTTATGATAGACAGTGATAAAATGAAAGGTGAAAAGAAGACGTAATCTTATCAGACTGCAGACAATGAGAAAAGCATTAGGGACCATCTCAAACTGCTCCCAAAGCCCACTATGTCCGTCAATGGACTGCTTCTACTCCCACTGTGTGAAGGTGGGAACGGCTGAAATTCACGGGTTACAACAGGGTTTATGCAACAATGTTACATAAACAAACCAATAGGGTTTTTTTTTTTCTTCCCTTCAAAAGACCACTTTATTCTGGGCAGATTCTTCTCAACTTGCATCACTGACTCCCGTGTGCCTTTAAATAATATCTGCCAGCTTACAGGAAAATTGCAGAAAACAGGGATGCAAAGACAGTGTGAACTGGATAAGTAAGGAGGATCAGACACTGGACAGAGAACAAGGGAAAACATAAGGCACCACCACGCAGGAAGTGAATATACACGTATCTTCTTCAGGGAGCAACAGTCGAAAACAGGGGGACAGGTGGGAAATGACGATGGAGGTGCTGCTTGGAGTGATTTCACATGAAAGAGGTGAGGCTCGGGAATTTGAGACAGAAGAGGCAGAGGAGAGGGCACCTAAGGTTAGTCTCCTGATACACCCTACCCCAGACCCGGCTATACAGAAGGCCATTCTTTAGCAGACACTAGCCTGGTTGGTGAGGCGCAAACCTCTCCTTGTCCATACTGGACACTGAACGTGATTCAGTGGCTGTTTATCGAGGATCTATTATGCATCTGCCTGTCAGCCAGGATAGGGTGAGGCTGTCAACAAACGCGGAACAGGACCCTCTGCAGGTGGCTTTTAGTTCAGTTAGACAGAGACACAGGGACTAACCTTAAGATAGCTCATTAGTTTTAGCATTGTTGTAAGCTGTATAAGGAAAAGATAGGGGCTATCACAAAACCTATAAAATGCAAGGTTGTAACTAGTCACAAAGCCATGGAAAACCTGCAGGCAGTGACATTTTGAAGCCAGAAAATTCATAAAGCTTCACAGGCCATTCCATCTGCCTGGAGCTCCTCCCTTCCATTCATCTGGCTGAGGGCCGTGGTGACGTCAGAGCGGAGAGAGGCTGCTGGGATGACAGCTTGGGATAGGAGAGATGAGGAGGGCAGGGTGAGAGTCACCGGTGCCAAGGGAAGATTGCAGAAGGGGGTGGCAGACCACAAGACGACTTCGGGCTTTACTTTTAGAGGAAAGAGAAGCAGCAGAAACATTTCAGCCAGAGGAATAACATGTTTGGCTTTGTGTTTTTAAACGATGCCTTCTTTTGGGGACCACTGCCACCTGCCACTGCAGGAGAGGGACCACAACACAGGTGAGAGTGTTTCCATAATGAGGGAGCATGACAACACCCCGAAAACCAATACAAAAAACACACAGAAAAAGTTTATATTTTAGGACCATTAAGTACACTTTTATTTTATTCTGCTTTCCAGTAGGGCTTACAGTTCATTCTCACTAGACTCCACAAATTCTGTGGTCTATCATCACTTAATTTTCATTACATCGACGTAGAAACTAGTCTGTGTGGTTGGCTGATGGCACACAAGTCACCGAAGGTCTCAGAATCCAGGATCTTAGCTACCACGTAACTCCTTTCTAGAAAGAATCTAGTTTAGGATATATTTATTTGATGATATGAAATCAACAATGGTTGTTGTATCCCTTGTTACCTTCAAAATAGTTGCTCTGATTTACCAGATCTATGTATGCAAGATTGATCAAACAATTAAACATTCCTTTCAATAAACCAATAGAAATTAGTGGTACAATTATCTTAGCTATCTTGTGTGTATATATACATATTTTCCTTTCTTTCTTTCTTTCTTTTTCTTTTTTCTTTCTGTCTTTCTTTCCCTTCCCTCACCTCAGTTGTTCTTTCCTATTCTCTCCCTAGCATATGAACCTGAAGGTGTAAATAAAATCTGAAAAGTACAGCAGACATTGTGAAAGGGAAAGAAAGTTGTAGGCATTTTAATTTTTGAAATGTTACTTATATCTTATAACTCTGTTGGTATCTGTCCGTCTGTAGATCAGATTTAAAAGAGAACACCAACTGTAATCATAAACCTCAATTATTCTTCTCAAGAAAATCTTGGGCGTGTGTCTTCCTAATCTGCTACATGTTTCTTAATCCAATATGGCTGACATGTTAGGATTAAGGGCTGCAATGCAAAGAAGGCTGCAGAGAGCCAGGCAAGGTAAGTTTGGGGAGGGAATCATACAAATCTGTTTCTCTGATATATGTAAGTGTGGTGCTCTTGAAAGTGGTGAAGCAGTGAGCGTCACACTTTCCTGAGGGAGAAAGGTTCTTGGAAGCCATCCGGCAAGAACTAAGGCTCTGGGGCAGAGTCTTGCTTATCCCGTACAAGGAATAGCAAGGAGGCCATTAAGGCTGGAGTAGAGTGAACGGGTGGGAAAGGAGACAGGACACAGAATGGAACCAGAGAGGTGGTGGAGAGGGGCAGGGGCACCACTTGAGGCTCGTAGTTCAAAGCTGGACTTTGGTTTATGCTCAGGGTACAAGGGAAACCATCATGTGATTTCCAACAGCCATTTGTGTTCACACTTACCTTCTCACAGGCTCACTCTGGCTGTGTGCTGGAAACAGACAGAGCTAAACTGAAAGTGGGTAAAGGCAGTGGTAGGGCATCCTGTTCAGGTGATGGTGCTGGTCATGTGAGAAGTGGAGACAGCTTAGTCCAGGTAGTGAGCAAAAATCAGGCCTGGATGCATTTTAAAGAGGCATCAGTAGGATTTGCCGACAGCCTGGATGGACAGAGCAGGAAAATGAGGGTCTGGAGAGGCTGAGCTACCGACTGTACTTGGGAAGGTTATTGAGCCAGCAGCTTTGGGCATGGAATACCAGGAACTCATTTTTGCATGTTTTAAATTGAAGATGCCTATTAGATCCTGAAAAGGAGACACAGAATGGACAGATTTTATAGATAGTTTAGGGTTCAGAAAGGGATCCTGACTAGAGATAAAAATTTGTAGACTTCAGTATATTGATGGTATCTAAAGCCGCAACACTTGAAGAAATTACCAAGGGGGAGTGTACAGAGAAATAAAAGACAATGAAAATGTGAACAGCATGAAGATATGCAATACACATTCACTTAAGAAGGCTTTACATTATGTCGTCCAGCGAGGTGGTATTAGTCTCATTCCATAGATAGGAAGCATAGGACAGTCAAACACTTTAGCAGAACTAATACTAGTAAGGCAATGACAGGGCAGATCTCACAGCCGAAGCATCTCACTGTGAGTCTCACTCTGCCAGTGCTGTTGCCCTGAGTTCTGTGTGCTCCAGCGCTCCGATTTCTCCCCAGTGTATATTTCTTTTCCCCCCATATATTTGAAACCTGTCTAGACTCTAGGCTTCCTGTGTGCAGAGCACCTGGGAGAGGCCGTGGGAGGATGACGACTCTCGTGTTAACACTCTCGGGCCTCTTCACAGGTGTAATAGCCTTTCCTGGGTCTCCTGCTTTGCAAAGTATCCAACAGGGACCTGTGGAAGGAGCCCATTAGAGCCAAGCACTTTTGCTACAGAACAAAACAACTGCAGGGCTGGATGCACGCCCCACACCTCAGTGTTCTGGAAGGACAGGCTTTCCCGACATGCCACTGTGAGCATGGGGGTGTCCACCGGTGGGGGACCGCGTGTGACCCACTGAGCCCAGGTGGGGCCGGGTGGTGTCCAACTCAAGCTCTCAAGGGCCAGCTCCCTTTGCCTCCTCACTCAAACAGCCTCATGAGCTTCTCATATTTGGCCAATTTTAACTGCTTCACGCTATCCTGAATGTAGTTTTTACAGTGTTCACAGCTGTTAATTAATATAGACCTCTCTCCCTGAACAGCCACTGGCATCTTTAGTGAAGTTATAGATTTTCTTTCTCAATTGCTCCGGAGTCACCCTGAGGCTATTAATTTGGGCTATTAGCCGAGGGTGATTTCAAAATCCATATTGATAATGCTGAGGCTGCTCTGGCTGACCGCTGCATAGGATAGAAGTAAACAAGAAGTAGTTGTTATTTCTCCTGTGTCCTAAGTCTTTACAGGTGCTTTCTGGAAGCCCATCTGGGTCAGGTCACTATTGCAGAAGTCTCACTTGGCAGCAGACTTAGAAGACATAACTGGCTTTCCTAATGGTAAGAAGAAATAATGAGAAATTAATAAATTAATAATTGTATTACTAATGCCATCATCAATTAGTAATCCATTATGATTTTAAGCAACAAAATACTTTGAAGAATGATAGCTCCTTCTTTTGTAATTAATTTATTGAGTAACTACTTCAAGGCACAGTACCCAGCAGGTTTTTTCTCAGTGAATCCTCACACTTCTGCAATAAGAGTTCCTGTTAATACCATCATTCTGCAGATGCAAAATCTAAAGTTTGATGGTGTGTGCAGTTTCTCCATCACACTGCTAGGGCCTCTGGCTCAAATCCATATCTCAATATCTGAATCCTAGGCTAGCACTTTCAACCTATTAGCCCCACAGCTGGCTACTTCCCAAACACTACAACACACTTCTGATCATCCACAGCCCATTCTAAACTCACTAAATCAGAACCTCCGTCCAGACCCCATATGCTCCCGAAACAATGATGACCCATAGTCTATCTGGAAACCACAGCCTGACTGCTTCAGCCACTACACTCCGCAAGCATGGGTGGCACTGGACCTCTTGCAGGAGGACCCAGATCCATCTCTTATTTGTTGTGTATCGCTGACAAAGTTACTTAACTGCTCTGTGCCTCAGTTTCCTAATTTTTAAAGAGGGGTAATACTTAAACCTACTTTAAAGTGCTGTACAATGATTAGGTTTTGAGCATTTGCTTGTGCCAGACTAAGAGTGGCCTGATCAGGTGAATGATCACAACCCCAGGGTACCTGACAGCACCAGGCATGCAGTGACCATCGTCACTGTCACAGACTAGTCACTGAAGGATTAGAGAAGGCAGCAGGCTGCAGGACAAAGCACGCATTTCCTCTTTCATGGCAGCCATAGTTTCAAGTGTGGGTAAGTACATGCTTCCCACCTTGGTCACTGAGCAGAATTCAGAGTTGGAAGCCCTGAGTTAGACTCTGCTCCTGTCTACGCTGTCATTGCACAATCACATTAGCTCTTTTAACTCAGCGGTAAAATGGGTTAACGGTATCTACCGCGTGCTGCTGTGAAGAGACAACAAACACCCGAGTGCCTATTTGGCTTCCGGCTACAGGGCACATGTGAGTAACTGCTGACTCTGAGAGGAAGTAGAGTGGACCCCTTGTATAATAAACCGGGGCCTCTCCTCGTGCCAGGCCAGCTCTGATAGAATAGAACCCACAAGCCTGAACTGTTGACTGAGTGGGAAAGTGCTATTTCAGGTTAGCATGCCCCAGTGGGCCAGTCTCATACAGGAGGGCCTGCCTATGGCTTGTGCCCATAACAGGTGTGGACTGTGGAAGTTTCAGATATACATTCCTTCCTGTTTGGTTATCTAAGATCACAGAGGAACTGCAGTGTAAACACCATGTCTTAGTTATATTTCTCTCACTGCTGAGACAAAAAATAAAAAACCTCAACACCCAATATTAAGGAAGGAAAGATTTACTTAGGTCATAATTTATGGAGGTTTTAGTCTGTAATCAGCTGGCTCCAAGGCAGAGTGGCATGGTTCAGGGGCAACAGTTCAAGGTGGCAGAAGACAGCAAAAGTGGAAAGAGCAAATAGGAAAGGAGAACAAGCCTCTTTTCCTTCCTTATATTGTGTGCAGGCTGCCCACCCTCAGACAGGTGTAGCACTCCGTCATCCTGCCCTCCATGTGCACAGGCTCAGGATGTTTACAAAGTGAGGACCTTGGCCCTTCTGTTCAACTTTTTAAGTTGATGCCATGAACAACAGCCTCCAGTGGTAAGGGTACATCCTCCACACCTTAGGATGTAGAACTGCTAGGGTCCTCAATTAAGCTTTTCCACCATTTAAGTTGACACAGTGTATGAACCCTTACACACCACGTACAGCAGAGTATCAGAAACATTTTCCTGGGAGAATGTTTCCATAAAATAAATGTGTGCCAAGTTTTAAAAGCAGGAAGTTAAATTTCTCATTTGTGCTCACATTTTCTTTCTGAAACGATCATTCGTGTGTTGCTACTCATTCAAACATCTCCATTTTAACAGGAAAATGAAAAAAATATTTCCACCTTTTCAAGCTTTGGGACTTTCCTTCCATCATCCACTAAACCAGATTTTAAACAACAGTTTAAATCTTTTGAGTTGGAATATCCTAATATTTAGGTTGTAAGTAGAGAGGGTTACTTAACTAGGAGAAAGTTTTATAACATAGCTCCTATGTGGAGAAATATCTTACAGAATGAGCAGTAGCCAACAATCTTTTATCCTCAGTGAACAAGGGACGAGAAGAAAGACTCTTCAACCACTGTGAAAGAGACTCCAGTGGCCATAGGCTTTGCTGCTGTAGTTGTTAATAGAAAGATTCTCATTTCTCTCCATCTTCTTTCACATTTTGGAAACCCCCAGCCACCATCACTGCTCCCCCAGGCTGCAATAAATTGCTAAATGGCTTCTACGTTTCTAGTTTTTTTTATTTTTTAAATTTAACCTCCAAGCAGTTGGATTTGAGTTTTGAAAATATAGCTATGAACATTTAATTTATTCAAACACTCACGATCCTGATTGTGCTCAGAATTTAGGCAAAACTATTGAGTTACACAGCCTCAAGGATGCCTTGCAATCGCAGCTAACCCGCTTCTCTACCCCTTCTCTTAGTGTTTTAATCAGACAGGTGGTCTTTCAGTTCCTGAAGTACCTCCAGTGCCTTCCTTTCCAGGTTCTTTGCACATGCCATTTCCTCTTCATACGGTGCTTTTCCACCTACTTTTCTAGCAATGCATTATGACTCATTTTTCATGTCAGATTTTATAACCCTGTTATGTGTTCTCAGGACATTCTGCCTTATCTGATCTGACATTTACCATACATTTTTATTACTTGTTCACTACCTTATGATTTAGTGGCCCTCCAGAGCACACTTTTCTATTTACTACTTTGTTGCCTTAAAATCTTGCTGATCTCATACTGACTCCTACAGCTACTTACTGAATCAATGGGTGATTGTAATAGGTGCTCATTAAACATCTGCGGAATAAGTGAATGGATTAAAATGTGGGTTTTGCAGAGAACCACAGACACACTTTTAAAAAATCAGGACAGTTGGATATTGTCCCTATATGGGGACTTAAACTTCTTCCCATCTGATTTTCATAGTTATTTAGTTTTATCCCAAATCCTATATATGGGTTTAGAATTAGACTGGTGAATGTATATAATATTCAATCAGCAAATAAATACACAATGAAACAAAATTCACTCATCATTCATTCAAAACCTGTGATGATCCTACCCTTTTTGACATCTGTAAAAGGAAAAATTCCTTGGGGATATGATTAATTAAACCCCAGTTTGGTGGGTGATGGAAGAAAAGCCCCAAAGCTTGAAAAGGTGGAAATATTTTTTCATTTTCCTGTTAATATATTTGTTAATATGCTGTTGGTAAAAGTATAGACTCATACCAGCTTCCTGGAGAGACAGGAGGGAATATCTAGTGCCTTCAAGAAGGGGTATCTGATAATCCTGTTCTGATTAATTTTTCCAAGGTAAATATTATAATCAAAACTACAAATAAAAGCAAAGATATGTATATTAGTATGTAAAATCTAACCATTTTTACAAGATGTGAAAATTGAAAATTATTGAAAAGTCAAACAATAACAGGCTGCTTTGAGAAAATTATAGTGAATGTCAATAAAATAATGTGTTTAAATAAGATGGGAAAGTTTATGGTGCAGATATCAAATGAAATACGAAAAACGTAGCATAAGGAATCAGAAAGAAATAGCATAGATGACCCATGAAAGGAAATATCTCAATTTGCCTCCATCTGTGTATGGAAAAGTTTATGGATGACTTTGACTTCACCCTCCCAGATCTTCCATAATGCCATTTGTCAGCAATATTTGCCCTCTCAATAAAACCATAATGGAACACATACAAAGCAAAAACTAAGAAACACTTAAGCAAAGTGCCTTCGTGGGGTGTTTTCCTTAGTTGCTGCAGAAATGTTGCATGTACTTAATAACCTCTTCATTAAATGCTAGAACTTATTGCTAAAGAGCTGTCTTCAAATTCTATTTTCTACAGTGAAAAAATATGAAGTGGCCAGAGAATGATGTTTGCAGATGCATTTCCTGAATACAGGACTTCCTGTAGACCCAACTGGAGGACTGAAAGGGCCATTTTTTCTTGAAAGCCTGCTTATTATTTTTGCCATGATGGTGGGGACAGTGATAGTTTCCCAGATACTTCCAGTGGTGTGGTCTTCAGTCCTTTGCCTCATTTCTGTCAGTCACCACATCTCATAAGAGAGGAGTGAGGTTTGAGGAGGAGTCCTGTGTGAGTTTGTACTGCTACTCAGTGGATACGAATCTGATTGTATTTGTATCCCTGAATTTGCAAACACAGACTTAATGCTTATGCAGTATCCAGAAGTCCTCCCAAAGCCTTATGCACTCGTTGGTGGGGCTTTTGGGAGGTGACTGGGTCATGGGTGAGTGGTACTGGTTTGGTCCACTGATGGGTTTACAGCTGGGTGTGATGCTGGATGGTGAAGCCTGATGGGAAGAGATAGGTCACTGGGATGTGGCCTGGAGGGGTGTGTATCCCTCCTCCTCCCTTAATACCCTGGTTCCTGCCTACCACGCCATGGGCCGTTTCTCCTCTGCCTACCATGCTGTGGACTGTTTCTCCTCTGCATTGCCCCCCTCATCTCAGCCTCCTTTGGAGGTAGCCAACTCTGCACTGAAACTTCTCGGAACTGTGAGCCAAAATAAACCCTTTCTCCTTTAACTGTGGGTGTCAGGTGTTGTGTCTCAGAAGTGAGAAGTATCCAAGACACTTAGCCTTGGAAGTTTCTTGTTTTCTAATTGTGTATTAGAAGGATAATCTAGTATTCACTCTTTTGATGAGATTTTTTCCTAGATCCAGAGAAATGGGAGGCAGGAAGCTTTCATTCATGGTTTAGCTTTTTAACAGTCAATTTTTTCCCTTTTGCCAAATTGTCTATCTTTATATATTTTTACTGTCTCATGCAGAAACTGTATGTCCCTAAACAACTCCACAGAATGATCATAGACCTCTGAGGTATTGCTTTTATCCTCTCTCTTTTATCCTGATTTGGAAATGCTATATAAACAGATAGATGCTATAAAAATCAAAAGGAATGATATTATTTCTTCCATTTGCCCATGAATTTGTACACTGGCCCTTTATCTCAGGCTTCTGTGCTGTACCTGATATGTTCCATTATGTTGCTTTTGATGAAAATCTCAGGCTGGGGGTAGCATTCACCCGAACCACTGCAGGCATCCAGGGGTAGCAAGAGTTTGTTTCCTATAATTCCACAAAAACACCTCACCCCTGACCTTTAATTGGTTCTGCAGCTCTCAGACTTACCTCCCATGATTTATGACAATTATTAGATGTGCCCAAGATCAAGGGATTTTGTCAGCTTTACAGAAGTCCCAGTGAAACCTGATGTTCCTTTCCCTTAACGAATTGTAATATTTTCAAAGCTGCACAATAGGGGACTACGGAAAATCAGGGAGAGGAGGTGATGAGGATAAAATCGAGCTTTGCCAATATCCCTGCCTTAAGCAGCATTGATGCCTGTAACGATGAGGGCGGGCAGCCGCTGCTGTCTCCTCCTGTGATCTACACCCAAGCTGGAACTCCATTCGTTCAGCTGCCTGGATGAAACTCTTGTATTTATTCATTTGTGATTTAGAAAATGACACCTTTAGCAAACAGCTGGCTTGGGGGAACAGGCACATGCATGGCTGGAACCAGGCAGCAAGTAACACAAAGACCAGAAGAGCGATCAGCTGCAGCTGTCAGCGGGAACTGACTTAATAATCCCACATCCTCACACCAATCAGGACAGGACTGCTTACAAAGATGGGGCTTCCTCCAGACCTTCAGAGGAGGGAGGTCAGGATTGCCTCTCTTAAGAGGTACAAATCCTCTTACAGCAATTCTGTGGTCTTTGTCCTCCTGAGACTTAATTCTTGACAGCCAAGAGAGAAACGCTATTTCGAAAATGTCTGGAAAAACCTCTCCAACACAGCAAAACCCTGTTAATATAGAGCCTCCCATGTCTGGCTCAGGGTGCTGCAGGAAGCAGAAGCACTTTATTTAACACTTTGTTGAGGCAGTGTTTTCTGTACAAAGCATGGAAATGACATACCCTTCTAAGCCTTGTCTCCAAGACTTTAAAAGGGCAGCTCCCATGACCTCTGTAGCCGAAAAGATGCAGGAGCAGGAGAAGCAGCACCAGTCAGGCAATCAACTTTGTGAATGAAGTAAAATACCAAGCCTCTTGCCGGAAAAAAGGTGGCTAGGGGATCCGTGATATTTCATAAGTGCGGTTTTGCTCTGCTCTTTGTTAAAGAATGATACACAAAACCTGACTGATGATAAGTCCTCTTTGTGCATATTTTCCATGATAACTGTCATTAATGCTAAAACGTGGCCATCAGCTCTCTCCTCCTGGCTCAGCCTTCCAGGCCCCAACCACACATACACAGCTGCTTCCTTCCACCCTCCTCTTCAAAGTAGACAATGGGAAAATCAAATGTACATTTAGAAATTTGATGTAGTTTATACCTAAAATTTCCCCAAAAGTTTCATTGTTCAGAGTGGGGCTTTGGTAGGTGACTGGATCATAAACGCACTGTACATGCCAGTGGATAGACTGATGGATGAGTTCACACTCATGTGTTGTTAGGTGGGTCCTGCTTGCAAGAGGCGTGCTGCTGAGGGCTATGTCCCCCCTTCCAGCTCCTCTCTTCTTCCTGCATGCTTTTCCACCGTGCTGCTTCGGCTTTAGAGTCAGCCAACCATGGATTGTATCACGCAGAACGGTGAGCCAAATCCAACCTCTCCTCCTTTAAGAAGTGTGTGTCTGGTATTGTGTCCAGCAACAGGAGATTGACTAGCACAAGGGAGGTACCCCTTGATTTAAATCTAGACTTCTTATCCTTTTGGCTGTGAGTCATTAGAGCAGTGGTGGGAAACCTGTGGCAAGAGTGCCTCCGTGGGCTGTTCGTATCCCTGAAAGCTCTAAAAGGTTCACCAACACTACTGTAGACATTTCACTGACAGTGTAAGAGGCTTGTTCATTAAAGAATGGTGGCTGATCACTCTTGCCATTGTGATTATTCAGTGCTGCCTTCTCTGCACTTTGGTTTCCTCTTCTGTAAAAATCAAGCTAAACATGTATCATGCAAGACTAGCGTGAAGGTTAAGTGAAGTATCATGACTCTCCCCATGGTTCCATGCAGAGGCACACACTCATGTGTCTTCATGTGTTTCTACCTCACTGACAGCTATTTCCAGTTTTTGTCACTGTTTCTCACCTACCTGTGATCTCAACCAGGCAACCAGGCTCCTCAAGGGTAAATAAATTTGGTCTTTCTAGATTAAAGTCTTAGGGACCAACATAACTTAAAAATACTAGCAAGATGGATGGATGGACAGAGATATGGATGGACTGACTTAGGATGAACCAGTGAAATTTTTGGCATTTAATATAAACTAAGTAAAAATATCAATATCCTCCACTTTAACCTTGCCCCAGGACACACCATCAATTGCCCCCACTGCTCTCTCTGAGAGGGTTCCATTTCTGTTCCTCTTTCCCTTTCCTGTGGTTATCAGATATGTTCTCACTCCCAGTAGAAAGCTAATGGCAGCTAGATGTCTAGATGAGGGGGAAAAGCAATCTCACAATCAGGCTAGCACTAAATCACTAATGACCAGCTCTGCTTAATCTATTTCCCCATTTAGGGATATTTACATTTTAATCAGCGGCAGTGCCTTAGCTGGAGGGAGGGTTTGTAAAGTGGCTTTCCAGGATTTAGGGAGCATTTAAAAGTTATATATTTCTGTAGTACTCAGCAACCACAACCATTACCCACTCACCTATTTCCGAAGCATTAAAGTATAAAGCTAACTATGCACAAAAACACCTTGATCAAGAAGAAACCTGCTCCCAAGCTATTGAACCACCTGAAGTATGCAAATAGGAGATGTGTTTCCATGTTGCCCATATAAAGCGCAGACTCGAGAGAAAGCTCTTCCTGGTTCTTTACTGCTGGCCCTCCCTTGGCCAGGGGCTGCCCATAGGCAGTGAAGTCACTGCACCATGACTGTGCTGGACACGCGAGCAGGCCAAGAGGTCTGACAGGTAGAAGCTGACTTGGGAGACATTGGGATGCAACAGTTGAAATCCAGGCTTTTCTGAAAGACATTGAACAGATTCTCTCACACATGTTCAAGTAAGGAGACTGCCCCAAACTTCCAGATTAACTCATGTATTTGTCTTTGTGGGGCCAGCCCTAGAAAGAGGCTTGGCATACACATCCACCACCCTACTTGCAGAAGTCATGAACATCTGAACAAAAGTCATTTAGCACAGGCACGTTCTTCTCCTAACAGTATCAAATAAGGGCATTGAATTTTTAAACCTTCTCCTGCCTTTCTATTTTTGTAGTCAGTAACTTGATTTTTCCAAGGGCACTCATGTAAACATGTTTGTTAATGCCTTCAAAAATTATGTACAGCATGTGCTTTTTAGTACATTCATATATAAAGTACTAATATATAATACAGTATAGATAAGGAAAACAAGGACCCAAGTGGTTTCCTCACATGGAAGTTTATTACGGGCCCAGTATGAAAACTGTTATCCCAATTCACAACCTGGTGGACTTTCTGCATCTTTTAATGATGTCTTTGGTGATTGTTTGTTTTAGGTATAATCCTATCTAGTCATATTCTCTTGCTGTTATGAAGGAAATGTGATGAATGTATGTGTCAGGAACAGATGAATCCAGAGACTACTCTCCTCTCCAGTGCACAGCTGGGAGAATCTAGGTCTTCCAGGTGATAGCTTTGGGCTGCCTCCTTTAAAGAACCACCACCAACCTGCTTGCAAGTCTTTCTAGGCAGTCTTCTGAAGCCCTCGTCTTCCTCTCTGGACTCAAGACAAAGGAAGAAAATTGACCAATTGCAACCCCAGCTTCCCAATGCAGCTTCCTTTAGTTTTGCTTCTCATGCTGAAAAGCACCCCCTCCAAAAGGAAGCACAGCTATCCATTGCTTGAACCTGCAAGTACTTCAGCAAAATAATTAAAAAATATAGAGTGAGGCAGATGTGAGATTGGGTCTAAGGCTTATGAGAACCAGAGTGAGTGGTCTCTAAGTCCTAGTACTAGATACTAGTCCTAGTACTTCATATTAGTCATCAGAAATTGAGACCTGGAAAAATTCACTGCCCCTCACAGCTACGGTCAAAGCTCACATGCTCAGTACAATTAGACTGTAGCATAGTTGACCTGAACACGGGGTGAGGAGGAAGGAACGGAAGCATGTTTAACATTGCAATTATAAAAGGAGTCTATGATGATCTTGCATTTGGACATACTCATTTAACTTTAAATACGTGATGGAAAGAAACACTCTGCCCTATGTGTGAGGTTTCTGGGGATGCCTGGCACATCTCAGATTTGGCAGAATGAAGGAGTTTGCTTTGTTTGTGATGCAGATGTGAGGCTGCAAAACTGTGACACCCAGAATGCCTTCACCACTGTGTGACCTCGCCCTCATTGCTTAACCTCTAATGGCCTCTTTCTCCAACAGCTTTGTAGAAGAGAAGAGGGGCACAGAGGAAGGGGCGGGGGGGCACTGTGCCCGCCCCTCCTCTTGGACCTGGTCGCCATACCTCTCTTGCTCAGCTCCTCCCACTGGCTCTACACCCACCGCTTCCCAGCGAACCCTCCCAGCTTCCCGGTGGCTGGATGCTGCTCTGGCTGCCCCTGCAGTGGGGATGCTGCTAATCGATGCCTGTCTTACTTCTTTCCCAAACGCAGGCACCAGACGGCTTCTCAGCCCTGACCTTGCTCTCACCACTGGAGTGTTTTGCCAGAGCTGAGCATGGGAGCCCTCACTGCATAAATTTTTGACCTTTTCCCAATGTCTCTTTGTTGCTTCCTTCTGTCCTTTCTAAAAGCTTCATATCGATGTTTGGCCCTAATAGAGAAACGTAAACAAGAGATAGATAAAGGTTAACAATACCCAATCAATGCTGCCGAGAGAGGCTGCCCAAGCAGGGATGTATCGAAAGGCCAAATGTAAGCAGAGCTCTATTGACAGTTTAATTGCATTCCTCCTTTGCCCTGATATGTTGCACGAATAACAGTGCAGCCTGGTAGTTTTTCACTTCAGCTACAGTGAGTCATTCTTTTTCCTTTGATTACATGAGAAGAAAAACTTCGAGGTAGATACAATATTGCTTTCTTATATTTTAAAAAACCTTTTCTCAAACATACGCAGAGGTTGCCTATTTTGTACGGCATCCTAAACTTATCCTCCAGGCCACCAAAATGTGATCATCTCCTCCCAGCTCCTTTCCTGCTGAGGTTCATCTGCCTGGGGAAGCCCAAATGCCTTGCTGTCTTCACGGAACAGATTCAAGAGGCCCTGATCTGAGTGAGAGTGGCTCTCGACCTTACATCACAACTGTCCTTTGTGAGATGCTTTTGGCATGTGCCTCTCAGGCCAAAATTTGCACCCAAACTCATAAGGCATGCAAGGGAGATATTGCTAAACAGGTGAGGTAGAGAAAAGTGAGGCCCAGTTATTGGATGCATTTCTGATTGTCGTGAAAAAGTCACAAGATTTAAAGGTAGAAGTCAGTCTTCAGACCTAAGTCCTACTGCACTCTTCCTATATTTTATGTACTTCACTAAGCTTATTATATAAACAGCGTGAAATGGCCTTGTGGCTTGTGTCTGGATGCCCCCCAAAGCCTCATGTGGTCACAGGTGGGGGTTTTCAGAGGTGTCTGGGTCTAGGGTGTGTGATGCTGGGATTAAGGTTGTGTGATTGTGAAATTAGTCCACTAACTGGGTTGACATAGTTCTGGATGTGGACAATGGGAGGGCCTCCCCGGATGAAAGGGCTGCCCGTTCTGAAGTCTTGTATCCCTGGATGGGATACAAGAGACAGAGAGAGGGCTGCTGTCATCACCTTCTGCTGGCTGCTTTTGCTGCCTTCTGCCTGCCATAAACCTCTTCTCTTCCAGGATGCCTCATGCCATGCCACCCTCCCTTGGAGCCCGCTGATTGTGGACTGAAATCTCTACAAACTGTGAACCAAATAAACCTTTCATCCTTTAAGTGTTGGGTATTTTGTCCCAGCAATGAGGAAAGTAACTAAGACAAATAGATTCAATAGACCATTATTTTTGCTACATTAAGAGTGACAGAGACAGAGACACAGACACAGACACGAGAAGGAGGGAAGAGCCCACTATGAAAAGGATGAATCCCACATGGACAGACTCCTGTAAAGATCTAGCTTTTGCTAAGCGATTCCAACATCACTTTTACTTCATTTCTTTTGTCTTACCCCTTGTTCTCTATACTTCTGTATCTCCATTACCCAGCTTGCAGCATTCCATGAGTGAAGCTTAATATTCCCCTTTTTACAATCATCTATAGAGTAAAAACTTGAAAATGCAGAAGAAAATATGAATGGGAATAAAGGAATGTTGCTTAGAAAAACATAAACAAAACATATGTCTCAATAATTTTTCCTTTACTATATTTATATACAATTGGAATTTCTAGCATTTACTTTACCAACATCGATGATAAAAGCAAAAGCTAAAACACATCAGGGTTCCCCAGACAAGCGTGCCTGTATTCCTTTTACCTTGCCCCTCATGAAGCCTGTGTGTCTGTGTGGCTTCCAGAGTCATCCTGCGCCTCTAGAAGCCTCACACCCAGGGACGCCCCTGCAAACTGAAGGCTGCATTTGGGTGAAGATTCTGCATATCAATAGCTGCATAACTCTGCCCAAAGGGGGAAAGCAAGACCCCAAGGGCTCTGCTCCCTGCAGAGAGGAGAGAACACAGAGGTGCTGACACCTGGGAAGCCAGTCCACCTTCAGTGTTCACCTCAGTACACACCCTGCAGAACGAGAAACTGCAGAACACAGTCACATCAAGCAAATTGCATCTTTTTTAATTATGCACTTAATCCTCCTCCTCCAGAAGGGCAGGCTGTCTTTCATGACAGTTTTGCATATCTGAAAGCAGCACTCTGTGAACACAGGGCAAGATGCTTGGTTTATTAGATGTCACAGACAATTTCAGCTGACACTGATGGGCTGATGCAAGGAGCTTGAGCCTTATGAGGGCTGGGAGTGTTTGATGCAAAAGAGACATAGTGCACTGCCCAGTCAGGAATTCTTTCCTTTCATTTATTAACTGAATTAATTGGCTAGGAATTTTTTTTTTACAATATTCAAAGAGTTAGGGATGTAGAAATGAAAGGAAGTGCCCATTCTGAAGGAGCTCACAGTGTGATTACTGAAGCAAGCATGTCAATAGGTAAGTCAAAATACACTAAGATAAAAGCAATATATTAACAAAGGTTCAGGGCAGGTTGAGATTGTGTTAATCTGGGGCAAGTAACCATGAGGATTTCTGGCTTCCCAGAAAAGATTGGGAAGATTTGAGCAGGCATAAATAGGAGTTTGGAAAGTAGGCAATGTGGTATACTGCATGTCGTGGCTATCTTTTCACATGCCACAGCACAGTGTAGCAAAGGTCTGAGTGACTTCCAGTTAAAGTAACACCTGTAAAGGCCTGTAGATATTTTGAAAAACAACCTTATACCATTCATGGTTGGGTAGTGATAACCATGGCAGACCTGTTTTACAAATGGTGGATTATCTTCCCGTTAGGCGAACATAAGATCTTGGTTATTGCATTGCAGTCTAACGAAGTCGCAGCAGGATTTCAGAGACAGAGCTATATTTCTTGTGGTTGACTCTGGAAATACATAATTTTTTAAAAGTACTTTAATTGCTTTTGCATTATTGTGCCTAGGCCGACTTTCTTGTTTTAACTGTGGTAAAACACACATCATGCAAATCTGACCATTTTAAGTATTGTAAGAGGTGCCATGAGGTGCCATTAAGGCCAGGATTGCAGTACTGCTGTGCCATGAGGTAGATTCGCATTGTACTGGCATCATCACCTGTATTCACAGAAGGTTTTTGTCTTGCAAACACTGAACTGTTGTGCCCACTGAACCATAACTCCCATTCTCCTCCCTCAATGTGCTGGAAACCACCCTTCTGTGTCTGTTTCTAGAACTGGCCTGCCCTCATTTTCTCATATGAGTGGGATCATATAGCCTATTCTTTTTATGACTAACTTGTGCAACCAAGCATGATGTGCACAAGTTTGGTGCACATTGCACCTTGTGTCAGATGAAGCTTTGTTAACAATGAATTGCATTTCATTGAAGAGAACTACCACATTTTGTTTGCTCATTTATAGACTGATGGACACACAGTTTGCTTCTACCATTTGGCTACCATGAATGAGCTTGCTATCAAGGTGGCTATACCATATCCCGTCATCACTCTGAATTCAAGTCTTTGGAGTGTGTACTCAACAGCAAAACTACTGGAGCCAGCTGTGATGGTACGTGCTGCAATCCTGGCACTAAGACAGGAGGACCACAAGTTAGAGCACAGCCTCAACAGCTAAGAGACTTAGCAATGTTGTAGAAAATAGACCAAACATGAGAAAAAACAGCACCAAGAGAGTGTAGGAGGCAGTTTATTACACAGTTGGCTTCTGACTAGGATCCCTCCTAAACAGCCAGAGTTCGGCCTGTGGGGTTTCAGGCTTTTAAAGGGAAAGTGAGGAGAGAGGTACAGAGGCAGAGTTGGCGCATGTGATTGGAGGTTTGGGTGACATTATGGGCTGCTAAGTGGGTTTAAACATCTCAAGTTACATTTCAAGGCCATTAGTTAAACAGGCATAAGTTACACAAAGGAAGAAGTGTGCCATTATATTGAAGTTACATTGCAAGGTCATCAGTTACAAAGGCAGCAAAGACCGGTTTACACAAAGAGGCAAGTGCTCTGTCATCGGCCTGAATGACATGTCCACTTGGCCTTGGCAACCTGGGTAAGCTTTTATTTAAAAGTTTAATTTTTGCCTTCAGCAAAACATTGTCTCAAAGTAAAAAAGGACTGGGAATGTAGCTCGGTGCAAAGGCCCTAGGTTCAACTGCAAGCACTGCAAAGAAAGAAAGAAAGAAAGAAAGAGAGAGGGGGAGAGAGAGAGAGAGAAAGAGAGAGAGAGAGAGAGAGAGAGGGAGAGAGGGAGAGAGAGGGAGAAAGAAAGAAAGAAAGAAAAAGAAAGAAAGAAAGAAAGAAAGAAAGAAAGAAAGAAAGAGAAAGAAAGAAAGAAAGAAAGAAAGAAAGAAAGAAAGAAAGAAAGAAAGAAAGAAAGAAAGAAAGAAAGAAAGAAAAGAAAACTGTGAATAGTGTGGTTCTTTTTTTTTATAGTACAGTTGAGAGTATTAGTAGAACATTGCTGCTCTGAGGAGAAAACTATTCATGTTCCCAGTCAGAAAACATGGACTTTAACCCAAACTATATCATCAACTTGCAACATAGTCAAGTAAGTCATTCTGCCCCCTTTGCACTTAGTTTCATCACTGCATAAAAGAGTAAGTTGGACTCAGTGTTATCTGTATCCTTTAAATCTAGCATCTCATTCCTCAATACATGTGGTAGATGTGTCTCCTCTTGGGCTGTGACGGAAACCCAGCTTGGGTCACCCACTATGATCAGTTTACAGGGCCGCCCTCTGCCTTGTCCTATGTGAGGAGGAATAGCATAGGATTTGATGGCTCAAAAGGCAAGAAGGACCAATAGCCTAGTTGAAGAAAGGACTCCTGTGTGTGCCAGGATTTAAGTCAGGGTACACTCTTTGGCCTGGCAATGGCTAGCATCTGGCTCCTTGGAATCTATGACAATGGCAGTGGGCCCAGCAGACCTGGGTTTGAATCCTACATGTCCAGTGACTGATGTATGACATCAGGCCATCTATGTCTCAGTCTTGTACTTCAAGACACTGTTGTGAGTGTAAACAGGCAAACCACGTAGAACTGAGCCTGCCCCTTGCTGGCGATCTGCTTTCTGGATTTGTTCATGCTGGTCCTCGTGTCTTATGAACTCTGTTTGTCTTACAAATGGTAAATGCTAAGACCCTGAATTCTGGAGCTCTCCGAGTCTTTGCCTTCACCTTTCCTTTGACCTTAACTTTCTATCACCTTCTTCTCTTCTGTTTCCTCCCCATTCCTGTCCAATTTTCAATAGTCATGTTGTTTTTCTTAATCTATTCTTTGTCTCCTTACGTCTTCACTCACATCTTCTTACTCTTCCATCACCTTCTGGTTGTTCTCTCATTTGATGTGTCTTTCCTCTGGTTTCTACACTGAGATAAGCTCTTCTCTACAGGGAAGGCACTCAGGAGTCTCACGTAAAATGTGCTTACAGACAAGATGCTGCTCCCCAAAGACCCAGGATACCCAGTGAGGATTCTCTGAGGTCTTGGGGTAAGGGTAGCATAGGCTAAATTCTAAAATACCACAACTGCTTCTCAAATTCTGTATTACTCAATTTTAATTTCATCAATTTAGTCCCCTGAAAAAAGTAACAAAAACCTGTGTTTTCTTTTCTTTTCTCTAAAAGTGAAGGATTTTTCTCACAATCTTAAGATGATTTTTATACCTTGATGCTATTAGTTGTCTTGAAGTTCCATAGTCTTCCTTTGGCCAATCATTTCCTCATGTCCCTTACTTGTCCCTCTGCCCTCTTTTTACCACCTAAATTGTGGGCTGTACATTATTTTTAAAGCTTTGTTAAATCCAGGAGATACGGTTTTGATCTGAACACTTCACCATGTGCCGGTAGTTGGGGAGTGTCTCAGCAGGCAGCTCAGGGTGTCTGACCCACTCTTACTGATGCTGAGATTGATCGGTGGGTCCAGAAAGTGGCAGTTCTATCTTGGCATTGTTCTGTGATTTGTTCACAGGACCAAGGTTAAGCCAGTTACTTAAGTAACATGGACAGGGCCGCTCTTGGCTTCACGGGGACTTGCAATAAATACTAAAATACTGAGTGGGCGGATAAACAAACACTTCCCTGCTGGAGCCAACTTTCCCCTTCAACATTAACAATGATGCCATAATTTACCAGGAGTGGATGATTGCCAGGGACTGTTTTAAATGCTTTCTAAATCTTAACCCATTTATGCTTCCAGCAGTCATCCACATTTTACCAGTGAGACATCTGAGCTAAAAAAAAAAGTTGAGAGTTAATTAACCTGTCAAGGTCACATGGCTGAAGAGTGACAGTGATGAAGATCAAATTCAAGCCCCACTTTCATGCATGGCCCCTGCCTTTCCTGCGGAGGGCCCCTCCAATCTCACTTCTGTTCAGGAAGCCCTCCCTGACTACCAATACGTCCTGCATTCCCTGTGACACCTCGTAGCACCTAGATGATACAATGTTCTGTGTTCTGCGCAGAAACAGGGAAACACAGGACAGGTGACAGAAGGACTGAGTTTGTTTCAGTTCTCACTTTCTAGCTGTTTGTCTTAAGAAAAATTTAACTTTTCTGGGCCTAGATGTGTGCCCTATCAAGGCTTTTACTCTTGAAGTTATTATAAAGTTTTAGTGAAACAATATAAAATGAATTTGTAACTTATAAAGCACCATTCAAGTATTTTTCACTTCTCTTATTCATTATATTCTCTCTCCTCCCCTCTCTCTTAAGTTAGACTGAATCATTCTCAAATTCAGAAGATATTTCATCTTCCCTTTTTTTCTCTCCTACAACATTCCTCACACTTCTTGGCTTAGAACACTTGCTGGGACATCAGTTGTGACACAGTCTCACTGAATACTAAAACATGAGGGTCCTACACTTACTGACTGCCACAGCTTTCTTTCCCAACGGGTTCCCAGCTCGAAGATGACTCAGGAACCCCACAGGTCTTTAGCACCTAAAGAGCTGCCAATTCTTGCACTCTGACAGCATTACAGAGGAAGCAAAGAACATCATGTATGTTAGTCATATGGATTTAGCATCTACTTACTTACATCATTCAAATATGTTAGGAGTGCTTCTAATTCAGCACTGGCCTTGAGCAGCATGCTGAGGTTTTCTAACCCTTTGGTGTCCAACCCTTTCACTCCACTCCCTCCATATCTGCACATAGAATTCTCTTGATCTTCTTTAGCACGTATTAATCTTTTAATACTTGTTACTCTAAAAAGGAAGTTTATATTTTATTTACCTTTAGAGCAGATGAGTAATTTTACACAAGAAGTTAACTCTACTAGTGAGAGTTGCAGGAATGTCCTTGTTGTTAGGACCATGTAAAGAAGTGTAAAATGTGAGGCACTGCAGAACTCATCCAAATGAGTAGGATACAGGTAATGCCTATACTACATATCTGTAAGGCAAGTCTATTAGTACAGAAGGATTGACTTCTGGATAATTATTCTTCTTATGAACTTTCATGGATTTGCCCACAAAATGAGCTGCTCCTAATCTGAAGTTCAGTGTTATATTTCAACTTGAATAAAGTTTATAAATTTGTGTCTTTACCTTGCAAAGTGATGGACCTAATTAATCTACATTCACTAGTAACAATTTCATAAGACTTCAAGGAATATGTACTCAACACTGCAAGCCCTTTCAGTGGAGAAAAAATTAGTTGTCTCCCTCTAGATTCTCATGTGCAGGGATAACCATGAGAGAAAAGGGCATAGACACGTTCACATCTTGGCGCTGAAAGTTTTTAATTAAGAACTTCATTAATATCTTGCAGCACATTTGCTTTCCCTGTAAACCACAAATGAGTCAAGCATCCTGGATACATAATATAAGAAGATTCCTGGCATGTCATGGTCTCTCAGGAGATACCAGTTTCTTTTCTGTCAGTGATGCACTGCACACTGTGATAAGTTTCATAACCTTAAGTGCAAAGTACTGCAAACCTATGGGGAACAGATTAATTCTGACTGAGAGCTATTTTATGGTCAGGTGACAAAACACATCATCTGTCCCCTAGGGCCCTCATATATTATACTTTTTCTTTTTTGAGACAGGGTCCTGATACATAGTCCAGACTAGCTTTGAACTCATTATGTAGTCCAAGCTGTCTTTGCATTCACAGCAAACATCCTGCTTCAGTCTCCCAAGCACTTAGACTGCAGATGCACACCACCGCGCCCTGCATATTATGCATTTCTAGACTTAAACTTGATTTTACTTTCTAGCAGTTATTAAACTCTTAGTTTCAAATATATAGAGCTTAGTTTTCGAAAAGTTGTTTTCACGGGAAGAAATTTTCAGTTCAGACCCCACTGTATGAGAGAAGCTCCCACTCTCTAGGAAAGGGAGATTTTTCCACACTGCGTTATCTGTTACTCTCTCGCCTCTTCCAGTTCTCAGATAGCATAGTGGGAGGTCAGGGACTTAGTCCTAATTGCTATCGTGTATTAAATGCCCTGCAACTTTATAGATTGGCCTTGTTTTACAGAAAAGAATATACAGAGAGAAAAGGAGAAAGAGGGGGGAGAGAGGGGGAGGTTTATTGTTGTTTTATTTTGGAAGTAGAGATCCCTGACTCTGACCCTCGATATCACCCAGAGGACAGTGTAGATCTTACAAGATTCCTTCGCTCGTTCTTTCTCGTGGTTTTTGTGGTTGTTTTGCTTTTACTTTTTTTCTTGCTTTTCATTTTCCTCTTGGGATTAGACCTTCTCTCGGTAAGTACTTAAAGACCCGCTCTGCACCCCGCCCTACTCAACATCACTAGACATCCTAAGTCCTACGTTCAGCTCTTAAGTTCCAGGTAAATGAGGGGACTGCTGTTGGAAGCAGAGGAATGCAGGTAAAGTGAGGCTCCCACACAGCTCACATGGCGCTCAGAGGCCAAGCCAACCTGGCAGAAAAGGCCCAACTGTGTTCTGTTGTACACACAGATGTGTATTTGCTCCTTATAAAGAGCAAGGTGAGGCAGCAATGAACACTTGGCTTCTCCATCTGGTGCAAGCTCTCACCAGCTGACTGCATCAGAGAAAGCAACAGGGAGATTTAAGCATGTGTGGAGAGCAGGCTTTGCCATTCGAAAAATTTTGCTGGGTAGACCAGAGTTTATCCTCACAACTGTGGGGCCTCAGAGGCACATCTGTGTCAGAAGCAGAGTAATTTTGTTTTGTTTTGCCTTCAACTCTACTGCGTATTTATCACTTAACCTGCTCATCCTTACACGTTTTGCTACTGTGTGTGTGTTAGAACCCAAACTTGCTTCCTTTCACCAGTAGTTAGAAACACAATTTTCTATCTTTCTAATTTCTTTTGCTATTTACTACGTAATTGGATGGTTTATGAATAGATGTGTACCACAGAAATTTTAAAAATGTTTCTTTGCCACTTTGTATATTGTTTTTAACTATCTGGTCCCAGCAGCAGCATGCCCACATGAGCAATCTGGTCAGCATTATAAGCTATCTTGTTGCTTAGTATATGTTGACTTTCCTTCTTGAAGCCTGGGCAGTGGCAGTGATGATACCATGAAATCCACTGAAGCATCCTTTTATCCCCTATATAATGGGAACAATTATTTTGAACCCTGAGGGTAGCTTGAGGAGTTGTGGAGAGTTTTTTTGTTGTTTTTTGCTTTTTGTAAGCCACAAATCACTAAATAAATGGATTGATGTTGACATTTTCTTTTCAGGATTATTTTTGCTCCTGTTTAAACAAGTACATATATATTTGCTTTGAAAGTCCAGATATTGAAGACTTTTCACACCTATTGTTTATGGATGAAGCCCACAGCCACATTCTACAATCTTCAGATCAAACGCAAAATATAATTCTTGCAAACTTATATTTGGTTGCAAGCAAACATGCTGGTTTAGAGAAGTTTAAGCAAATAACGAGGTATGTGTTTGTGTTTTAAGATAAAGTGATTGTCTCACAAAGCTCCAGGGCAAAGAGGACAGTAGGGTTTAGTGAAAGACAAAATCCAGGCCTGGAAAAGATTTCAGAAATGAGCTTGCAGCCTCTTGCCATCAATCTGGGATGTCTGGCTTTTGCTTCTCCCCAGGAGCCTGCTTTATGCACTCTCCTGTTCTTCATGGCCCTGCAGGAAGGTAATGGTCCGCAGCTTCCAGGGAGGTATAACCGCCACCAGAACACGCATACTGCAGGGCTTCCCAGGGAGACTGTCTCGCTGGTTGGATGTGGGCCACATATGTGGCTGCCCGTTCATCTCTGGTGCAGGCAGGAGGGAGTATGGGGAGTGGTGTCTACAGAACCTGCACGAATGCTTCCAAAGTTGCTTGTGCACTTACTTTCTTTTCTATTGTATAATTGTTTTAGTTCCCAAGAAATATTATAAATCCATAGAGCACCATGTATGACTACTTATAAGCCAATGTGAAATATTTGTTTTATGTGTGCTCATATCCACCACAACACACATTAGTACTGGGGAAATGCTTGCCTGTTTAATAAGGAGCCAGACTTGCGGACATAGCTCAGTGGCAGAACACTGGCCCAGCGAGGGCAAGGCCCTGGCTTCAGCACCAAGGGCCAGAGAGGGAGAATGAAAATAAAAAAGGACCCAGTGTGTTCAAAGGACATGAAACATAGTCTAAGTAGACAGTAAACCGCAGCTATGTTAAATATTTATATAATACCTTCATGTATATAAATATGTTTATATATTCATATATAATATAAACACATTATTTTTTATATATGTTTAGCTTAAACTAACACAGGAATGTATGCTGGGGTGGATATGGGTATGTATAAGGACAGAAATATTCCACACTGGCTTATAAGTAATCACACATGAATTGTGAGCTGTGAATGACTATGGAGAGAGTCAGAAAGGCTGAGGTAAGTGTGTTTTATATCTAACACAGTGGCTGCGGGATCCATGATGACCAGCTTTTCTTCTGGGTCTTGTATGAGACCCCCCTCACCTAATATAATTCATCAGGAAAAATCCTTGGGTGTTTCAGATGGGAAATCTTTATGAAAACATCCAAAACCACTTTGTCCTAGAAAACTGAGGTATTCTCAACTAAGGCAAAAGCAAAAGAAGGATTTGAAAGTCCTGTCTTAGGGAAGTTGTGACCGCTTCACTTTTGCCATCCATGTTCATTGACCTGGGAGTCTCTGTCCTGGTGGAGTTAGGAGACTTTAAATATTTACCACCACAATCCATGTTCTAAAGGTGCACTGTTATTTTTTAACCAACATTAAAGTTTAAAAACTGAATAAAAGCTTTGCTTCATGATTAACTAGATTATCTCTCAGAACAAATAAAATGGAGAACAAATCAAATAGCAAGATTTAGAGCCCATGGGGGACTTGCTTTATGTGGTTTCTGTTGAGGGAACATTTATTTTGTATATTTTCCTACACTGAGGGTTAGAAAATGAAAACTAAAGTCATTTTCGGGCATTTAAATTTCAGAGATGGAAAATAACCCTCGAGTGAAGTCCAATTGCTACCTAGTTGCTCCCGGATGAAGACAAGTTTGCATAGCATTAGCGGATTTAGTGTCTTTAAAACTTGGAGTTTGGGGCTGGGGTGGGGCAGTGGGAGAGCATGTAGTTACCATGTGCAGGGGCCTAGACTCAATCTCTAGCATCCAGAAAGCTGTTGTAACTAAAAAAAGGTTGACTATGATTGTTTCTTAGTAGTGGATATACTAATGTTGACTACATATTTTTTGTGTGTTTTTTAAAGTGTTTTAGGTATTATAACTATTTTTATATTAAGAAAAATAAAATATTTAAAAATTGGAATTAATTGTCGATGTTTTAAAATCTAACTTCTTTACTTTAATTTTTTTATTTCTGGCATTATTTTAATAATCCAAGAAATTTGTAATCTTAGGCAACAGTTTGCTGAGTTTCTCAGAGTCCCATTCCTTTGCTATCTTGGGAACAGTGGCTTTGCATGCCAGTGGCTATTTGCGAGCATATTCTTCTCTTGTTTGTCTTACGGTACTTTTATGAGGAAAATGCTTGGGTTCTTTTTCCAGAACTCTGTTTAAAGGAAGTAAACCAAAGAAGGTCTGAGTCATCATATGCTTCAAGGAAAGTGGGAGAGAGGATAGGTCTTTCTGGAAATTAAGGACACTTGCTCTTATGTATGTACAAGCAAGGAAGTAATATCATTTAAGTCTCCTAGTGTAAAAAAACCCAGCCCATTTCATTCATTTTTATATTAGACATCCACAGGGATGAGGAATTTGACTGGTGGATTTATTAGTCTTTTAGTTCTAATATGCTATTGTTTGAGGCGCCATTTCAACAGAAGTAGCAAAATGATTTCCGTATGGGATGATGAATGAAAGTGACCAGTGGAAAACAAAGATAACAGTATTTGTAAAGAGGAGAGCATCAAACTATAAACAGGAATGCAAGGCTGAAACTGAGGGCCTCTGGATTTTCTACCTAATACCTTCTTTTAGATGGAGTCATCAACAGAATAGGCATAAATGAGATATTTGGGTGTCTAAGTCTCTTTTACCTTAAAAAAGAACAAATCTCATGAACTTCACAGGAATCTTTTTTCTCATTTTCTCAATGATTTTGCATTTTGCAGTAAAAGTGTAGCTATTTCTGTCTTCTATGAACTTCCCTCAGATTTCACTGGAACAAGCTTATCTCTTTTGAACTCTTAAGGTGTGTGGTATCTCCTGTCACTGAAACTGGAAGTGAACATTTTCTTAGTTTGCCAGCTTTGCATAGGATTCGTTCTCAAGACACACAAAAATAGGGTTTCAGGCTACACTGTCTGCTCTTTGTCTTTGTCTTTGTCTTGTCTTGTTTTGTTTTGTTTTGTCTTGTTTTGTTTTGTTTTGTTGACATACTAAATATTGAACCTCAGGTCTTATACTGAGCTGTCTCCCCAGTGCTTTTTTGTCCTTTTAGTTTTCAGACAGATTCTCGCTAAGTTACCCAGACTGAGCTTGAGTTACTTGTGATGCTCCCATGCTTGTTTCCTTGTGGCTGGATGACAGGCCTGGGCCACCACATTGAGTCCCTACTGCCTTTTGGTCATTAGTGTTTTATAACATTTTCCAATCTTCACCCAAATGGCAAATGTTATATCCCCAGGGAATCTCAAACCTTCTCCCTTTTCTAGCCTGAAGAAGTTACTTAGGTAGGATCCACATGGACTCATGTTAAATAATGTTATGAAAAAAAGAGGGGTATGAATTTTAGGAGGATGGTATTTCAAGAAGCCCAAGAAAGACTTTCCAGAAAATATACTTTCTCTTTCTCACATGCAAAGAGGAGAATCATAGATCAGAATGTGCCTCCTCTGGAAGAAAACACAGGAAAGATTAGGACTACAGGATCCAGTGCTTAACTGCATACTTTGGGTAACATGATGGAGTAAAACTACTTTATGAAACTGGATGCTGGTGTTTGTGCTGTACGAAGCACATTAAGAACCCTGATCGATTTCTTCTAGACATTCTAACAACAATTAATCAAAGGTACTCAAAACTTATACAAAGAATAAAATTAATAAATACAAAAAGAAGAAAATCCAGATTCATATCTGAATCTTCTGGAAGTCTACAGGCATTTGGAGGAGTCATGCAAAGTGAAAATAAGTCAAGACTCATGTTTTCTAAATAACCTAAAAATGTATGTTATCTCTTCGATAAAGGAGCAAGTGATACAAGGCCTATGACTTCAGTTACAACTTAAGTGAAAAATTCCATTCTCAAAGCAAACACATTACCCATATTAAGTGAATACTATGCTTCAAAAGCTATATGAATTTCTAACATGACTACTTACAGTATATGTTATGGTTTGGGTGTTATGGGAGGGTCTGGATATCCCCCCAAAGCCTCCTGCAGTCATGGAGGTTGGGCTTTTCAGAGGCAACTGAATCTAAAGTTTGTGATTGACTCATTTTCTAGGGCTGAGGTTGGGGATGTGAGTCCTGCCCCCACCCTAGGACAGGCAGCCTGCTTACAATACAGAGGGAGAAAAGAGGCTTACTCCTTCCTTTGACTCTTGTTGCCTTTGCTGTCTTCTGCTGCCATGAATGGTTGGACTCTCTGAGCGTGGAGGCAGCTGATTATGCGCTGAAACCTCTACAAACTGTGAGATAAATAAATTTTTTCTCCCTTAACTTTAGATGTCAGGGATTTTGTCTCAGCAATGAGAAAAAGTAACTAACGCAGTACATTTAGTAAATAAAAAACAAAATCATAACAAAGTTAAAAAATTCATTTACCTCCACTGGGCTAGCTACTTTCCCTATGTAGAATAATTATTTCAAGAATCATGTGAAAGGAAACATGATAATAATAAAATAATTCCATAAAATGCTGATGGGAGCAGGATTCTTGCACAGCTTCTATGGCTCACCTCAAAGTTGCCTTTGCTTTTTATGGCTGTGTAATACATCAGCACAAACTCAGTGGCTTAAAATGGTCTACTACATACAACACAGGGCCTCACAAGGCATCCACTAGGCTGCATACTGTTGCAAGCCACCTGCAGCCCATTACCTGGTGAGCTTCTCTTTTTTTTTTTTTTTTTTTTTTGCGGTTCTGGGGATCGAACTCCGGACCTTGTGCTTGCCAGGCAGGTGCTTATGCCACTGAGCTATATCCCCACCCCCTCCTGTTCTTATGACCTGGCAGCTTAGTTCTTCAAATACAACAGAGGCCAAGGCAGGGAGATGGAGAGTCATTATCAATAGGTATAGAGTTTCAAGATTTCTCCAAGATTAAACAATTTTAAAGATCTTTGTAAATATATTTAATACTACTAAACTACACACTTAAAATGGTTAAGATGGTAAATTTCATATTACAGTAAAGCATTGGTTTATGAGCATAATTAATTCCAGAAACACACCTGTTATCCAGAGCAGTTATATATATCAAAGTGAATTTCCACCTAAGAAAAAATGGAAACTCAGATGATTCATTCCACAACTCAAAAATATTCATACAAAATGATTACAATATTGCAATGTAACAGAAAATAATAAAATACAAACTATAAAGGAAAATAAACAAGTGAACTGCAGTTACCTTTGAAACCCTGCACAGCTGACGGGAGAGTAACAAGAGCAAAGAGGGTGATTGTGCAGGGTGACCTTCGCTATCCCTTATAGAATCACTGCTATCTATTGATTCAAAGGAATCTTTCTCTTTTCATGAGACATTAACAAGGAACTTATCCAATGACACTTGCCTTCACCTCTTTTTGAGGATTTTGCACAAATGTAACATGTCATTGTCACTAAGCAGATTCGTGGCTCGCAGTGCTACCATCCCAGTTGGGTGGTGCTTGCCTTCAAAACTTTGCACTTTTTACAAGATTTTTCACGTCTCCCAAGTCTTTTTTAAATTTTTTTTTTGTCTTTTTGAATCAGAGCCTCATTATGCAGTTCAGGCTGGCCTTGAACTCACTTTGTAGCACAGGCTGGTCTTGAACTCACAACGATTGTCCTGCCTCAGCCTCCCAAGTGCTAGGATTACAAGAGTGTGCCACCACACCCAGCTTCCCCATTCTCTTTCGAAGTGAGGGTTTCCTCTGCCTTCTCCTCCTCTTCTGAAGACAAAGTCTCCTCCTTGACCTCCTACTATTGCAAGATGATCACACACACTCCTGTAGCCAGAAACAGAGAGAAAGAACATTGACTCCACTGGGATCATGTGATGTTTGACTTCATGTACTACTTGTGTCACAAAACATCATCCATTTATTGAGTTAAAATTTATCTAAAATGTTTGCTCATCTCATGGATCACTCCCAGAATAAGTTCATAATCCAATGTTTCACTGTACATTCTTACTACAATTTCTTACTGATCAAAAAAAGAGGAAACATCGAACACCTTTTGATTTTGGTGTCTGGTATTAGAGAAGTGAATTAATCCCTTTAGTAGTAGCCTCAGAAATATTAGCATTTACCAATCTGTGTTATTAAGGGTGGCTTAATCCTAAAATATACTAGAAATGTTGCTTCTTTGGGAAAGGAGTGGTTTTTATATTTTAAATAATCAGAAGTGAAAATTTTTTCTTGTAAAGGAGATTTATTTCTCAATGACTCTGTCCAAGAATAGGTGGAGATGCCTCTAACTGGCTCTCAACATTTAACATCTGTAAGAACTACCTGGGGTCTTGTTAAACTGCATATTTGAAAGCAGTACCTCTGGGTGGAGGTCAGAGGCTCTACCACTCCAACACTCTCACGGGTGCTACAGATATTGCTGGTTCAAATACTGTGCTATGAGCAGTGAGGAGACTTGAATAATTAGCAAAAGTGGAACTAAATGCATGGCACTTACCAGTTTTAGCTGGTAAGAGAACCATCCAGCATCTTAGTAATGTCTAGGCCCTGTCCTAGGGATTCTGCCTTAATTGTGCTTCAAGGGCAGTCTGGAAAGTATGTTTTAAACCTGATGATTGGGGGAAGCCTACATAAATCATCTTCAAGATAGTTTTCAATGGTGACATCCTGTGATTCTCTCTCTCTCTCTCTCTCTCTCTCTCTCTCTCATATCATATTCATATGTAAAAAACTATTGTGTGTGGTTGTTGAAATATTAAAATAGTGTGAGCTAGTGCCACGTGGAATTTCTTTCAAACTTGTAGATTCATTATTCATGTACATCTAGTCCATAAGTTCAACACAGTTAAAAGAACACAGTTCATGTATCAAAATTTATTATAAGTCAATTTATTATATTTATTATAAGTTAATTCAATATTCTAACATTTCTTGAATACTATAAAAGTGAATTACACTTTAATTAATATCTCTGAAAATTTCCAAGTTTTCTCTCTTTTACTGTATTATGCTCAAAGAAACTAACCCTCTAACCTTTTCATCCAATTTCCCACCACAGAAATCCCAAGAACTGATCTAGTGCCACAAATTTCTCCGTCAGATAGTGAAATTCAAAAACCAACACTTAGGAGACCAGGCTACATAATTCGAGAAAAGGAAGGACAAGGATTGTCATAGATTGCATTCCACTCTTCCACAGTGTAAAAGTCTCCAGAAGCAGTCCAAGAAATCAGCACCCTGGACAGGTCTCCACCCGCAGCGCCTCTGGGTGAGCAGAAGATGGCCAAGGAAGCTCATTCAGGCTCAAGTTTATAAATATTTAGAAACAATGACATTAAAACCCTTTTTCTTAAAGTGCTGCAGCTTTTAACATATTCTGCACTCAGTAATTCACCAGGGACATCTTGACAGTCCATACATACATCCAGTCCCAAATGTCGCCAGCCCTTCTTGTACGTCCCAGCGGGTCCTCTGGTGGCCACACCTTTGGTTCTTTTTCGCTAGATTCAGAAATGCTTTGAACATTTACTTGCAGGAATTCGTGGCCTTGTGAATTACAGGTAATTATGTCATCACCTCCCTGTTTTATTTTTAAACTGCTTCTTAATTTTTGTTTCTATCCAAAAGTGGTCACAAGACCACTTTTTGATTTATTAACATATGCTTATCAGCACTCCCAGAGGCAAATACTGATTATTACTTGGAATTGTAACTGTTTAAGTCCCAACAGATCTCAGTGAAGCATTAGGTAAATCCTGGGTGCAGTGTTTACACCTGGGCTGATCTTTGTGTGTTGTCTGGGTGACCACTATATAGATTTGCCCTGGATTTTATAGATGGGTGTAGTCGGAGTGCAGAGGGTAGTGCTTTGGAATGAGTGACTGTCTAAGATAAAATCAGAGAAGTCCTAGGCAAACTGGTATATTTTGCCAGCACTTAATTGGCTCCAGGTATTTATACTGAAGGGTCCCAGTTCTTTGCCATCCCTGTACACCATCCTTATTCCTGGGAAGGGAAGGTTGCTGATAAAATGTCCTGTTTCTGCTTCCTACTCTGACATAGACTACTCTGACATCTGATCTGAAAGGATCTGTCTTCAAGCTGTTGTACCTGTAATAAGGGTCCCTTGGTTTGTTTGTTGGTTGGATGGTCCTTGAACTATACCAGGTATAGTCTCATTTACACCGAAACACATAAGGAAGAAAGATGCATGGCGCTAGAGTGCTAAGTGAACCAGGAAATCATGGTCCCTTCTGGAAACATGCAAGTGACGGGGCAGATGCTGAGAACACATGGTGGGAGCCCTAGGGTGCTGCACAAGATTCCCTGAGATGTGAACCCCAGTCACAGCGCTCACTCTGTCCACCTCTTTTGGACTGCGGTTGACTCTGTGCCTTCTTTTTAGATAGACAAGTTACTGAACTAAATCCTTAGCAACTGCATGGGAGACCTGTGTTTTAGTCTCAATTTTGTCTCTACCTGTACAGCTGGCCAAGAGACAAGAGAGCTGCCAATAAACATCTGTATCTCCATTCACCAAATAAGACTATTGGAGGAAAGCATCCTCCGTTCACTTCGTCTCCAGGTTGAGACAAAAGACTCTCATATCAGTCTCAGCACTTTCAAGCTTTAATTCCCATAATGCTATCAAAACTCTCCAGACGCCTGTTTGTGGTTCTAGATCCCCATTCTGCTGCAATACTACCTAGAAGCCAGGCTATGGACCTATTCCTCCTGTCCCCTCCCTCTCAGTTCTGCCAGCAGGAGGAGCAAAGGGCCAGAGTGAGGCCAGGAGAGTGACTCTCCAACTCCCCTTGTGGGGCCCCCTTTGGATGATGCTGTCTTGATGGAGGCTTGCAGCACCCACACAGTCTCTTTCCTCTTTCTGTGGGGATATTCTCTCTCCTCCAGCTTTGTCAGATTCAGAGAAATAACAGCTCCCAGTAATACTGTTGCTGTGAAGAATGAACCTTCCTTCTGGTTTCCAGTAAACTGCCCATATCTTTGTAATAAAAATAATGCCGTTTATTAAACTTTCTTCAAATTACCCATCTTTTCCTAAAAAGACTGAATAATATAATAGGAAGACTGGGACTCAGAGTCATGAAATAACCTTCAACACACAGCCAGCAAGTGACTGACATAGGCTTTAAAATCACAAGGGTGGATTTCAGAGGTTGGGTTGGTAACATCTCTGTTATGTTGTCCCTATAAAATCAGTAAGAATTTCATTGAGAATTGAGCTTAATTTATGTCTTATAGATTACACTCAGCCTGTAAAACCTTACAAAAGTAATTTTGACATTTCTGTGGATTGGATTAGATCTTAGCTATATATAGACCTTATTCCAGTGAGTACTTGTTGAAGAACAATGGAAAGTATTGGGCTTTGGACTCAGACGAACCTTATTCTGATCTCAGATATCCTTCCTAGCATTGAGAACATGGGACAGTTACTTAATGAGATTAGAGTTTTGCACATCAAAGAGCACACAGTTATACTTAGTTTCATAAATGGAAAGAGTGTCTTGTTAATGAAGCATCCAGTACAATGTATGAGACAGAACTGGGACTCATCAGGCAGAAACATCTCTTCTCTAAAGCTTTTATTCTAGGATTTTTTCATTGGTCACTGTGGCATGATTGTGTCCCACGTGTGTTCTCTCTGCCCCTCTCAACATGGGTCTGTGTATTGTCCATCTGAAAACCTAGACTGAGACATATCCTCCGTGTATGTAGCTGTTCTCAGACACAGTTTGCACAATAAATACACTGGGTTTTCAGCAAAGTGTCTATCAGAATCTAGATTTCAAACATTCACTGTGTCTCCTACTGTTAAAGAGTGCTCTTTTTTAAAAAACATGGGTTACAGATCATACTCCTCAACTTTTTCCCCTTTTGGATATTGGTATTACTGTACAGCCATAAGAAAAAACAAGAAATATTGTTTTGCTTACAAAATATTAATATGAAATAAGAACATATTAATCTACTAATAGATAATTCTACTATTTTATAACCTAAATGAAGCTACAGATTGATGATAAAAGTTGTGATGAAGTTGGAAGTGCAGGTGCACAACTATAACCCCAACACCATGAGAGGCTGAGGCAGGAGGATTGCAAATTCGAGCCCAACCTGGGCGGTTGCAAGCAAATCGGGGATATAGCTTAGTGCAAAGGCCCTAGTTTTAATCCCTAGCACTAAAATAAAAAATATCAAGATAGATAGATAGACAGATAGAGGAGCTTCAAATCACATCATCAGAGGTGACTGCCAACCTCCTATCAATCCTTTTGCCTGAAAAGGAAAAGGTTACAATTCTGTGCGACTGATAAGCCTTGAAAAAGCCTTGTTTTTTTTCTCAACTATTGTCTTAAATGAGAATTGCACCTTTTGTCCTATTAATTCAATTAAGTTATTTCAAAATCCAGACGTTGCTCACTTGATTTATAGTCTTTCTTTGTCCATCAAATGTGATTGTTAAATTGTAGAGGCAAATTGAATTGAAGATATGAAATTGAAACAACCAAAATACTAATAAAATGAATTAGTATGTTACTATTGTCTCAGCGATCAGTATGGGGTATGCAGGCGACTACAAGCAACAAACAGAATGTACTCGGGTTTACCTGGATTGTGATAGGGTGTCAGCTGATTACCTTCTCTGAGCCTCAGTTTCCTTTCTTATGAGGTATACAGTACAGTTGCTTTTTAATGAATATTTATTAATAAAAAATAAAGCACAGGAGTTGCATTTGTTAGTTGATTACCATCTTTTCTGACTCCCATTTGGAAAAGAATAATTCTCCTAGTGGCCTCCCAAGGCGAATTGTTAGACTATCAGAAAATAAACACAGCACGACACAGGCCCCTGCCACACGGCCCTGGGGATGAGATAGGCCTCAGCAGTAGCTTTCCTTGGAAACACTGCACCTGAAAGGCAGCACTCCAACAAGAAGAGTTGTGTGACTCTGATTAGCAGTTGCAGGAATGAAGCGTGACCCCTGAGAATGTGGAACTGCTTCTGCCAGGGAAACCCAGTCTTTGCTAGGCTCCTACCACCTTTGTAATCCCCATCATAAGGAACTCCCTAAGTATTGAGACCTGGCCAAGATATTTAAAGGACTTTAAAGTTCTCAATGGACTCCTCCATCTTCCCCACCTCTGAGCATCTCACACGGGGATTTCCAGGGACAGGGTTAGTGTTGCTGCAAGCTGGTGTCATCTGACATCCAAGGGTTCCAGGAGGATGTAGTTCTAAATCTTTTACAACCTTAGGAAGTGGAGTATAATTGTTGCTATAAAGGAAGGCACTGCAATAAGCTGGGGAATTTGAAATCACTACAGAAAACTGAAGAGCAAATTCCTCTTAATAAAGCAGCACACAGCAAGATGCCAAGGCACAAGAGATTAACTCATGCAGCAGTAGCTGCCTTGCAGGGAAGAGATTTCCAGCCACAAGAACCCAAGAGGGTAAGCTTGGGATTCTTTTTCCACCAGTAAGCCCTTGGCCTGCTTGAGGAGAGGGCCCTTTATATTCTGAATGAAGAATTTAAGTAACAAAATGATTTTGCTGTCTTCAGCAGGAGAGGCAGCAAGCTAGGGAGAACACAGGCCCTGAGAAGCAGTTTAGCCTAAGGCTATCATTTGTGGTTTGGTCTTTGATGTTGAAGGCTCAGATCATATCCTTCCAGCCTTGGTTTCCCCAAAACTAAGTTTAGTATCAGAAGGAATGATGATTTTTTCTTCTAGGAACCTGAGGAGAAAGATAATGTCTATGTGAAGTCTACAAGAGAAAAGATGTGTAAACCTTGTGCAGGGAGGAATGATCTCAATACAAATTCCAATGTTTACCTAACAGCCGGTGCTTTTCCAGGTATTTGTGTGCTTCCTGTTTGTCCTTAATGATTTTTTCTTTGAAACCTGAAAGCAACCCTGTCACAATAAAAGAAGGTCAAAATAGCACTCAAGCAGAGTGGTATTTTTCTGAAAGGACACAGGTGTAAGAACAACCGAGATCCATTGGTTTAAGAATTTTGATATTGCGTGGCTAAAGACTCACTCCCAGGGGAAGGGGATATTAGCTGACTTTGTAGCCATTGCTCTCCAGGGACTGCTACTGTCATAATTCTTCCAGGAACTTCATCCGACCTGTCCTGACCACTGGGCTCTCTCAGGAAGTGCCTCGATTGTCACTCTCAGTTTTACTCCTGCAGAAATGGTTCTGTTCTCCCAGCACAAGTGCCCTTTTCCCTTCCATTCCAGCCTCTTGGTTCTCACCTGCTGCAGACCACTGAGACCAACAGAGGGCCGGCCGTTAGTGGAGTCTGGAGTCTGAGCCCTTCGTGGCTCAGTTTTGGTTCTGCTCATTAATCGTGCCTATGCTGTCTGCCACTTCATTTTGCATTTGAAAAAAATATTGCTAGAAATACTGAATAAGACCAAGTTTTTAAAGCATATGCTAGAGTGGCAGGTATACAATCAGACCAAAACCTTCTTACCTGTACTTCTTTTGGTGGCTTGCTGTCTGCTTGTTTGTTTGCTTTTTTAAATTTTATTTTAAATTTTTTTTTATTTTAAAAATGAAAGAACAAAAACATATTAACAAATGGACATTCACTTACAAAATAGCACAAGAACAATACAAGGAATACTAAGTTACAGACAAGGTGACAGGAAATTAACAATGGTTGTTGTATTACATATTGATATCTTCAAAGTGGTTATTCAGGAAAACAAATATAGACTTGTAAGACTGATCAAATAATTGATTACTCATTGACTATTCCTTTCAATAAAGCAAAAGAAGTCCATAGTACAACTATGTTAGCTAACCTGTATATCCATATATACATAATTTCCCCTTCTTTCTTTTCTCTTTTCCCTCATCCCAGTTGCTCTTTACTTTTGAGCAGTTTCCTTTTGTTTCACAATGCCTATCATACCTCCTAAATTTATTCACTCTTTCAGATAACTCGAGGCTTTTATAGACAAATGGTCACAACTAGAGGCCATACTCATAAGTGAAATAAATCAGACCTCCCTGGCACCAGCACACAACCATGCTTCATGTCAAGCCGCCTCCGTCAGGAGAGTTCGATGCTAGTACGGTTTGCAATGGCCCTGGGTCCCGTGTTATTTAAATAACTTCTTTCTATTTACTATTTAATGGAACATATTCATAAGCTTTTCTCCATCCTACTTTGTCTCCTCTAAATGGCTTCTTCAGTCTATGGTGACCTCCCTGTAAGGTGCCCAAACTATGTGCCATGGTATCTTAACCTGTTCTTGGACAGAAATGTGTTACTGTTTTGGAGGCAGCAAAGTCCACAATCAAGACATCAGCAAATTCAGTGTCCAGCAAGGGCCCACTGTTCACAAATAGTGTCCTCTGTCTGTCCTTGGTGGCAGGAGATGCAAACTGGCTCCTTCAAAACTCTGCTGTGAAGGCACAAATCCCACACAGAGCTCAGGGTCCTCAAGCTCTACTCACTTTGCAATGTCCACCTCTTCCTGTTACTGCATCCTGGGTCGGCTTCCAGACCAGGTGTGGGGAGCAGACACTCAGACCACAGCACAGGCTCCTTCCCACCAAGAATGCTTCCAGATAAAGCACCATTGTCTCTTAGTGCTTTTGCTTTTTAAACTTGCCCCCTAAATTCTGCACATCTCTTATTGAGGCAAAAATCCCATGAAGTTTCCTACCTTTCATCTGAGACCATAGCCTTATTTTTTTAGTTTCCCACCAATGAGACTCCTTAAATAAAAATCTCAAGCTTCATCTTCTCCATTCTGTATGTACACAGCTGGTGTTCACTTTCATGTACATTAAATTCTGTAGAGTTAGAGTCAGTCTTTCATTTCAGTTGGCGGGGATTTTTGTGGATACTGATTTTTTAAACCAACATATTGACTGTCTTCTCAGCATTTTCAATTCACAAATATGCTGAACCCTCCCCTTTGATATTTACCAAAGTTGACTGAAAAGTATTTTGGACAGGACCAGGACAGAGCATTGGGTCATGCTATGAGAAACCTTCCTTTTGTCATTGGTCCGCAATCCCCTTGGGCCTGTTGTTCTAGTAGATGTCAATCTATTTATTTGTCGTTACATATTCCCACAATTTCTCCTTGCAGACCCAATGATTGAATGAGATATGTATCGTGGACCCTTTGGCTCTCCATATGCTGTGGGAATCATGGCTCCCTAAGGCAGCAAAGCAATGCCCTGTCACCATTTCATGAATGAAGAAACAAGTTTCATGACAGTGATTCCTATATAAAACCAATACAGCTTCTGTGCACATATAATCTAATAAGCCATATCAAGGGTTTCCTAGAAATCATTTGCACATAATAAGGGCTCAAAAAATGTTAACACTTTTACATTGTAATCCACCAAAGAAGATAAAAGGAAAATTGAGATTCACTCGGCCAGATCTTTGTTAACTTCTACAACTTGTGTGTTACTTTTTCTAAACATGTCTCCTTTCTCTAATTGCAGTCTTACCTTATTGTGTTTACAGAATGGAAATTATCTCCTTCATTGAAATGTAAGTGGTCTGGGCATAGGACCTATGCAGCTGGTGCCCAGCACTTCATCTCCAGTACTGGTGCAGTGGAAGAAGGCTCTCCATGCGTATCTGTTAAATAAACAAATGATCTCCATGGAAATGTACTAATGATCATTCAGATGCAAGGAAAGTCCATGGAAACCATTACCAAAGGAGCAAAAAAGACTAATTGCCACACTCACCACGCCCACCATGTGACTCTACAAAAAGCAGCTGTTTTGATGGAGAAAAGTTAAGGGGATGTGTTTCCCTGCTGTGCTATAGAGCACTGTGTCAGGAATGTCAGCACATCATACTTTGGCACATTCTACAGACTGACATGAAAGATGTTCATGAAGACCAGAGACCCTGGGCTGAGCACCTGTGCCCTGATGCTGGTCAGAATCAGAGCTGGTGTTCAAAGATGTGGATCTGGAGAGAACACGTGTGAACTAGATGAATCCTGAGCAGGAGTCACAAAGCCTAGGCAAAAGAAGATACTAAAGAGATGAGCAAAGGCTCCAACAGAGTGAGGCTCCATGTCTCACAAATCCCAGAGGAGTAGGCAGTAACTTAGAGAAGCCGGTGTCAGTGTCCAAGGGACCAGGATTTAGCCTAAGAGAAGAGTCACATGCCGAATGCACGGCTTGGTCTGCTTGTGTGACCCTGAGTAAGTCCTTACAATGAGGGAATGAACAGGAACCTCACAGAACTGTACAGTGAAGGCCGAATGGCTCATTGAGGCAACACCAACATAAAGGCAGGTTCATATGCTGCATACCTAGTCTTGCTTCTTAAAAATAGAAAAGAGGCAATTACATTTAATAATAATCTTACTGCCTTTGGAACCCAAAAGAAAAAAGTAGTGAAAGGAATTTTCAGTGAATAAAGAAGAATTAATGGGTAGCTTTAGGGGGAAATACAGAGAAACAGCATCATGGAAATGTCATGAAGAAATCTAGTTAGCATTTCCTAAGTTTACCTAATTATAAAAACCCCTTTATTAAACACACATTTCTAGACTTCTGTCCAAGACAAACTAGCTCTCAATCTCCATAAAAGTGATCTAGAAATTTATATTAATAGGGTTATTAGGTGATTCTTTTAACCAAACAAAACTGGGGAAATCTGTTTTAGTTGCATCTTTCCTGTTTCCTGAAACTCTCCAGTTCATGCAGCAGCAGTATCAACCTTGCCTCAGAATTTTGGAGAATTGCAGACTCTTAGCCCCACACCCACCCAGGAGTCTATAACACACTTGGAAGATTGCTGCACTAATTTGTTCTTTGAAGAAATTTTCCTCCTCTCTGCCTTTCCCCACCCCACAGCAACTCACAATTTTTCTCTTTCAGCTAATAAAATATTTCCCTTGCCTGGTACCTCACCTTTCTTCCATAATTTGACTGTAGTTGTGTTTGCTGCAGGTACTGAGCACAATTAAATCACCTTTGTATCCATGATGCCCTTTAGGGGCGCAATCACTCATTACACTTACAACTGCACTAAAGTTTTATCTGCAGTGATTCAATAACCTAACATGAATGTTGTCAGTCACCTGCAGTGCAAGGCATTTCTGGAAATATCACAAGTTTGCAATATTTTATTATCTGTATATATGAGATAGGATCCTTTCATGGAAATACTAGTCACGCTGTGTATTTAGAACTTTAATTTAATAAAGGAAGTTGATGACAGAGGTAATGGAAAAATTAAAAATCTATGAGAAGCAGTGATGAAACTCAGGTTTGAGGCACAAAGAATGATCACCACTTATAGACTGTTGGTCAGAGGAGAAATGGGCACTGCTTTTCTCCCAGGTTGGAGTCACCCAGTGAAAATGAGAAAAGGGCAGCACATCACGTAACACTCCAGGGAAAGAGCAAGAGGTGCTGATGAAACAGTGATTAACCAAATAGAAAAAGCACTATAAACACTAAAAACAATCAGCAAAACCAGGTACATTTAATTTCTGAAGTTTACAATTCAAAGAAGAAATTGCCTGCCTTATAGCAGAGAGAAAAATGTTCGGTAGATTGGGTAGATCAGAAAGAAAACAGACCAAGGATTGGCACGTCTTAGCTTTGGTGAAACAGGTATAAAAGAATCCCATTTAATGAGTTCTTGATGAGTTTATTGAGCAACTACAACATATTGGGGTCTGTTCAGAGTGCTGGACACTAAGGGTGAGCAAAACAAAGAATATGAAATAACAAGTAAAGCCTGAAAAATAGCAAGCACACAACCAAATTGTTTAACTATGCAGCAATTATATACAGCATGACGAGACAGTAGTTATGTACTTCTTTTACAGTTTGACTGCTGAGAAGGGAATATTTAAATTAAGATATTGACCATAAGGGTTTGTGAAGACCCAAGATTATAACCTTTCAGAAGCAAAAATAATCTTGACATATTAGAGAAACAGTAGAAAGGCCAATGCAGGGAGACTGTGGGGGAAGGGGTTAGATGGAAACCCATTTACATAAACAATTATGTCTGCAAGCCTTTCTGTTGCAGGGTTGCAAGAATTGACCTTTTCTCTAAACACAGTGAAAGTTCACTGGAGGATCCTCCGTGTGGGAGGGGAGTGGTGTTGCTTTACAAGGCCGTCTGGGTGAAGGGGACGTGAAGCTGCAGCGCGTCTGTCCATGTGGGATGGCAGTGGCTTAATCGAGGGCAGCTGCCTAGGAGGTGGGGACAGCACCGGCTTTGGGGAATAGACTGCATGAAGAGACTGTAGGAATCAGAGGTGGGTTCTACCTGGAGGGTGAGAAACAAAAGGAACCAAGTCAAAAGACAAATAGTCGATTTGAGTGCCAGGCACACGCATTTCAATGGGGTTTCTATTGCCCCTAGTGAGGTAAAAATTATTGAGAAGAGATTACTGTCTCACTCTTTTGTGTGTGTAATGCATAAATGTACATGGGATATAGTAAGAGTTAAACAGTGTAGGGGCAAGTATGTGAAATAGTTCTGGTATTAAAATTTAATAGAAGAAGTCAACTTTTTAAATTACTAAAAGTGTTCACTGGGGCACATGTGGTAATAGAAACACAAACCTAGGTGCCCTTTCCTAAGGTGAGGAGATAAAACAGGAAGGGAGTTCTCCTTCAGCATGTTAAAATCAAGCCTATGAGAGGTAGAGATACTAAGTCACAGTCAGGTATGCATGTCGAGTAATGAATTCAGGGCTGAACGTACTACTGGGGGTGGGACATCACTGGCAGTGGTCACAGGGAGGGTGATCTGGAAAGTGTGCTCCTGTCCCTGGCTCCTTCTTCTGCTCTCTGCTACCTGGCTGCCATGTGGTGAGCAGCTTTCCTTTGCCATGCGGTTCTGCCTTAAAGAAAGCTGACCATGGACTGCGCCTGTTGGAACCGTGAGCCCAAGCAAACCTCTCCTGTTTAAGTTCTAGATGTTGAGTATCTTGTCTTCCAGTGATAAGACAGTGACTCACACACCCTAGAAAACAGTAAGGAGATGAGGCCTTCACGATGGGTGCTTTACCTAGAGTGAGGATCAAAGAGCACAAGGGTGTGAAGCAGGACTGGATGAACTCTGGGAATCTCCTGGGGGGACATAGCAACCAGGTCAAGTTAGACGTGTGCTAATTCTGAATGTATGGCCAGTGCAGAGCCACAGACCCTCCTAAACAGGGGTGATAATGGAGGCAAAAGACACACAGTGCAGGGCTGGTGCCAAGCGCTGTGATAACTCTGAAACCCTTAAGAGTTGCAGAAGCAGGTGTTGCATTAGCTACCATTATTCCCTCCTGAGGAATGTTTACAGTGAGTGAGATCCTGGAAAAATGCATGTATTTCAGATATTATACTTTGGAATCCTTTTCTCAAAGGAGGTTACTATAAGGCTCTAACACAAAATGGATCACCTCCTACCCTACCCAAGTGTCAAGTCCGAGAGACAACTCAGAGTTGAGGAAGCAAGCTTCATGCACCCCGGGACTATGTGATCTCTAAACAAACTGCACACTGCACATTCAGTGCTGATATTACACGCACCTTTCTGGCTGGTGGCTGCAGCCGTGACATATGGGGGAAAGCCTCACTAATTTTGAATAATGAGGTTACTATGATTAACTAACAAAACCAAATTACAGACATTTTGTTAACAAAATGCAGTTTTATTACTCTCAAGTAGAAAATATATTACAAACTGAGCTATAAATGGATATTATTACACTAAATGGAATAAGTTTATGTAAAATTACAACTCACATAGGCCTATGTAACATGGTTATGTATCACAAACATGTAAATCCTTAAGCATAAGGGAAATAAATGCTGTGGTTGAGAAATTAAAGGCAGAAATTACAGGGTCTTAAATTTATGGAGTTCTTGGTTTTCAGAGCTATTATTTATAGTTTAAACTCTTACAGATAAGACCCTGAAAAATTAAAGGTAATTATTTCAATGTTTACTTGGAAATCAAATGTTGTGCAAAATTTTAAAAAAGTGCAATGAATAGGGCAGGAAATAAGAACAGTGACTGTACACTGAGGACTGTGTCCTTGATATCTTAAGTACATGAAAGCGAAACTGACAGACACTGAGTTAAATGAAAGCAGATAATTTATGAGGGCTCCAAGCTTCTCAAAAACTTGATAATCAAAGCATAACACATCAAGATTTCCTGTGGTTATGAAATGCCAGGAGGTCATGTAAAAATTCCATAGGTCTGGATTAAGACCTATGACCCTAAAATTTCCTTGAGCTGCCAAAATTGCAGGTCCAGGGGGAAGGATGCAAGTACACCCAGACTTTCTGTGAGAATGTCAAACGGGCATAGTGTTGCATTTCTGATACTGCACATCTTTTGTGAGAAGGGAGAAGAAAATTTGCTATTATTTTGTTGCCAAAATCATGATGTACAATTTTTCTAAGTAGAACAATCCTTTAATGTTAGCCTCGTGTGTCTTTTCTCATCCATAGTTCCCATAAGCACTTAGTAGGGTGACTTTCAGCATAGATTATTCAGTCAATCACACAGCTTAACTGAAATGCTCTAAGTTGGTATAGGGGACTGCAATCATCTCTTTTTACATTAAAATATTCTTTTAAGGTCAATGTTAGCTCACTAAGCTCTTTTAGTCATTTCAGTTAAACATGCCTTCAGAAACTAAGAACTTACTGCACACAAAATAGCCAAATGCAGTTCTGCTTGATGTTTTATAAACACATATCCCCTTTTGATAAACATAAAAGTTTTTGTTCATTTCCAACAAATAAGTGATATTTAAGAAAAGATGAGAGGTAGAAAGAAAGAAAGAAAGAAAGAAAGAAAGAAAGAAAGAAAGAAAGAAAGAAAAAGAGAAACTAAAACCACCCAAAGCTCCTTAGATTCATAGACTGATAGTATTTTAGGCTGAGAGGATTATCAGCATGTGTATCATCTAAAAATCTAATCTTCCAGGTAAGAAGATAGAGATGTTAGTCATATTTTGCATCCATTATCACACAAAAAAGGCCCACAATGCCAGGATTAATACCACTGTCTCTGATCCTTTTTCTGAACTTTTAAATAAATCTGTGAGCCTCAGTGCCTTGAAGTTGAACCCAGATATTTCTTATCTCATGGACTTTTGACCTATTAAAATGCTCATAATATCCTATATGTATTATCAGTGAGGAATATACTAGTTTCATGTACCTTTTTATGACATTTCCCTTACTATTTCCTAGGAACTAAAAAAAGTGTTCCTTGAACTGTTGGGATAAGTGGTCTGATGGTCCAGTCTCAAGTTACTTCACTTTGGCTGTCCTTGTTCATGGTTTGGGTCCTATGAACCTATTGTTCCCAAGTAGCTTTAATAGAATGGCCATATCATGCAGAAAGAAACGTGTTCAGGGCAGGTGTAATGTTAGTTCAGGATCACAGCTTTACACAGCATCTGATTACTGCCCACCCAGGACACTCAGCACCCCCAGTAATCTGTGAGCTATGCAAAAGGCCAGCTTTCCAGCTCAAGCTGCTTGCCACATAGCCCTGGTGAGCTGGCTGGGCTCCAGTTCAGGTAATTGCATCCTGTCTGTTCAAATTTCCTTTGAAATTTCAATCAGATATGTTATCCTCCTTAGCGTGGTTGCCCAGAATGATAGTTCAGGATTCCCTTACAGCTGCTAAACAGCTGCTGTGTTCAACCCTAGAGGTGACTATGTTTCAGTAGTGGGTAAGATGATTCCTTGTTATTCTATTTTTGCCATTACGGAGGCATTGTGAGACTTAATTAATTAAAATGTGTACAGCTTCTGAGGTACAAGCTATGGTAAGATAGAAAGCATTTGTGATCAAGTGTTCTTAAAGAAATATGCACTACTTTCATCTGGAAATGGATTCTGGGCAAGAAATTATACCATGGGCATAAGACAGTCCTTAAAGTGTGATATAACCTGTTTAAACTTAATCAGAAATTATTGGAAAGTGACAGAGGCTGAATTTAGAATTATATACCATGTTTCTTCTTTTTATCACTCTAAATGATACTTAGTACTAATGAGTCAGTCTTCCACTGAGAATTGCACAAATAAACTTTCTGTTGATAGCTCCCCATTACTAATGACAGATACCGCAAAGGTGGTAAGCTTTCTATGCACCATTTCTTCAGTTTTGCCATATGATAGTCTATGCCTGTACCTTGTTCATAAAAATATGCTGTGTTTAAAAAATTACTGCAGAACCTACTGGCTTAAAACCATGGTCTTTTCATCTCATCTCATGATTTTTGGTAGGTCAGGGATTTTGAGATAGCTAGGAAAGTCTTCTGCTCTGCCTGGTGTTGATGGGGTTCCCTTGGCAGTGTTTAGTTGCTAACTGCATGGGTCTGGAGAGCCCAAGACAGCTTTATTTACACACTCAGTGCTGTGGCAAAGTTAAAGGCAGACTGAACACAGCAAGAGTCCCTCTTTGCTTAATGTGTAAGGCCCTTCATACGATCTCTGCAGCAGAGCAGAGCAGTCCCGTGGTTACACAGAGACTCAAGCCTCCAAGGGACAGGAGCTGCCACGTCTGCTGGTTCTCATTAAGTGCTGAACATGGAAGGGACACTGTATCACTTTGCTGCTTCCTGGTGAAAATGGTCACATGCTGGCTCAGACTAAGAGGAGGAACAATAGGTCCACCACTTAGTGAGAGGAGTATTAAAGAATTACAAACCTCTTCAATCTGCTATAATGGCCACATTCGTAATGCTCTGATCCATGATAGTTTTAAGGAGATCTGAGCTGTCCACAAGGAACATTTCCACAATTAAACATCCAGACATAGAGACAGACTCAGTACAAGGCTTTTAGCCTGAAAATTGCCTTCAAGTGTGGCTGAAAACACAGTAAGAGCAGATCCTTCCTCAGCATTAGCTCTGTAACAGATTCTAACCACAATATTTGTTAACTCTGCTCTCTGAACAATACAATTCTACCACACCACAGCTGTCATCTCAAAATTGCGCGTAGTTTTTAACCATTCCCAGTGTATTTGCTCCTGAATATCCCAGAAGAATTTCAGTGAAAGTTGGTCAGGTATTACTCTTTCCTTTCAGCTGTAAATGAGTGTGTCATAGATAGGCGATTAACCCAATATCAACAGGGAGCGAGTGATGTGCTCCCCATAAGGGGCCACACTCAGCCTCAGACTTCATCTACTTTGCTTCCTGTCCAGACTGCACACACACTGGGAAACATTCTTGATAAAGTACAATGGAGATAATTTTATAGGAAGACAGAACAGATATTTACACAAATTCACATTTTCATTGAGTCATGTTGAGGTTGGAACTGCTGGTGCTGTTGGGGTTATTTATTGTCTTGGTGAGGAGAAGGAGTCTTGCATGGTTGAATAATGTGTGATTGGCTCTGTTTAGCCACATCCTTGCCAACTATATAAGAGCATCCCCGGCCTCTCAATCTTTCCTTCCTAGAGAAAAATTCATTGCCTCTATTATTCTTGCTCTTTTTCTGAAATTCTTCACATCCTTTCAATGTTGAAAGCCCAACATCGTTTTTCCAACTTCTCTAAAGGATCTCTCCCATGACTTTGTTCCATATTTCACTCTTACCATGAACTCATAATTTTATAGTCTGGGGTATGCATGATCAGATATTGTATTTTTTCTTTCACCCATCAAGACATTAAGTGTCACCCCTGTATTTATTTACTTCCACATTAACAATCATCCAGCTGATACAAGACAAATCACATAGGGATTACACATTCACAGCATTTCAGAGGACATTCATGGAGAAATCACTATATACTGCTCACAGTACACTTCAGACTGTGACTTTATACACACTGTTTCACTGATACCTCACGACAACCCCAGAGGAATTCATAGTTGCCAAAACTCAACCCTGTAAGGTTAGTTCCTCACCTAAGGGCATGATAATATTAAGTGGTAGAGACAAGACTTGACCCAATGGTTGTTGAGCTTGAGATACAAAATGCTTGGTCATTAGGACATAATGTCTTTGGATAGTTGAATTATATGAATGTATGTCCATGTCTGCATGTAGGCATTCCAGGGAATGCACTGTGCCCTTTACATTTCACATCTTGTGGACTGCGTAAGAAGGACACAAACAGGATGCTATGGGACTATAGATACAAGCGAAATGACTTCATCTGAGATGAGATGTGTGGTAACTGGCATGGGCCTTATGCTGGGAATAATGGGCAGCTCCGTGTAACCTGAGAAAGTGGTGGGTACAGTAAGACTAGAGAGAAAGAAGCATTTACAGAATACACAAGAAATGTGAATTCTGTCACATGGCCATTACTAAACTGTATATGTATTTATCATGGGTAGGCAAGATGAGAGCTGAACTTTTAAAGGCACCAGATGGACTGGAATGGGACCAGGCCAGTGGTAGGAGTTGATGCTTGTCCTTTCCACTCCCTCCAGGAGCAATTATGAGTCTATTGCCGAAGACCGAGTACATGAAACCCCAGCCTGGATCCATTATTTACCTAATGTTGGCTTCTTTGTTGATACTTTTAGGAGTCTAATTATTGACTTGTCAATTATTGACCATGATAGTAACTGACATTATTCTGATTATTTCATTAAGCGTTCACATACTTTATCTACTGAATTTTAAATAGACAGCAGACTCCACAAAACCAGGCATCATAAGCTAACACAGTACTGAGGACATCATTCTCTCTCAAGGTGCTTGGTTATTTGAGTAATGAACCTATCAGCTGCCACGCACCTTCTGTTCTTAGAGTCACTGTCTGACATGCCTCCTTCCACAGTTATCAAAGTGTAGATAACCACCACAAGGTAATAGTTTCTGATAGGTAAGTTATTTCCGTGCTCAACCTGAGTAATTTACACATAATCTCATAAGGTATACATTATTATTTCCAGTTGATACCTAATGAAATAGGCAAAGAAGGCTAAGCAATGTTTTGTGTGCATCAGGGTGAATCTGGGATTCAAATGCAGGCGTGAGGACTATGAACCCTGTGCATATTTAATCATCAGTCTCCCCGTTCTTGATTCTCTGGGCTCAGTTCCTGAGCTTCTGTGAAACGTGAACAAATGATCTTTCACTAGGAGGTTTCAGAAATATATATATATATATATATATATATATATATATATATTAAAAAATACCTGATCTAAATAAGAATATCTGGCAATTATGTGTAGCATATCAGTTAAGGACTGTCTACATTGTAGATCATGAGTTTAAACTTGATTGAGTTCTCCTGGGCTTGGTTTGTCCAAAGCAAAAGGGCAACTTAAAAACTAATAGGTGGAAAGCATCCAATCTCCCTCATCCAAAATGAGACTCAATTTCTAAATTCCCACAGGTTTCTTTCCCCTTAGCAGCTTGTTGGCAAGGACAGAGCAAGCTCACCACAGTCCTGCTCAAGATTTAATGGGGTAATTAAGAAGTGTGCTGAGAATTTGGCCCAGGACTTGGTTTTGTTTTTGCTCTGCAGATTTTGTGTTGGTGGAAGCAGTTCAGGCAATCCATCATGCGTGCTTGGCAGTGCCAGTGGTAGTCAGTTCTTGGAATGCAGAAAGGGACAGTGGTACTGTGTGAACAGCCAAGGTTTGGCAACTACCTATGCAGGCTTTATGAGCCTTTGGCTGTGGTTAGTATTGGTCTCAGATAACTGTTAGCAGTAACGGGGGAAAATGGGACTGCCATTTCTTCAGTCAGTCCAGAGTTTGATTCTTTCTTTCCTTCTTTCTTTCTTTCTTTCTTTCTTTCTTTCTTTCTTTCTCTTATCCTTACTAAGACTATGTGAAGGCTTGTGATTTTAAGAAGGCATCAAAAGATGTTATTAATTCCAGGGATAAATGTTATCTTTACATGACTGTTACAAGTGAGATAAATCATCTTTTCAAATGTAGGAAAGCCATTTGTATTTCCATTTCCATGAACTGCTTACTACATTAATCAAAGGTCTACTGAACTCTGTGCTAAGCTATGAAATGTGTTCCTACATGATATCCATGGAGTTATAAATTTTACAGTTATTTATCAATATCTACTAAACTGTTTAAAGTGCTCATTCATGATTGCACTCCTATGTATTTATCACATAGATATGCTACTGTACTGTAGTATGGCATACTTGGAAGATCTTTATTTTTGTATTTTGGGTAGAGAGAAAGAGGGAGAGAGAGAGAAAGAATAACATAATTATTTATTAACAGATGTCTACATAAATGAACTGTGAGAAAGATCTCCATTTCTACCATGATGGAGTAACTGGAATTAACTGGTTCTCTATCCACAAATACCTGTGGGTGTGGTAGTATTCAGCATTGAACAGAAGAATAAACAAAATTGTTACACAATATTTTCCAGAAGAAAAGCTAAAGCCCACTGTTGTCCACTCTTCACTTAGGGGATAATTCCCTGACCATGGCACAAAGCTTGCAGCCAAAGTCAGCCAGGACAGTGAGCTGAGCAGGCTGAGGTCAGAATTTGTAGCAGCTGACCTGGCTGGAATCTCTGGGGTGTCAAAGATGAAGAGAAAACTCTGAAAGAGGGGCACCCAAAGGATCTATAAAAAAAAGCCAACCCACACTATCAAAGAAATTTGGAATCTGAAATGAAAAACAGTAAAGGCACAAAAATTATGAACTAGTTAGGTAAATTATAACAAATATGTACATTTTGTGTCAAAATCTACAAAATCTTTCTGAGACAATTTTAAGAATATTTAGAAAACTAAAAAGATGTACCACATTAATGGATTGAAAATTAATATTATTATGAAATTAACTGTTTCATAAAATCTAAGAAATCTATGTCATTCCAATCATATTGATGTGAGCACATGATAATTTCTATGGAAAAGCAAAAGAACTAAAAGAACTCAAACAATTTTAATAATGAATAAAGTTGAAAGAGTCATAGTACCTCGATTTAAGATTAATATAAAGCTACTGCCATTAGGACATGGATTAAAGGGACAAAGGACTGAACAAAAACAGGGCCACACATGAATGGTCAATTGACTTTCGACAAGGAAGCTAATATAATCCAATTAGTGATGATAATCTTTTCAACAAGTGATTTTAACAGTGGTTTTATATCTGAGAGAGAGAGACAGAGACAGATAGAGGCACAGTAACTGAGCACATACTTTGCATTCAAATAAAATTTAACTCACTGTGAAATATAGGCCTAAATATCAAACTTACAATCCTAAAACTTGTTTTTAACAAGGCAAGATAAATCTGTTACCTTGGGTTAGGCAAAGATTTCTTAGATGCAAAACATATAAACCATAAGAGAGGGGCTGGGGGTATAGCTCAGTGGCATAAGCGCTTGCCTGGCAAGCGCAAGGTCCTGAGTTCGATCCCCGGTACCAGAAAAAATAATAATAATAATAAACCATAAGAGAAAAAAGTGGGTCTATTATATGCCTTGAAAGGTCTTTGAGAAAAGCTGTGAAGAGAATGGAAAGACAAGACACAGACAAAGCAAAAATTTCTAAACTGTGTTTAATAAACATCTGGTGCACAGGATATACGAAGAACTCTCACTGCTCAAACAAGCAAGCAGTCCAGTTCATTTCGAGAAGACAATAAAAGCATTTCCAATAAATGTTGCTAGACACACTGCATATTGATACACAGGGGAGCAAAACTGCCTCACAACCTTACCAACACTTAATTTGGAATGGGTCATAGACATAAGTACAAATCTAAAACTATAAAACTTCTAGAACAAAGCATGGGAAAAGTCACTGCAACCTTGAGGTAGAAAATGATTCTCAAGAACACAAAATAACAAACCAAGAAAAATGAAATTGACCTAATTGAATTAACATCCTTTTCCCGTTGACAGAAACTTGGTAGAGAGAATTATTTATAACCTTCAATATAACCTTCCTCTACTCCAGAAGGATTCTGTTCCCAAGTTGGGGATATGCTACCTTACATGACAAGGAAGGACTTTCCATATGCAGTTCACGCTACTAATAAGCAGCCTGAAAATAGGTTGATCACTCTGGATTATCTGTGCAGGGCGATGTAGTCACATTAGCCCTTAACCACTGAAGAGGTAGACAAAAGTGGAACTCACAGAGACTGAAAACTCAGGAAAAGTTAACATTTCTGCCTAGAAAGTGTGGGAAACGGGGACCTTCCTCCTACAATTTTGAAAGACCGAATTCTGCTGACAAGCCTAATAAGCCTGGAAGTAGATGCTATCTCAGAGCCTCTGGAAAGGGACTCAGCCGACATCATGAGCTGGGCCTTGCGATCATCCATCTTCGAGATACCAGCCTCATGACCTGCAGAAATGAGTGTAATACAGGATTTGTCTTTCAAGTGGCAGGATTTGTGGTAATTTGTAACAGAGAAACTGAAGACCAACAGAGCACAATTAAGAAAATGAAAAGCAGCCACGAGTCAGAAGAAACTATTTGCAGCTCATATCAAAGAACTCACATCACACAATACATAAAAGACTCTTCCAGTTACTTAAAAATGAAAAGAACAATGTAGTTTAAACTTGGATGAAAGATTTGAACAGCTAGTGCACAAAAAGTACTTGAATGACCAATGAAATCATGAAAAGGGGAGTTTTAAGTGTTTGATATCACTAGTTTTTAAATTCAATTTAAAAATCTGGATACTTTTGAATATCCATGAGAATAAAAGGTTTCCCCCATCAAGTGTTAGAGATCACCGGGTGGATGGAACTACATACGTTACTAGTGGAAAACAAAAAAGGACACTATAGAAAATGATTTGGCTGCTTATTAGAAAGCTAAATATACAAAACCATGTTTTCCAATATTCTATTTCTAGATGTTAGACAACTGCAAATATATGTCTACACAAGAATGACACAAACACTTATGGCAGATCTGTGATAGACAAAACCAGCAAAATAACACGTCCACTGACTCATGAATGGGATAAAAAATCACCTATGTATTTTTTAAATATGGTTTTCAAGCTCCATACACATAATACACATGGTCTATACATACACTGAGGTACTACTCAGAAATAAAAAGGAATACAACACTAAAAAATACAGCAAAATAGTTTAATCACAAAAGTTTGACAATAAGTGAAAAATGCCGTACAAAAGCTAGTGCGTGCTATAAGATTATGTGTACATAAATTGTTTATAAGTTGCAAATGAATGTCTAGTGACCACCAGTGGTTTCTAAGGATGAGGTTGGGGGAGAGTTATAAATGGGCACAAGGAGGTCCCTGATGGGGATGCCCATTAGCTTAATGTGCTGATGGCTTGCTAGGCATTCACGTAGCTTGAGACTTATCAAGTTGTACCCCTTAAATGTGTGAAGCTTCTTGTGCTGCAATTATGCCTCCATAAAGCAATTGAAACAGTTCTATGCCTCACAAAGCATGTTTTCCAGTCAGAGAGGCCTGGCTGTGGTCCAGCAGTTTGAATTCTCAGATGTCATGATTATCATAAAAGCAGAAGGACACTGTGAGATAATTAGGAATCTCTTGCTGGATGGTACAATTTGGGGTAGCTATGAGAGGCTGAGGGAAAGGAACACTTTACCTTCTCTGTCAGTTGGATGGAGGAATTCAGTCTTTGAAGAATGGTAACTATGTTAGCCAACCTGTCAAAAGTCACCAAGCAGGGATTCACTTCCCAGTACCGAGCCCTGCAAAGCTGAGTGTGATGGCTCAGGTTCAGGACTAAGCTCCTTGGGTTCTGGGAGACTTTACAAGGCCCCTGCTGTTGTCAGCCACTGTATTTGAGTCTGTTGATGAGGTCAGTAGAATCAGGTGGAGATAAATCTCAGTACTTCCTTGGCTTAAACATAAATTAATCCCTTGAGGAAATTTCTAGGCAGCACCAAAATAGTAAGATGGCTTTATCACATCTGGAATGGAAGGAAAGAATTTTTTTTAACTGTATCTCTTGAATGTTTCTTATTCCTAAATCCTCTCAGATATCTTTCTATCTTGAGTTTCTGTCTTGCAGAGCCAGTTTCCCAGCCCCAGGCTCACATGAAGCCATATTTGAGAGCTGGCAAGAAACCTAGGAACTGCCAAGGAAGACGAAAGAGACTGTGCCTGATAGAGGTCCACAGAGCACAAAGCTGCCAACCACCCTCCTCCCCCACAAAGAACTGTGGCTGCGTACAAAGCAGCCAGCTGCACAGGCTTCGGCCCTATTGCTACTGACAGAACCCATGCCGGTGTGGGGAACAGAAGAGCATTTAATCTCCCCTGTCCTGGCAGTTGGATCACCAGGCACCTCCAGTAAAGGTCCTCACAGCACATTGTCACTGTCAGCCTCAAGACACGCTGCCGACCATCTTTGTTCTCCATAAACAGCATTTCACTGTTCAGTAAGTAGGACAAGTCATTTAACCTCTCAATACCTCATTTTCTGGTTATTCATTCACTCCTTTATTTAATAAAGAGTTAGTTCATGCCTACTATGTGCGTACAGGTCATTCTTGTATGAATCAAGAATACAATGAGAAAGCAGAACAGCTCTCTGTTCAGTATATCTTTAATAATGTAAACCATCTTTTCCTGAATGATTATTATGTATCAGCTCTATTTCATACATCATTTCCTTTCCTCACCATGTAAGGTAAATATTATAAGCATTATATAGCCAGGGGACACAGAATTGAAGGTATCTATGTGATAACAGGGGGTCATTTTCAAAAGACTCAATATTGGGCCAGAACTGGTTCACATCAGCTCCAAAGAGCCATTTGCAAAGTGTTTGGAAATTTTGTGAGCTGGTAGATGTCCAGTTCATAGCTTAAATCAACCAGGGTCAGTATATTTACACCACAGGAATTAGCAAACTTCAGGTTAGAGATCTTCTGCCTGCTTCTCATGAAAGGAGCACATGCCTGAACATATAGAGAGACCAGGGGAAAGACTATGCCTATCTTGAATTCTAAAGCCATTATTAAATTTTGGGGGTCACTAGAATGACAGTCTTGGGATAGATATAGTAGCATTTTGGAGAGTGATAAAAGAAGAGGAACAAGAGAAGAACCATTTGTAAAAGCTGCTGTGGCAGTTGGAGGGGCAAAGAGGTTTGAATGAGTTGATTTGAAATATCAGGAAGGTGTTTCAAAAATTAAGGGTAATACATTTCCAGAAGCTTTTCTATGTTAATCCTTTAGAACCATTATTTAAAGTGGAGAGAGTGTCTGAGAAGTTTGGTGGCTGGAGTAGGTTAAATCACTGATTCATTTAGACAAAATATCTTTCAGGAGTGCTGGGAAATGAAGTCAGATTCAGCAGGGTGAAGAGTGGATGGGAACTGAGGTGGAGATAATGAGAACATGAGATCAGAGACTCTGAGGACAGGGGATTTTCCCTTCCAGAAGGAGGAGCACTGGGTATTCTTCCCCTCAGCCTTGCCCCTTGGGTTTCTATTTTCTTGTCTTCATGCTTCTCCTCTTATGTGCTTCTATTAGCACATTCTTTTTCCACATGAGAGATGAAGACGTAGTAGCTTCAGCTCTGCTGAACAGCTGTACTCTCCTGAGATCGGTGGTGCCCAAACCATTGAACCTGGAAGTTCAGTTGCTTATCATTTAGGGTAGGTTTTTCTACAGATGGTTGATTTCATTTCCCACATGTTGATTTTTTCCCTAGCTTTCTTCTCAGAGAGTAATCTAAATTTCATGGTTAGGGAGCACTTTGCTCTTACCCTGTGAACATATGCTCAACGGTGAATATTTCCTCTGCTCATTTTTAATTCGTAAAAGATACAGCAGGCTTGTGTGAGAAGAGAAAGAAGACAAGAGTATGCAACTTACATCACTTTGGCAGTACCTGTCCCATCCCAGCTCAAAAAAGACACCTCATCTATATGCTCATGGAGGAGGATGCGATCAAGCTGTCCATGGAATCTACCTCGCCAGGTCTCAGCTGACAACTATTTGGTAGATGACCATTTTAGACTCTTGACAGACACAGTGACGTGCTGACTTAAAAAGACAAGCAGGAGTAAGTAGGTCTCCTGTCTCGTAAACTTCATTCTAGAACTCTTAGCTAGATTCCTTCTAGGTTCAGAATGTGGTCTAGAAGGCAAGTGAATGTGGAGAGGAGAATAGACAGAAGAAATCAGAGAGGAAAGATGGACACAAGCAACCTAAGAGATACAGTGTTTGAAGCTACCGTGAGCCTCTCAGAATTGGAACTTTGGAATGGAAATGTTCAAGGTAGCAAAGCCCAGTTCATCTCAACAAAAGAACTCTAATCAACATAAACTTAGGTTTTACCCAAGATCTTATTTTCCCTTGATAGTAAAATCCTGCCTCTGACAAAACTTAATACTAACTACTCTATACAAGGTAACAAGATATATATAAAATAAGTTCCTCTCTTTCCCATCCTTAAATACTTCTCAGAGTAAAACATAAAGATCCATTGGGAAAAAAAAGAAAAAAGAAAGTTAGAAACTGACTATTTTGGGATGAGGCACCTTTGCAACAATGGAAGGAAAGTTTGAACTGTAGCCAACAAATCAGAGGCAGCTTAAATTCCAGTAGCTGGCCACAGGGCGCTTGCAGTGGTCTATGCCAACAATCCTTGTTTCATCTCTTCAGACGGTATAGGTCTTTGAGCCCATCTGATAGTCTGCTTTGTTTCTTTCTCCTATGAGGATACAGTCTGAACAAGACTTCAAGAATAGTTTGAGCTGTGTAGACTAATGTATTACAAAATGCAAAGATAATTTTTCTGTACAGGGGACCCAAAACCAACTAACCAGAACAAAGGATGCACCTTGAGAGCAAAATGTTAAATGAAATAAGTCAGACACACGCTTAAGTATCACGCGGATTGTCTTACATGAGAAACTCAAATTGCAAGTGAAGAGAAAAATAGAAGATACATAATAGGAAGTAGGGAGATAGATCTTTCTCAGAGGGGAAGGGGATCGAGTTAGGGGGTGCACAGTATGATAAAAGGGATCAGAGTGTGTCATGGACCTGACCAACTCCACACAAGGAATGCAGACATTCTCTACTGCAAATACGCTCTAATACAAGAATCATGCATAGACGAGAGGCACCCAGATTAGCACTTGCTAAATGGGACTAAGGAAGATGCAAGACTTATCATATGAGTCTCTAACGGTACCGCAAGGAATCTTCTGTTTTATCTGCATTTTGAAATGGAGGAAAACTAAGTGTTACTGAGGCTGTCACTTGCTAAGGTCTCCAGTCAGAGATACATACTTGTATTTCCATGGTCTTCATTGTAGCACTGTGTTGAAGGCGTCACACAGACTTCTCATCCAAAGTAATGCACGTGATTGGTAACAGCAAGATAAACGGGGCTAGGTTACACTTTCAATGATAACCATCAGAGTAGCTATGGTCTTTGGAAAGAAGAGTTGCAAAAAATTAAAATATGAATGGATGTTTAATGCTAGCATCTATGTGACATTAAGTTACCAAATGGTCTGGTGTGGTAACGTATTACTGTAATCCTGGTACTCTAGGAGGCTGGAGTAAAAAGTTTGAAAGTTTGAGCCCAACGTGGGCAACTCAGTGACATAGTGATACCTTGAGTCAAAATAAAATAATAGGATTGGGGATGTAGCTCAGCGTGAAGGTCCCGGGTTCATTCTCAGTACTACCTCCCAATTTAAAAAAAAAGAAAGAAAACTTACTGGATGACAACTTCAGTACACACCCCAAAGTGTGGTGTGGGTATGGGAGAGAGAATATGCATTTAGATCAGATCTACTAAAATGAAAACGAAAAGGACAAGCAAGGGTGGGGATGAAGAAAGGAAGACAGACAGAGAGGGATGGAGGTAAGGAAGGAGTGAAAGAAGGAGGGAGGGAGGGAGGATGAAGGAAGGAAAGGAAGGAGGGAGGGGAGAGAGATAGGGATCAACAGGAGATACGATAGTTGGAAATGGTGAGCATATTCTCCTTAATTAGTAGTATTTATATGGATGATATGTGAATGTTTTCTTTTGCAAAGAGAGCGGATGAAAGCTTTCCATTAGCACAAAGTTATACAATTCATGGTTCATACCCTGTCTTGCCAGGCAAGGGCTCCATAAACCACCTTGTGCAGTAATGGAAATACGGACTTAAATATTGAAGCAGTTCTCCAGCTTTCAGGAAGAAAGCAGAGCCGCATTTTAAAGTATTCACTTAGTGTCGACTGGATGGGGGAAGCAGACAAAATCTATAAGGCTTCCATTCACACACCAGATGTTCCCGTGAAACAATCACTTTCAAGAAAGCTCAGTTTGTGTGGATGATAATTGTTGTTGAGTTGGAGGCTTGAAAGCCACGGAAGAAAATTCCTGGAGGAGGGAGCACTGCAGCTTGCTGTTGCAGGCCGTGATGTTCCAGCCTTGGGCAAGGGCCTCTATGGTGTTGTGTATCACATAGGCCACAAGGAATTCCATGGCCCTCTCAGCTCCCAGAGGTCTTTCCCCTTCCTAGTGCTGGGCACAGGGACTATACACTCGGCTGATCATGATTTGTAAGTGATCAGGGGAGCAATTTTCCCTGCTCCCTCAGATCTTATTGGAGAAGGATGTATATGTCCTGCATATTTTGTCTATATAGAGAAACTTTGACTCGTAGGAATGAATGTGATCCTTGTTTTGTCACTTGCCCACCATAGTATAGTGTTTTAGTCACATTGTAAAACCAGAGCCTGATGCAGGGATCTGGGGCAGGTGAGGCATTTATGAAGCAATTGATCTAAGAGAAAGAGAAAAGGCAGGCAGAAAGGGAGAGAGAGTGAGCAAGGATGTGGTCTCGGGCACACTTGATTCTGTTTCTATTTGACCTGTTTTGCCTCTGGAGCATAAATGACACCACTAACTTTGCCACTGATGGGAGGATTCATTGCTTCTGGAAGAGACAAGGATTCTCCTGGGGCAGGACCTCTGAGATATTAGCAGCCAGCATTCACAGATATTTCTGTTGGCTGCACCACTGAAAACACAGGTAGAGAGAGAAGCCAGTGAGTTACTTTCATCCTCAGAAGCTGTTGTGACAACTCTGAGCAGTGTATTAATTTATTACAGAACAGGAAATAATCTCATTTGATACATATAATGACCCAATAAGCTAGGCAAGGCAGACATGATCTCTCTTCATTACTGGATCCTATCTTATATAGGATCAAATGTGCCCAAAGAGATTGACTTCCTCAGTAAGAGAATATGAGTTGGATCTAACACCTAGGACATGTGGACTCCAAGGGATGCATCTTTTCTTCTGTCTTTCCTGTTCCTTACTTGGGAAAAGATGACAAAAGCCAAGTGCTGTCAGCAAGCCTGTAGCAGAACAAGAAGACACAGGCGATGGGAAGCAGGAAAGGGTGCAGACGTAAGCTGAGGTCCTCAACAGAGGCCAGCTGGGGAGGCCACGTGAGTGCTGGGCTACTCTGGTGACTGGGAAGTACATGGGTGGAGAGGTGGAAGCTTTCCTAACTCAGGCAGTTCCAAGACTGGAGGAATCTTGTGCGCACCTGGGATGCAACATGCAAACCCTCGGGCCAGGTGCTAAATCTATGAGGACTATGCTGTGTGAATGTGTACAGCAAGATTCAGCTGTGTGGGTGTGCTGGGAAGAAGCACCTCAGCCACAGAAGCCCATCTCTCCTCTCACTCATCGCCACCTGGTTTCTGTCCACCAGCCTGCCCTGTGTCCTTCTCTAGCTTCTGGGTCAGGCTAGAGTTCTGATTGTGTTAACTCCTGTTCCCTCCGTTAGATGATGAAGAAAAGAAAGCCCTTTAAACTCAAGATGCATTTTCTGTGAAGACACAGTCAGGTTTTACAGACTTAAGAAGTTTTACAAGAGACCATTTATTTAAAAAATTTCACTCTTCTCTTGAACACTCATGGATATGGCTCCCAAGAGACCTAAGGAAAAAAACAAAGGAAATTACTTTCTTATTGATAAGAGTGGGACCACAAAACCTAATGTAAGATATTTGGAGGAACCTGAATGATTCACATGATCCAGAATAGACATTTGTGTAGTCGTTACACAAACCTACCCTCCCACAAACTCCACTAAAAAAACCCACAGGCTATGACTTAATCTATTTCATAAAATCACAGAAAACTCCAAGAGTGCATCTGAAAGAAAACACCTTCTATACCAAGGAACAGCAACATCACAGCCATGCAGCGACCCCAATAATGACACTCTTCTAGGGTCCTCATCTGTGCCCCAGAACCCAGGAGATCAGCTCACACCCTTTTCTCTCCAGGTCTGATAGCTAAGGGAAGGAGGCCAATGCGGGTTCTATTTCATCTCTGAGAAAGACCTGGGCATTTAGCACCATCTCCCTGCACAACTTCTTTTCTGTTCCCATGACTCTTGTCCACGTAAGGGAATTTTGTAAGAAGACAGGAATGTCCGGGTAAGTGTTATTTGAAGGATGATGGGAAGTAGATAAACTAGGCAGTTGAAACTGCCTTCCTGATCATGATATCCCTGTCAGGTGATTTACTCTATGAAACCTTGCCCTGTAACTTGCTGTGGAGCAATGCATTGAGCTGGTCATCCTGCACGTGCTGTGTGGCCCTGCCCATAGGTACACATCCCTTGTTATTTTGGTGAGCAGTGCTGTTGTCCAGTATGCACCCCATCCCCATGTTAATTCTGTTGTTGAGTATATGCCCTTCATGCGATTTTGACAAGCCATAGTGTTGGACCCATATGCACTTCCTGTGGACCCTCAGGAAGTGGACCTTATACCCTTGTGTATAAATCTCGGTTAACTCTGCCTGCTCCTTTCATGGCCCTAATATATCCTGTGTGTCATGCAGTACCTCTGGGTATTTTCTCCAGTCTTCTGAAAACCTAGTTCACTGCCGCAGCACACTTAGGCAATGGACAAGAAGAGCTCCTGCCCACATGTACTGCTCACCTAAACTTTGACCTTTTCCCTACACTTTTATCTTTCTTTTCAGGAATAAGTCTGTACAGTGGGTTAAATCATAACCATCCCAAAGATATGCCCAGTCAGAACTGGGGAATACATCTGGGTTCTTACCTGGAAAAGAAACTATGCAGATATTATTACTGAGGACCTTGAGATGGGATCACTTGGGTGACTAGATAGACCTTAAAATTCCAGTGACACATGTACTCATAAGAGGAGAGCAAATTCACAGACAAGGTGATATGAATAGGGGAAAGAATTTGGAATGACTTACCTATAAGCCAAGGAATGCAGACAATTATGATGAGTAACCAGAATCTAGAAGAAAACATGAAATGAAGACTGCCTCCGAGTTTGTAAGGGAAACCAGCCCTATCAGCTCCTCGATTTGGGTCTTCTTTCTTATAGAACTTCAAGAGAATAAATTTTTCTTCTTTTAAGATATCCAGTTAATTTGTTATAGCAACTGTAGAAAACTGATGCAGGCTATTAGTTCCTTAGGAACATGTTCCAATAGTGCTTTAGCCACTTCCTTAAAAGAGAGGCAGAGCAGAGGAAACACACTCAGATCATAGTGGCCAGGAAGCAGAGAGAGAAAGAGCGATCCAGGGAAAGAGACGAATCTTTTCATCACCCCCAGAGACCTGCATCACAGCTAGGCCATACGCCCTAGCAGCAAGCCTGCTGCAGTTCCTCCTTGATCCAATCACCTTCCACAAGCATCTGACTTGGGAAACACATTCCACACTGAAGCCACAACATTCCACTTATGACTTATACACTCTCCCTTATAGAAAATACATTTATTCCATCTCTAAGAGTTTCTAAAGTCTTGACATTTTAGCATTGCTAAAAAGTCTAACGCCAAAGTCACCTCTGAGGCTTAAGGCAGGCTTGCAGCTGTGGGGTGTGTAGAAATGAAAAATAGCAGAGGATAAAATTTCCCATTCTAAAGGGAAACAGAAGGAGATAGAAAGGAATGAGAGCAAAGCAAGACTAAAAGCCAGTGAGACAAACGTTAGGTCCTATACAGTCTTATCTAGCACTTAGGGCAAGATGTGAGTTCCACGGTGCTCAGGTGGCCCTGCCTCTGTGAGCTTGCCAGTTGCAGCCCTTATGGCCTCAGTCTTCCTGTGGTTTGCTCACCTCCCATGGCTTTCCTCCAATTTCCTCTCTTCTCCACCATCCCATCTTCTCCAACTTCCTGTGGTCTCCACTGAACTTTCAGGGTCATTTTCACACATTCACACACTGCTCTCTCAGGGACACACTGCCTGACCTTCCGTGCTTTCATCTGAAATTTGTGTGGAAGTGTGCTGGCAAGTTACATGCCCATAAAACCAGCACCATGTGGATGATGCCAAGGTCTGCCATCAGTGCAAGCAGCAGCTAAGCTCCTTTGGTTCATGGCTGCAGAGGCCTCCAAGTGCCTAGATGATAGACACCATGAACTGAGTCTCTGGGAACAAGTGCCCTACCCTGCCTTTCTGAAGCATATGGCCCTGGGGTTCTCTTCTCTAATGAAAGCATTACAGCTTTGCAACCTTGAAATTTTGAGGAATAGACTCAGGAATTTCTGAGATGCCATAAAGACACTTGCCCTGATGCAAAGTACCTGGCTTCCTTTTAATTCTAATCTTTTCAATAACCAGACTCTCCTCTGCTGATATTTTACAGCCCCCAACTCCACAGGCTCCAACTTTAAAAGTGTTATCTTTATATGAGCTTCCTTTCTGATGAAGCTCAAAACTTAAAATCATTCAAATGTTCTATCTGCTTTTGATTCTAAATGTAGAGCTCTCTGAAAGCCCCCCAAAGTATCCATGCTACAGTTTGAATATTGCAATGCCTTGAGACTTTCCCCATCAGATTAATGAATCCACTGCCCCTAGCTGATCTCAATATCTTTCACAAAGTCCTAGGCCATGAGAAAAATTTTCTGCTAGAGCATAATGATGTACTCTCTAGTCCAGCTGCCAATGCAACTGTTATTAAGTGAAATCTTCTTAGTCTGGTCTTTACTGTCAGCATTTCTATCATCATCGTGGCCTTCTGAGGTCTGATCAGAATCTCCCATGAAGCTTGGCTTCAGTATTCTGGGGCTTCTGTTGCCAGGATCTTCAAATTTTTCCAAACTCTTCCCACGAAACAGTTCCAAAACCTTCTGAGCCATACTGTCAGACAGTCAAAAGGAGGAGTCTAATCTTGGTACCCATATCTGTTTCAATCACTTCCGTGTTACTGAGAAACAATAACCAACACTAGTAGCATAAAGAGGGACAGATTTATTTGCCTCATCAACACAGTCCGTGATCAGTCGGCTCCAGGACAGAAGTGACGTGGCAGAGGGGCAGAGCAGAGGAAAGCTGCCTGCGTCGTCGTGGCCAGGATGCAGAGAAATAAGGGTAGAGACAAGAAGGGAGGTGTACGCTCTCAGGTCACGGCCTCAGTGACCTGCCTCTACTCAGGCCCCACCTGCTGAGACTAAGTCAGCTGTAGTGTTCCATATTCCAGTCTCCTCCCAAAGCACTGCCCCTGAGCTCATGAGGCCTGGGGAACAGGGCATTCCAGATTCAAGCCACAAGAAATAGCAGTACCAGTGGGGATAAACGGACCACCAGGCCTCCCTCAGCCCAGATCCCTTGGCTGTCAGGGAAAAAGGCCACCAACCAGCACTCCAATCTGTGTGGAAACTTGGAAGTTCCCTTCATCTCCTGGGGCCCGTGACCCCCTATAGAAGCACCTGCCCTGAATCCATCAGGCAGTATCACTGCTCAAAAACGTCTCTTTAATTCCTCCTCAAGCTCATCTAGAAAACCGTGGGGAATGTGCTCAAGTGACAGAACTGTTATCCTTTATGGCAGAGGCCTTTTATCAAGAAATACAGAGTATATTTTCAATCATTCCCATATCACAATGAAGAGGCAAACCTGTTAGTGTGTGTTCACTGAGAGAAAAGAAGAGGAAGAAGAAGCCGAACGTAAAATGCAGCAGCTCGTTGTACCCAGGGACTTGTTGGGCCTTGGTGCCTCCATGAATCTTAGCAGTTAGCTGAGGAAATGTAATTCAGTCTTTTTAACCTCATGATATATATTCGTGTCAGTGGCTTTAAGATAAGGAAAAGACTTTAGTGAAAAATGAAACTTCTTGTGAATATCTCAGAGAACGTGGAATAATATACAAATATTTCTTTCCCCTTTGTCACAGCGATTCCAAACCCTGCTGAGTTTTCATCCCTGCCATTGCCATTCTTTCATACAGAAAGTGATCTGGGAGGACAGAGAAGCAAGGGTGGCACTGCGTAGGGAGAGGAAGCATGGGAGGGGCAGGAGAGAGGGCTGAAGAGAAGACAGGGAAGAGAGAAACCTCAGTGGGTAATGAGTGCAAGATCCTAAAAGATGCAAGAGAATTGCAACCTTGTCAATAGTGACCATGATAACAAAGCTAATGATAGGCTGTCTGGGAGGGAGGGCTGTACTTGTTCTCAGAGTTGTTGTGAGGGAAGATTGCTGCTCAGCTGGCAGAATTGGCTCTGTTTAGTGACACTGCATTTATCCTACAGCAGCCCGCCAGTCCCGCCGTGGGCCCAACCCCTCAGCTCCCAAATCGTCCCAGCCCTAATTTTGCCTCTACACAATGACTGGTATTATTACTCTTCTCTGAAGCTAGACAAAGGAACACGTGGAAATATTAGTGGGGCAGTGGTGGCTGGTGGAGGAAAGGTCTCTTCTCAGTTTGTTTCATCGACTCTTACTGAAGGGAGGGGAGGCACTACTGGCTTGTTGGATGGGTTCAAGGGGGGTCCATATCACCAGGGGTGGGAGCAAAGAGGAGGCCTCGGGGGCTAAGCCTTCCTGTGCTGGTGTCCAAGCACGGTCTTGCTGTTCTGTCATACTTGATGTCTCAGGAAAACAAGGCTAAGGTGGTGTGCTGGACCTATACTATCCTGGATGCTCCAGAATTACTATTTTATTTTCCTAACAAGAGTAAGTAAGAAAGATGAACCTTTCAAGGATGGAGACTTATCCAAGAGCACACAACTAAAAAATGCTCAGGCTGGAACTGACCTTGATCTATAACACTTTAAAGGCTAAATTCTTCTTATAAAGTTATGTTCCTGCTCTTAACAGTGCCGCCAGGTGAGTCTGGGGAGTGAGTAAGAACATTAATTCTCAGAACTCAGAGAAGAAGAGACTCCATTTGAAGGAAGGAAGGATGCACTCATTAACAGCATATACTGAGAATGCAGACATTTAAAGAGAAGACCATTTTGCAAAGCTAGTGAAGCTAGTTTGTGCCTGCTCACCTGGCCTGTGATGTCTTACCCAGAATACACCCCAAATCCATGGACACAGAGCTCTAATCTCCACCTGAAATGCCACAAGGTATCAGAACATCAGGAAAAAATATGGTTGTAAGTTTGCCTTCTGTTTAAAATGTTTTATTAGCATCAGGAATACTTTTCTCCAAGCCAAGTCCATCTCACAGTTCATGCAGAATCTCCTGCCATGTTGGAAAACCTCTTAAAACTTTAGTTGGTGTTGTTCTATTCCAAATTTAATTAATACTAGCAAATTACTTACAGAAGAGACATTGCCAACAACATTGCTAAAGAAAAAGTTTCTTACTTTTGTGAAAGGAATAAGATTTTTAAAAAGTAGCAAAGAGAAACATAAGAGCCACTTCCATTGCCAAGAATCTTGAGTAATGATTTCCTGTATCTTTAATACCCATTGTAAAGGAAAGTAATTATAGTTTCTCTTTTTTTCATTTATAAAGCCCAGTAAAGCACTCTCCATTGGATATTATGCTACAACACGTCTTGTTTGAAATTATTGTCCATCTTTGACCCATGGATGTTCCCAGTTCCGTTATGGGTAATGATCAGTACTGCAGAGCAACCTCATCATGCATTTTAAAAATTTATTAAAAAGAACTCTAAGGCAATATGCTGAAATCCACTAGACCTGAGACTCATTATGAACATTTGACGTGACTTTTACCTCCCTCCTCCGTCTCTTCCTCCTCTTTCTCCTCCTCTCCCTTTTCTTTTCTCTTTTGTGATTAAGAAATAAACAGGGACTGTGTATAAAAACTTGAAACAATATAGAAAATACAGATATCACTTCAGACTAGACTGACTTTTTCTAAATCCAAACCCTGCTTTCTTGTTTCACATTGTCATATGTCCAGCTCCTTTCTGACCATTGTCTCGCCCCATTCTCTCACCAGCTCTACCACTTTGCCCACTTCGAGAACTTCCTTGTTCTGCTAGAGAGAGAAGAGGCGGGGACATTGTAGATGAGAAAACAGCTGAGCAAATGTTAACAGCCTGAAATGCTTGGTGAAATATAACTTCCTTTGAGAACTCCTCTTTAACTTTCTTTACCCTTCTCCTGGGAAAACAGAATTGTCTCTCACCCCTTCTGTGTTGCCTTTCAGTAAATTGTCAAAGAATTTTGTTCCCATAGAAGAATAAAAATGTGATAGAAGGTTGAATAATTTTATACAGCAATAAAAATTGTTATTTTGAAGAGAAAAAGCAATGAAAATGATACAAAATTTCAAAACAAGACAGTAGGAGAGTGACAATGGTTAGTATATTGCTTATTGTTACCTTCAAAGTAGTTGCTCAGATTATAAGATATAGGCATGAAAAATTACTATTGATTTGTATTAGTCCATTGGAAAGAAAGGTTTGTGCTTATATAGAAGATTGAATAATTTCTTAATAGAACGCTTCTTAAATTACGATTTTCATTAGACAAGGAGTGGGGTCCTATATTTCTTTTTTTTTTTTTTTTTTTTTTTTTGCGGTACTAGGGATCGAACTCAGGACCCCGCGCTTGCTAGGCAGGCACTTATTCCACTGAGCTATATCCCCAGCCCCTATATTTCTATCTGAAAGTCCTATACTAACAGAGCACCAGGCATTCACTTTCTTAGTTTATGCTCAATAACTATTTACAGAACAGTGATTTGAAAGCAATCCCTGGATAGGTGTTTACAGAGGATGTCCAGCAGCTGGCGTACCTTCTTTTTCAGAGCCTGTCACTTATTATATGTGGTGGTTCTGAAAGGGGAAGGAAGAGTTTTCCCTTCATTTAGGTAGCGTAGAAGAACAATAACTGGGTTACATTTTTTACATTTTCTCTTGAGAAGCTACAGCAGTTCTACAGCTATCTTCCTCCATGTTATTTCCCTTATTGTTTAGTTTTCTAGGATTTCCATCATACGAGGTAGCTTAAACAACAGACTTCACAACTCTAGAAGTCAAAAGTCTGAGATTGAAATTGTCAACAGGTTGGGTTTCTTCTGATATTGTCCTCGTTGTCCAGTAGAAGGTATGTTCTTCCTGGGTCTTCCTGTGGCTGTTCCTTTGCACCCATCTATGTCCTGATTTCTTTGTATAGGAATACCAGCCATGGATTAGAACCCACCCTTCCACTTCATTTGAATTTAATCACTTCCTCAAAGTCCCAATATCCAAATTCAGTCACACTCTGAGACATTGGGGTTAAGCCTGCAACATATGACAGTTGAAGAAATAATTCATCCCACAACACTGACTGTACGGCAGAGGGAGCATGGGACCTACACATTACTGGCTGGGGAGTAGATCAGGAATTTTATTTTTTAGAGTCTCTCTCTCTCTCTCTCTCTCTCTCTCTCTTTTTTTTTTTAACTACTTTCTGTTTTGGTACTGGGAATCAAACTCAGAGCCTTGAGCTTGCCAGGCAAGGTGCTGCACTCCTGAGCTACATCCCCAGGCCCTGATCAGGAATTTTAAGACTTCAGTCATGCAGAGATGGAAGAGATTACTGGACTTCACCCCAAATGAGGCCTCTGGTGAAATGTTGTCTACCAGGAAAATGTTCCTGATCTCTTTGGGTCCTGTCCTTTCAAAGCTGAATTAACTCTGCCGACTTCTCCCCAACTTCAATCTCCAAACTGGACTGATTCCCTGAATTGCTAATAGCCTTTTAAATAAATTCCTTTTGCTTGAATTAGTCAGGGTTACTGTTTATTTTCCGCAGCCCAGCACCCTAATGGGTACAACATTTTAGACATCTTTTTTAAACCATCTGCAGTTATTTTAACTGACCCCTAACTTCTTAGGAGTCTGCCACCCCCATAAGAGGGCTTCAGAAGACAGAAGGTCAGAAAGATGGTCTCCATGAACATCGATTTCTGCGCTCAAATAATAAAACCTTCATCCACGGGTCTGACTTTGAAGGTGAAAAAGCAATTCAAGCATACAGGGCATACACAAGGCTTTGGACAAAGTTTCCTCTGGATTTTAAATTAAGACACTGTACATCTCAGGTTGCTTGAGATGGTCCAGTTTTCATGTTAATTCTCCAAAAATAATTATTAGCCATGCTCCATTCATCACCAAATTTGTCCAAGTTTGGTCAGCAAATCACACAGTTACCATATTTGGAATATATTCATTGTTGATGTGTTCCCTATATCCGGAACAGACTTTTAAAAAGAGTAGCCATGCAATTAATATTCATTTTTAAAATGAATAAATAAATAAATGAATGAAAGAGGAGGCCTTGACTTGGTATGAGTGATAGGTACGTATTTTAATTATTTATTTTTCTTCTATTTGAGCCAAGAGGTTTTGGAAGGACAGTACCTCACTACACGTAGCTACTGTACAGACAAGAGACAAATGCTTGGACCCCTGCTGCGTTCCTCTTAGCACCTTTGGAATTGGTGGCTGCCTCTTTAGCAAGGGTATGTTTCATGGCAAGGTACAAAGCCCACCTGTTGTTAGACAGTCTGCCAAGGTCTGAACTCCACTGGGCTAACAGTTCTTTCTCTCCCTCCCATGCCTACCGCCTGGATGAGGCTCCAACTTGATCAGTAGGCAACGAACATGCCACTAATTAGGAGGCACATGGCGTAGCAGAGGATGATTAGCGCATGATGAGCACACACTGCCTGGAGATGCCTTGTTACTATTATAAATAGATTAGAAATCTGGGGAGCATCTGTATTTTTCCCTCACAGAGGAGAGTCTGAAATTGACAGGGTGAAATGAGAACATGTCAAGTCGAGCTTTGCAATCTTTGTAATTGACAAAAATTAACTTCATTTCTGTAGATCAGCTTCCCCTACTTTCTCATTTGGTGCTCCTCCCTTGAAATGTTCCAGCTGCCCAGGGAAGGAACCTAGCAATTCTCTAATTGAACCATAAGATTTTGGAAGGATAGTGCAAGAACACCATTCTTGTACCCCACGGACCAGCTGTGGTGTTTATGGGGAAAGTTACGACTTTCTAAGGTGAAACCAAAAAAGAAATAAAAAAAGGCAGAATGGTGACAAGAGAAAAGCTAATCCTGCCTTTTCTCTGTTTACTGTTGCAATGGCCTCTCTACTCTCCTGACCCACCTGGCTGGACAGACTGCTAATTGCATCCAGTTCCTAGGGTACTGACAGCAACAACTTTTTCTACATCAGAGTAAGCAACATACAAAGCTATGTTAAAGAGTCTTATGGGAGAGGCTCCAGGGAGGAGAGGCAAGACCTTCTTGGTAGTGAGAAATCACTGGAGTCCAGTAGCCTTCTGTAAAAGAGACATTTTGTACATAAGCATTTGAGCTAAACAAATCTCTGTTCTTTGGGGACTCAGGAACAAGTCAACTGAGGGCCACCTCTTTTTCGTTCATCTCTAATAGCTGCAAATAGAGACATTCCCCAGAGACTAAGCTGGAACAACAGATGGCATGTGTGCCTATCACGGCCTACTTTCTTGTGCTCTCTGACAGTTTTGCAAAGAATCCCCATCCTTGCATGCGCTCGCTGGAACAGCTGTCCTTGCACTGTGACCAAGTGAAAGGCATTCTGGAACTGTGCCATCAGCACTGCTGAGGATCTAAAAGGTGTCTCTACAAATCATTGATGTACCTTACTGTTTTCCCATGTTTGTGGACATAGGAACCCAAAACAGTGACCTCCAGGAGGCTTTGAAGGACCCCAGGACCTGGAACTCCACAGAAGCTTCGTACAAGAAGGCAGAGTACACAAGAAGCCAGTTCTCTTAAAGTGCCTGAGTCTAGACATGTGAGCAAGCGAGGCCAAACTTTCTGTCCAGGCGTTAGCACAGGTGTCTTCAGGATGCCTCCACATGGTAAGGAGGACCAAGACCCTCTGCTCTTTAAAGTTTCACATGGTCCTGGCAGCATGAATGAGCAGAACTCATCTTTACAGTCTAAGCAAAATCAGATCAGTTACAGTAAGAAAAAGAGTCAACAAAAGAAATGACTTTAGAAATCAATGTGTAAGAAGTACATTTTAACCAAATTTCTCTTCCAGAGGGAGCTGGCCTACCTCTCCAGGTAATTCTGCCCTCCCCCGACCAGGATATAGCCCAAGGTGAGGTGTTATTTTTCACACTTGAGGCCAATTATTGTGCTGTATGGACAAGGGCCAGCGCAATAGACTAGAACATCTCACAGCCAACTCCTATTTACATTTACCCAAATTGTGTAGTTTAATCTGAGTTCCAGTTCTGCAAAGGAGATGCCACAAACTGAAATTTATAATAGAAAAATTGGGTCCCAATTATGTCATTTTGCCCCTCTAGAATGCACATTGTTAAAAAGTGACAGGCCCAAGTTTTATTGAGATTTTGCATGTGAGATAAACTCTAGTTGATTTCTTTTAAAATCTGTTCCATCTTTTCCTCTCTCAAGGAACCTGTATCTTTTGATAGATAGTCTGACAACAGAGGGAAAAGGAATTTTAAAGGGCATCCTGATGCTGTGACAGAAATGGTAACTGAAGTCAGTTGAAAGGACATTAAGATGAAGTTGAATTTTGAGAGTCTTCACTGGGCTGAAGCTGGCGCTCTTTGGGGTACTGTTGGAGTGGACAGAATTCAGCTTGGGCCGCCATGTGGCCAGATGAGGTGTCTCACTGTATGTGAAAACCAGCCTCTTTCCTCTGAGTAACTGCAACAGCCCTACACAGTGAACAACTGTCCGCTGAGCAGCATGACATCCGTGCTGGGGGAAGCAAGGTATCAGGTTATGCACTGCTAGCCAAGGGGTGAGCAAGTAAATGACAGGAGGTCAACAAGCTGCTAAATGAGCACAGACAATAAGAAAGTAACACTCTAAACCTTTCTAGTAGGTATTATCATTATGTGAACAATACTGGCATAGCCACCAGGCTCCCTATTGACCAGGTGATCAAAGTTTAATTGTTTTCACATTTTTAAGGACGTGTGCATGGTAGGAAAAACCAGCCCTCACTATAAAGACAAGGTTTCTATGTGTAGCTCAATAGTGATTTTATTGCACAATGCTAGAAGAATCACGTTCTTCTCTAGGTTTTGTTTGTCCATCTATAGAAAGGAGTTCTGGTGCTATCCACACTGCTAAGTTCTTGGAGCTTTTGGAATTAATGTTTTGCTTTTCCCATCTCTGGAGACCAAACTAAGCCAAAAAGATAAGCCATAGCTGTTTCAGCTGTTTCTCTTTTACAAATAGGGAACTGGTGGCCAGAATTACTTACTGAAAGTCAGTTCTCTCCTAAATCTTAGCTCGGCACAAGGACTAAGTAAGAAATATAATATTTAAATAGAATTTATTACAGTAAAAGACACATTGCCGTTTCCTGCTTGAGAGACACCCCTCACCTCAGTCACACTCATCCCACCGTTGTCAGAACTTTGTGATGCAGTTCTGGAAGTTCTCTTTGGTGTGTGTCTTTATAGGCATAATCAAAAACACCATGAGCGCTGCTACCAAAGTGCCATCCAACAAAGATGCAGGCTCATAAAACATTACAGTGCATTCTCAGCCACCTTAGTCACTGGATCTGGTGCAATGTGACTTCTTGTTCTTTCTTAAAGTCAAAATGACCATGAAAGGTCAATGTTTTGAATTGATTTAGGACATAAAGGCAGCCATGACAGTGCACCTAAAGACACTCATGGTGGAGGACTTGCAGAATGGCAATATGTCTTCTATTCTAATAATGTTTTAAAATTTAAGTTGAACATTCACTGTGTTCGGCGGCCACACTTTGTATACTTTCTAAGGCCTTTAACTAGCAGAGTGTTTTGTCCCAGATAATACAATGAGTGACTCTCAAAACTGCAGCTTTTGTTCAGGTGAGCAGAGGAGCAATCGGGAAGCTCAACGTACCTCCATAGATTAAGGTGCCTGTATGTGGTAACAAGAATCAGAAGGGGCAATTGTACCTAATTCCTCTTGCTGAGCTGTATTAATGGCAGATAAAGCAGTTATTCTCAAGTTTCTATGCACGGGGGAATCCTAGAAGAACATGCTTAGGGAGCTGAGAGCTGGACATTACCCCTGGAATGTTACAACAACCTTAGCTCCTAGGTCCAGTGAACACAGTTCTGATACAGTTTCCTCGCTGCTCAGAACTCTGCAGAGAAGTGGCTACAAAGCCAGCCACGTTCTCAGCCCTCTGCTTTTGCCTCCACCTATAACTAGGAAATCTAGACTTGTGCTGGTGGTGAATGTACAGTGTATATTTGTAGACATGTTTTGACCCAAATGACCCAAGTGACACATACTGTTTTATTTCACTTTCCCCTTCCTTGGTCTGGTGGAGCAACATTGCCAACCCAAAGATAAAATTAACTTGAGAAGAACTCAAAACCAATAAGGAAGCAAAAACTTATACATATAAAAAATTCACCACTGCCTTGAGATAGGAATGTTAGACACTTAACATTATTTGGGAGTCTCATTAAAATAAAAATTAAAAATAAAATAAAAATCAATTGAAGAAGTATAGGCATTTTGAATTATGAATCATTAGACCTCAAAAGGTCACTACTTTTAGAAATACTTAAGTGGCATTCTCAACATTTGAGCAAGGAACTTACACAAAAGAAAAATGTGAAAAGGTAAAGATAACATATGAAAAGTTATACCAATAGTCATACATCATTTCTCTTTTTTTATGCTTTTTGAGACAGTGTCTCACTCTGCAGTTCAGGCTGGACTCAAATGTGCAACAATCCTCCTGCCTCAGCCTCCTGAGTGCTAGGATTATAGGCATGTGCTGCCATGCCTGGCATCATTTCTAAATAAAGTCCTAAATCAAAAGAAAACTGCCTTCGTTTAATCCTTTATCTTCAATTTAAGCTCAGAAAACAAGATTCCAAGATATCTAGCTAATTTTAAACACATGTAAGCAAATTATTGACCAACCTTTCCAGGTTCTTGGGTTTCTGGAATCCATGGAAATGTATTACATATTTTAAACAAGAAAGGACTAAACAGATCCAACTCTTAACCCTTATTCTGGATGTGTAGTTAACATTCCTTTATTTGTCCAATGTGGAAAAGAGCCATCCACTCAGCAAAGGGCAAAAGTAAATGATCTATTTCTGTTTAATCCTTTAAACAGCAGAAAGAAGAAGAAAAATGAGAAACCTATGTCCTATTAATTTTCCCCCCAGCCACACTTCTGCTTTTGCCTTTAGAGCTGAATTGGAGCTCCACATTAACCACTCACTGGAAACTGCTTTTTATGCTTTTGATCTAAAAATTGCCCCCAAATTACCACGTTCTCAGTGGGGGTTTTGGAAGGTGATTGGCTCATGGTGTTGAAATGCTCATCACTGGATTACTCAGTTAAGGTAGAAGGAAAAGCCTGGCTGGAGGGTGGACCACTGGGAGCATGATCTGAAAGAGTGTGAACTTTTGCCAGAACCTTCCACCATTCATTTTCACCCTGGAGCCAGAAGACTGTGGGCTGATCCTTCTGCACCTGTGAGCCATTAAAGTTCCTCTCTCCCTTAAGCTGTGGCTCTCAGGTATTTGACCCCAGTAACAGGAAAGTGACTAAGAGATTTGTGCAGACTCAAAGACATTGGGGTAGCCAAAACTTCTGCTCAGAAGCCCTGGCTGTGCACATTTGGATGGCGAACTTGGGCATAAGTTCAAGTGGCCCATCTAAAGAAAGCCCCTCTCTAGGCTGTGTGAAATGGATAGATGTAGTAAACTAGATTTTCCCTGTATTGGGAATGCTTATCCACCTCTTTGGTTGTGATTTAATGGTGCCTTCTACCAGAGAAGGAAGAAACTGTTTTCTCCGGCCATTAATGTTGACCTGGCCAGGTGAGTTAATGGACTAGAAATGAAGGTGAACAGAATGACTCTTCTAAGCAAAGGGATTCAAGGCATAGGGTGTTCTCCTGGCCTCGCCCGGAATTCTGCAATACCTTTCCAGGTAGTTGGTGGTCATAGAAATATGATGAGCTGTGGGGCAGACTCAGACTGCTGGGAGCATGTATTCATTCACACTAGCCCAGCAGAGCCTGGCCCACCCCAGCTGAATTCATCCAAACCACCGCCAACCTCAACACTCATAAGCAAAGTATAAATATCGGTTGTTAGAAGCCGTTCCTCCCCTCACCTATAACATTTTCAGTGATACTTGATGGATACAACAGGCAAAGAAAATTGCACAAAGAGAGAAAGCTCAGCCAAGTATGCAGGTTTCAGGTACAAAAATACATTTATTTTCAACAATTTCAAAACCACTGTCTTTTTTTACAGTAGAAATATTCAAATGGAACAATAAAACCAAGAGCAGTATATGTACATATACTGTATATAGAGATAGGACTCATGCATTTGTATTCCAGTGTTTCGTACAAGTACTGCAACTGTCTGCTCCATTTAACTTGAAACAAAAGAGTGGAGTGTGTAGAGATACTCTTCATACTGAGCTGCGCTGTACCTAGCCGGGTCTCTCCGTCACATTGTCCCTTGGTCTCACAAAGAGGAATGCCAATGACATCCTACAGAAATTAGCAGATACAAAGTGTGGCCTTTCCATATATTATATATATATGATACCATTCTTTAAAACAAGTGTGATCAGGTGGACGTTAAAAATAAAAATAAAACCAATGTTCACTGCATGGGCTTCAGTATCTCTACAGAAAAGAACTGGTATGCTAAATATGTGAAGGGGCTGAGGGCCCAGCAAAGCAAGTATCAGCTTGGAAAGCTACTCGCTCCAGGGGCGATAACTACCTTGAGGGAACTGAAGGCAGACATTTGACTTTAAGGAAGTTGTGTACATCTGACAGGCAAAGAGCACAGCTTTGCTAAAATTGTCTTTGACTAATGTCAGGAAAGGCTAGACCTCCCTTTGGCCCAAAGGGTTTGTGTAGACTTGAGATTCCACAAATGCCACCTTCCTTGGGCCTTTCTAATGTTTCTCATGCCAAGAGATACTGCCCGGACAGAACCTCGTGCCCAGAGGACCTGAGCTCAGGGAAGACCATAATTTGCCATGAGCATTTCACATTTCAATGTCTTTAGATCCACTGTCTGGTTTCTTAAGAGTTAAAAAGAAATTCAGTCTAGTACTCTCAAATTCTCCTCTTAGGACAGCAGCTCCACCACCCCCTCCAGGTGGCAGTTTGAAATGTTTAGCTCTGGGCCCGATCTCACAACCTCCTGCATGCGACTGTTAGAAACAATGGCTCCCAGGTTCTATTACGTCACTGAAGTCCTTCCTATACCAACTGCCCCAAGGAAGCCGCTCCCTGCTCCTCCCACTATATACAGATGCAGAAGTCAGCTATGGCGTGGGTGTGGAGATGGGGTAGTGAGATGCACAGACAGCTGGCGGGTGTCCAGAGCCCAGCGCATCAGGCAGGCCTGGGCCAGCAGGCTGGGTCAGGTCAGATGGCGAGTGCAAAAGCCAACACACGCAACATTCTTTTCTCTGTTTTCTTTTTACTAAACATTAAATTATTTCTTAGGAAATAAAAACCTATTTACATTGTCATTATGTACAGTAAGCCATCTGCGGCCTCACTATTGACCCGCGGGAGGCAGAGCCTCTTTCACAAAGGTGTGCACCCTCTCTGCAGCCCTGTCCACACCCCACCAACCTACCTCCTGCAGCTCTACCTGGGAAACGGTGTGTGTACTGTTCGCCGATGTGCTGGGGGCGGGCCAGGGGAGTGATGGTGATTTAGGTGGGGGCCTAGGGGTTGGGAGTTAACAAAATACAGACCCAACTTCAAATTTAAAACTAAAGAGAGAGAGGGAGCAGGAGGAGGGGAGTCTCTGCACTCCCAACGGCTGAGTAAAGGAAGGAGGCTGTGGGAAGATGCATCCTTTGCCCTTAACACAAACATAGTCATTTATTCCTTTTGACTTATTTTCATCAGCTAAGACTGCCCCTTTCTCCCAAATCTAAGTATCTGCCTGCTATTTATAAGGGGGGGCCCTTGGTAAACAAAAGGTAAAAAAGACATGTTCAATTTTCCATAATAATAATAATAATAGAAGTCATCAAAAATAAATGTCAGAGAGGTGGCTGAGCATGTGGCCTGCGGGTGTTAAACACTCGTACAGTTGGGGATCTCCTTTGTGCTTTCGCTGTTTGCAATGGTGGCAATGCCTCCTGCAGGAAGAGAAGACGCAGAGAGGAAAGGATTAAGCTCCATGAGGGTAGGGGCCCTGTTTCATGCACTACTAAATGCCAAGCCACAGACAGCAGGTGCTTACAAGGGCTGCTGTATATTCTGGTCAGCTCACTGGTTCATCCCACGCATGCTAGACACATGCAATCCCCCACAACAGAGCACTGGCAGAGTCAGTATAGTGGACTATCATCTGAGTTTTTTTTTTTAAACAGGGTCTCACTCTGCAGTCCAGTATGAACTTGAACTCATTATGTAGCCCAGGCTGGCCTGAAACTCATGGTGATCCTCCTGCCTCAGCTTACTGAGTGCTGGGATATAGGTGTGCACCACCATGCTTGCCTTGGACTATCCTCTTTACTGATAACACCAGCAATGAGTGTCACTGTGCTAATGACATAGTGACATTTAATTATCACAGCAGCCTCAGAATGAATTCTCAGACACCATAAGGGAATTGCATAGACTCTTGAATCGTTTTTTTCCCCTCATTTCACAGTAGAGGAACATGTGGCATGAAGAGGTCACAGAGCTGCCAGGGTTGCAAAGCAAGGGCTACCTGTCAGATCCTGCATTCACGGGACTACTAATAAGGACACAAGGCTTTTGCTTTGTACAAACAAAAGAAACCAGTCACAAGTAAACTATCCTTGGTCTCATCCTTCCCCACTATACCCTCAGTGCTTCCAATCTTGATTGAATTCTAAAGGACAAAAATCCTGTCAGTTCCCCAGCCTTCCGGGCCAGTACTGTCTGGGGAACAGTTGATGTCATATGCTGAGCCAGTATTGACAGAACAGAGGACTGAGGAGCTTGGGGGAGCTTGGGGGCACAGGCATGCATACCAATGACCCGGGTGTCCAGCTCTTTGTCCATGAGTTCTTCAGGCTCAGTGAAGTCACTGAGTGTGATTTTGGGGGCGTTTTCACTTTGGCTCACGGACCCGATCATCTCCTGCTCCTTGTCATGTTGAACTTGAGCATAGATGTTAATCCAGGGAATTTTCCTATGTGAGTAAGAACAACACCAGAGTAAGATCACCGGCATGCTAAACTGCAGCAAACAGAAGCCCTGGAAATCAGTTATTAACAGGAAGAGCCAATGTCAGGGAAGAGGACTGGCCACCCAAAGACACTAGCCATGAGGGCAAGAATGCAAGTCTAGTTAGAGACCCAGAAGCCCAGGGAAAGGGTGAACCACAGAACTCCCGGAGATCATGTCATTTCCTGGGGTAAAAAATAAGCAACTATAAACATAGGGCAGAGGTATTGATTAATTACTCACTAAAATCCTGAAAGTATCTACCTGTTATTAAGCTTCTAAAGGAGCTTCACTTTGAGACATACTACTATACATGGTGAATGAGGGGCTTGCTACCTGAAGAAAAATTTTGCTAAGTCATCATTGTGGCCAGCCAATATGACGGGGTCCATAGGCGGCCATGTGCTAAGCCCTGCCTTCCTCCTTTCCCCTTCCCTGGTTGGGTTACAACTTTCTACTTCCTTTTTAAAATATCCTGTTTCCTTTTTCCCACCCCCTGCCCAATCACTATCTGCCACGTCACATGAACCACCCCCTAAACTGCACCCCCAGCCTGGCCCTATATAGCCCTTGTTCCCCAGGAGGTTCTTGCATCTGTCTCCCTCCCTGAGGCATTCTTGTGCCTGCAGTAAAGGCATTTTTACTTTGTTCTGGTTTTTAATTGTGCCAAAATAACCTAACAGTGAAAAAACCAGGTTGCATCGATCTCATCAAGTTACACTGGGGCCTCTTTTATGCATACCCAAGATATGACAGAGTCAAAGCCAATATTACAATTTTCAGCATAAGAAGTTGGGCCACGTTCCTTAAATACATGATAGTTTCCTCATCTGTTTGGTGGGTGTGACAGCAGCTTCCTTTCAGGATTATGGCAAATGTTAAGGGAAGGAGCTACTTACACGAAGGTCATAGGTTGGAAACAGAAAGTAGACAAACTTGGGGGTAGAAGGGAGGGCAGGTTCAGAGTGAATCCTGCAGGCAGTCCTGTCTTCATTCATCTCTGCTATCTCCTGACCCGCTACGCTCCTTTCTCTCCCTGTAGACTAAAAGCAAGGGCTGTGTTCTCTGTCTTCACTGCTATTGTACTGGGTGTAGCGCAGTTCTTGGCATACGGCTTATATTCACTACATATTTGTGGACTGAGTGATTCAAAGCCTGTGCTCTTTCCACTTTTTGCCAACTATAATCTCCAATGAAAGGATTCCATTTTATCTTGGAGTAGCTCACCCAGAAGATGCTCCTCTTGCCTCATCAGATGATGTGGACACTGGCGTGAAGTACAGGCACTCTACAAAGCCCATGATGGTGAAGATAACACGGACCACCCCAGCGTCTGGGGCGTTTGACAGCAAACCCCACCCACACCACTCCATGCGTTTCTGCAGGAGAGTCCCTCTGCTGCTCTTTTGCCAGACAGTGCTACTTTCAAACTTCTACCTGCCCTGCCCCACTCAAAAACTCAAGGAAGCCAAATGTGTGAACATTTCATAAAGCTCACTCTGAAAGGGAAATTCTAAAAATGAATGTAAAACATGAGTAGTTTCTACCTTTTCTTTAAGGTCAGTTTTCATGCCTTTGATATTTGTTTCCCATACATTAAGGGATGTACCCCTGTGACTCCTACTAGTCTCAGCCAGTGTAATATAACTTACTAGTCCTTAAATGAACAGGATCTATATGTGGCAGCAAATGGCAGTCCTTATAAATGATCAAAACTAAACATTCATGCTGGCCCATGCTATCCTCTTATCTAAACAGAAATGCAGCCTAATGGCTTGAATTCTCTCTAATCATGAAAGTAGACATTCCTCACTGATGCTGGGATCAGCTGCAATATTTATTAGGAAGAAAGAGTTGTCAAACTATTCTTGATCATACAGGCTATGTGCTTCAGAGTTGTAACCAGTTTACTGCTTCCCCTTTCTGCTTGGCTAAAGAAATCTATGAAGGTTGAGCAGAGTTAGCCTTTATACCGGTTCTCACTTCATTTCAATCTCTTAAAAACATATCTCAAAATAGGCACATTTTCAACTTTTTTAAATAGGAGGTTGGAATGGACTGCATTTTATATCACACTTTGCAGCATTATGCAAAGCTGTCAAGTTGCTTTCCATTTCTTAACCCTACTATTTGTAGGGCTTTTGGGGGTACAAGTGAGGTCAAACCCCACTTTTGCATGAAGAGATCAAGAGCTACATCAAGGGCCACACATTCATGCTCGTTTCAACAGAGGAGGAAGGTGGATAAACCCAAGTCTCCCCCAAAAAGCGACCAAACAAAAAAACAAAAACCGCTGCAGTTTATATTCATTTGCTCCAGCTGTGAAGAGTGTGAGAAAACTGGAAGCCAAGGAGACTTTGAACTATGATGAAATCCCTACTGAAAACAAGAAGAAGTACAAAAGCTCAAGTGTTTTCTTAGCCATCCAGAAAAAAGGGATCTACGGTTATAGAAAACCAGTCTTGCTAGGCAGTTTTCAGCACCTCACAAGGATTTTTAATTACATTGCCAAGATAAGAGGACAGCAGCCCTGACCACAGAGCAAAATGGAAGGCGAGAGGCCGGGTGAGATTTACTTAAAGGAGGTTTGGGAATCACTGTAGCTCTCCTCCTGAGAGACCACTTGAGACAGGTAGGTGGCGTCCAGTACCAGGCTCGTGTTTGGCATTTAATGAATGTTTGCTGAATGAATGTTTGTGTTTCTTAATGCTGATGATTGGGGAGAGGAAGTTTTGATCCTGAAAATTCAGTGTAGCCAACAATCTGAAATGGAAAGAGAATTGCCCTTCACCTAGACTGGTAGCAGCCCATGGCAAGTGTGTTGTTTTTCTTTTCAGACAAAGGATATTAATATAAGTGTGTTTTTTCTAAACTAAAACCTCCATATTCAGGTTTAACTGGCGTGTTGGCCCCTCTGTGATTAAATAAGCAGGTTTGAGGAACAGTCTCTGAAGGGTTCACCACCACTGACCCGGACTGTGCCATGAAACAGTTTTTGCCAGCCAGGCATACCTGCTTAACTTTTAAATAATGAAACTCAAAATTAAAAGTTCCATTTCTTGTTCATACCAGTGGCTACACATGAGAACAGGCTATGGAGCTTTTTCATTGCTGCACAAAGTTCCATGAACAATAAAGAAAGAAGCAAAACCTACTCAATAATGAGCTCTGCACTTGTAAGCAAGCTAGACATCCTCAACATGACCCATTAGGGCCCCACTGGATGGAGAAGGAAAAAGACCCAGGAAAGAAAAGAAAATGCAGCAGAATCCCAACCCGATGTCATAAGCATTGGGAAGACAACTTTCTAACAAAGAGGCCAAAAAGTGAAGTTTAACTTTACTTTTAAGTAAAGTGACTGGATGGCTGGTCACTTGCAACTGACTCTGCTGTTTACCTGGTTTGACTGACATCTGTTTCCTGTAGCCTTAGGTATATGTTCTATTCTTGGGAGGCACAGAGAGGCTTGGTTGATAACTCAGAGCTACCAAGGTACAAAGTTCAGAGATGTCATTGCCTGTTATGGAATTATGTAGGAAATTGAACGTACTTAGTGAAGCCTATAGTAATGAATTGATGGTCTAGGGAGTTTAGCAGCAGTTAGAGAAGAAACTTTGTGAGTCATGTTTTCACGGGGAGACGCACGGCAGATGTAGAGGCTGCTTTGCAGGAATTCTGTTGGCCTCTGTCCTCACCACCTATGCAGTACTCAGTGGTAGGGGCAATCAGTCGGTGTTAGCTGATCTTCACACCCCAGCAATCACCAAGCTTCTCCACAATCAAATCCTCGGATATCTGAAAATTGTCTTGGCATTAAATTATATTGCATCCATTACTGGAGGTCCCCAAAACAGACTGTTTGCATACTGAACCTTCTCAGACTGTGATGTAAAGCTTTTCCCTCTCTTCAAAAGGAACAGGGCCAGGTTGATCCTTCTCAGGCCCAAAGGGCATGAACTCACTCATATATGTGTCTATCACTGGACTAACAAGGTAAATCTCATTCTCTCCTCATAGTGGAATTGGAAGAATACTGAAAAATTCCTGCCCTTGTATCTAACACTGAGTGGCATAAAAGGAAAAGCTGGTGTTTCTAAGCAACCAGGATAGCCGCTGGAGGAGAGCCAGGGGGAGAAGAAGGGAGTGTGGGAGGGGGAAGCCCCTGTACAGGAATCTCCTCCCAATTCTGAAAGGAGAAACATCAAGGCCTAGACTCCTAGGACCAAGCTATGTTTTTAAAGTTCATCTGAGAATGATTTACCATAGTTTGTACTTTACCCAGGCTTCTTCCAGACACCTTCTTGTGCCACTGGTATAATTTTTGAGACTCACCTTTGTGGCAGTGTTGCACACAGAATCTCAAAATGCTGTTTGAGATTTATGAAACATTAGATTTCACAATTGTTTGGTCTGTACCAGTTGTGGATATTATTATATTTAAACCATAAGCAAACCTACAAAATATTATCGTTTTGCTCGTTGTACAGATGAAGAAACTAAGGCTTGACAAGGCAAATAAAATTCCCCCAAATAAATTGCCAAATCTCAAAAATTAAAATTGAGTCTGTCTGACTTCTGAGTTTATACTCTCAGCTTGTTCATTGCCTGGGAGAAGTAGTACATAATTTCCACATTGGTGTAGATTTATTGGTTTGAATTTCATAGTTTTTTTTTTTTTTCAGTTTTGAGGATTAACCAACCCCAAGACCTAAGCTAAGCTATATATCTACAGTCCTTTTTAAGGTTTTTTTAAGGCAGGGCCTCACTAAGTGCCCAGCCTGGGCTCCAATTTGCAATTCTGCTGCCTCAACCACTTGGAGTACTGGAGTGACAGGGATGTGTCCATGTACCCTAAATCTCATGTTTTTAGTAAGTGTATTGTCACATCGCCCTGCTTTGTTTTCAATAATAACTCTTAAACTCGATGGTGTTTGATTTCCCTTATCAGTTTTCATTAGAAACATGAATAAGAAGGATAAAGATGAAGGTCAAATGTTTAGCATGTTAACTGGAACAGCGCTGCCATGCCACCACCACATGAAACATACCGTGCACACGAGCATCCATTTCCTGGGCATTTTCTTCTGTTTTAATAGAACCACCCCAAATAGTCCGAAGTGTCTCCTAAATATCTGAGACTGTCCTGCAGAAATCTGCACAATGCTGAAGCCCATTTACACTGCCCTAGAGAAGAGTAAAAGGGCTTCACGGGTGGTCCTCAGGTTCTTAATTTATCGTAACTACACACTGCAGAGCACTCACAGGCCCAAACCTGTGCGTTCCTGCTTTTCTCTGGTGCCAAACAGAGCTTTCAGGTAAGAAAGAGCCCGTTCTTGAGGTGAGCTTAGGAACACCGGCTGCAGGAAAAATCGTGCGCAATGATCCTCGCCCCAGATGAGGACTGAGTAGAGCAGCACATACCTTTTAAACTTGTAGATCAGAAACACAGCCAGGCCAACGAACACCACAGACAGGAGCATAAGCATGGCTGAGCTGCTGTGTCCAGCAGTAGTGTCCACCAGCGGGGCTGCAGCAAAGAAGAAAAGGTCTCACTGTGGAGCTAGCAGCTGGGGGTGGGGAACCTGCTGAGCGGTACCCACGCTTCCTTGCAGGCCTCAGCAGCACCGCTTGTGATCTGGGCATAGGCATCTTAGCTCCCCCGTGAGAAGAGTGTGCTCGAGAAAATTAACTCCTCTGCTGCGTCCAGGGAAACTTGCTGTGCTTGCCGTGGACTGAAAAATGTGTGATCAGCATCAGGCAGTGGAAGAAGGGCTTCAAAACTCTTTTTCCCTTACGTGGCCTGTGTGCCTGTGTGCCTGTGTGCCTGTGTGCCTGTGTGCCATGGGGTAAACCCTTAATGCAATGTTTCTCTTTTTCTACTGTTCTGGTACGATACCCTGGATGGGTACATTTGGAAGCTCCATGTCTGAAAAGTGGGTCATCACCAAGAAACATTTAGCAAATAGACTGTCCCGACAGCCAGAAGCAGATGCCCAGGGGGACACGCCCTTTTCATTCCCTTCCTAGTACAACCAGCTGGAGCCAGTCTCTCTTTCTACTTAGATTCATACATTATAAACTGCAGGGGTTACTCAAATTTTCTGAACTGACCTCCCATCGGAGCTTCATGGAATTGGAGACTCAAAGAGAGCCTGAAGACTGCCCAGTGCAACCCGGATTGTGGCAAATAAAACAAACAAGTAAATTCAGAGAGTCAAGGCCAAAGAAATGGCAGGTTTTGTCCACTATGATCCAGGATTCAGTAGCAGAGCTACTCCTGAGAAGCTCATCCTGCTCCCTTTGTAGGGCTCCAGAGAGACAGGGTCCATCTCTCCAAACCTGGACTGCACCTGCAGTCCTGCTACAACACTGCTTTCAGGCATCTGTGGAAGAGTCTTCCATGCTTTCCCTTCCCTTTTCTCTCCAGGACACAGAGTAAGGGTTGATATACTGTGTCAGCCTTAGAAGTTTAACTAAGAGACTCAGCAGGGGCCAGAGTCCTCACATTGTCTACATCCTGAGCCTGCGCTAGAGGAGGGCTCAGGGATAGTGTGAGGGCTTCACCTGTCCTAGAGGGGAGAACCTGCTTACAGTGAAGGGAGGAAAAGAAGCTTGCTCTCCCTCTTTTTTGTTCTTGTTGCTTTTGCTGTCTTCTGCCGCCATGAACTGTTGCCCCTGTGCCATGCCACCCTGCCTTGGAGCCAGGTGATTACAGACTGAAACCTCCACAAACTGTGAGCTAAATAAACCTTTCCTTCTTTAACTTTGGTCCATGGGTATTTTGTCCCAGCAACAAGAAAAGTAAGACACCCAGGTGCCCTGAGTCCCAGCAGGCACTCACCTAATGTCAGCTGTGTGACATACACAATGACCTGGACGCCGGGCTTCAACTCAAACTGGACCAAGTTCTGGTTCAGAGCATTGAACAAAGTCTCTACAATCTGGAAAATAAGAAAGAGGCTGCATGGGAGAACATAGTGTGTGATGATTCTCCTTTATTTGTCTGTTATCAAAAGAAATGACCACAGTCAATCAAGGATGGAATACTGGGACAGAAGCGGGATATCACTTTGGTCCCTCCAATCCTCTGACCCTGGGAAACTGAGGAAGTGCTTGATATCCTTTTGCTTACACTGGAGAGAAGAGATGGAAAGAGGTGTGTCCGCAGTTACCCCCCAAGCAGAGCTCTGGCAGGTGTGGCCACTTCCTTCAGTTCCTCCCTCGGCTTACCTTCCCCCAGCTCTTTCTGTAATCTAAGACCTGTTGTGGGTTCCAGTGAAGGAAATTGAACTCATCATTAGCTCTTTAATCTGATCAAGCAACACTCACAGGGCGCAGAGTCCCTTGCTGGGATTAAAGCAGGCACGTACAGCACCGTCCATGCCTCTGCATTTTTTATCTTAGGCACAATGGGAGGCAAACATCAAAGCAGAAGCTGCCTCCTTTTTACAGGATAATTTTTCCTCTTTACTTTTCCCCAGCAAGTCTCAGAACACATAACATCGATTTAATCACTCTGTAATTCCCACATGAAAGCGGAGGCAGACTTGGGCTGTTGTCCCTAACTCTTATCTCTCTGTACGCGCCTTAATATCACAGCTGCTATTCATCACCGTAATTACCTATTTATCTAAATGGATGGATATTGTAGCTTCCAAATATAGTTCACACATGCCACTTGCTATTTCAGAGTAAAGAGGTCTTGTAAAATGATGCATGCATTGAGAAGCTGACTTTATTTCTGGCCAGCTTCACAGGCAGTCTTGCAGCCCTACAAAGAAACTGTTTCTGATTCCAGAAAGATGGATTGTAGTAGCAGCTGTTGTGCTTGAGGACAGTGGGTGGGCGTAGGGGTGGGGTGCCAGCAACACCGGCGCAGAGGGATGCAGAAAGAGTGGGAAAGGGCAAGTGCACGCAGGGCCAAGGCCTTTGATTTATGCTTTGAGCAGCCTCAGCCACACCTAGCTTCTTCTCCCGGTTGAGCACCCTGGGAAGCAGGGGACAGTGACACCGAATGCCGCCAACAGGACCCAGCAGAGTGTGAGTGGCGTGGCTGCCCTTGTGCTTCCAGGATGGCGGGCAGGTCACAGGGACCCTGTGCTCAGCTGATAAGGACACTGAGTCACAGTCCCTCCTGGAAATACTTTTCAGGTGTGGCAAACCATCTCTCTCCAAAGAAACTTACTTAAAAACTGTTCCTTTTCTCTCCAGAAGCAGAACTCAAATTAACCAGGATCTCTAGGGTCAGTTCACTTAAAGACAAGAAGCACATCTTCTCCAGGAGAGTGAGACTCAGATGTCTCTGTCTCTGTCCCTCTCTGCCACTCTGTCTCTCTCTTTCTGCCCCCCCCAGAAGGAGTCACTGGGAGGACAAGGAAGGGTCGGGGATGCCAACCACTGAAACGAATGCCTCCAGGTATTATTCCTCTGCGTACGGCTGAACTCGTCAGCTGTCTGCACTCGTGCTTATTTCAGGTGAGCCGATTGTTCTCCGAAGTGCAGGTGTTCGGCAAAGAGCAGTGGGCTGGTGGTCAGTGGGCGAGGTCTCGTTGGCCAAAAATAGCCTTGGGTGAGGGATGCAGGCAACATCCCCGCCTCGTCTTCTTCACCTACCTGTTCCAGATCCCCCTCGCGGCCTTTCCTCCTCTCCGTCAAGTTCTTGGGTGGAAGGATGAAAAGCTCTGCAGAGGTGGGGAGGCCAGGGAACACGGCGACAAGGATCTGCTCTTCTGGGACACTGGTGACCTGCAAGGCATTCAGAGGAAAGCACAAGGGCCTGGGGCTGGCTGCAGGCTCTGGTCTTTCCCTGCATCCCAATACCAGGAGCAGTGTGCGCACAGCAGGTGCTCGTAGGTTTCTCCGCTCGGCATTTAGACCCCTACGAGCTTCCTTTCTGTCTTCCCTCCAAATGTGAAGCAAAGAGTTACTGGTTTCACCCCTTCCTGTACTCTTAGATATATTTTTCCTAAAACTCAGTAGTGTTACAAATGATTTCCCAAAATATAATATGCTGGGAGCATTTGCAAAAATTCCTCCCATATTTTCTATTTTTCTGTACTAAGAGAATGTGAGTTTCTGGTTAAAACAGGAACAGTTTGGCTGCAAATGAGGAATAAGTGGTTATAAACAAACGTAGGAAAATGCAAATTAAAAAATAGCAGAGCACTTGTTTTCACTTATTAGACCAGTTTTTGTTTTAAGTTTAGTGGCTAAACTAGTACAGTTGCAGTAAGGAGGTTCCCTGGTTTATTGCTGGTAGCACTAAAAATTGATACATTTTGCCAATTTGTTTTCTACGAGACTTACTTTAAGTTCATAAAAATAGTCACATTGTTCATTCAGTCACTGTAACTTGGTGAGATAGCCGTAAGACATGATCCAAAATATAGGAAAAGCCATATGCAGGAAAAATACAACTTGATTTAGAATAGCAAGTAAACAGGAAAAATTCACACACTCAAAAATATATTAAGACAGGGTGAATCGCCTGATAGAATATTCCTCTAGCTATAGCATGGTAAGGAGCACCATGAGGCAGTCAGAGAAACACTGAGGAGCACTGCATTCTGATCTAGCCCCTAAAATTCCTTTGGCTGCAATCTATTAAAAATATATGAATATAGAAAGAACCCAAAAATACATAAAATTGTTAAGATCTGAGACTATGAGTGAATTTTTCCATTTCTGGGTGTTTAGTAAAAGGCTCACATTGCTTTTATGATAAAAGCTTAACAGTTGGCTTCTGTCTAAAGACAAATTCTTAAAAAAAAATGGGTGAACATGAAGTGAGATTTCCTCGGTTTATTTTTCCCACCTGTCACTGACTCAGAGTGGAGGGAGATGAGCTCCCTGGAGCCTTTAGCTGGTGTGACCCTGTCTCTCACCAAGAACTCAGGGACTGCCAGTCAAAGACCTGGTAAGAGCCTTCTAGCTGTTCGTCTGCAGGCACGTAATCATGTCCTAAGCAATGTGCCAGTGATTGGTACTACTGAAATTTAAGGCTTAGGCATTAATGGACATCGCTATTATTATGTAGTAGGAGTAGTATTATAATCATCAAATTACTTCCCAAAAAGGTAGTAAGTTTTAATGAAGGCAACCATACAAAATACAGCACAACTCGATGCTATGGTCACAGACATGCTGTGGTCTGAATGCTTGTGTCCTGCCTACAGTTCTTACCTTTGACACCTATTCATTAGTAGGATGGTGGGGGGGACCTTCAGAGAGTGATTAAGCCATGAAGCTGGAGCCCTGTGGGAAGGATTAGGGCCTTTTTAAAAAGGCCCCAAAGAGCTGCTCTATCCTCTTCCCGCCATGTGTCACCTGAGCGTCGTGACGTCCAATCATCCAACGCCTGTCTTCACTGTCCAGCTTTCAGAGTCATGAGACATAAATTTCTTTTTCAGTTGGTGCTAAGGACCAAACCCAGGGCTTTAAGCATGCTAGGCATGAACTCTACCATCAAGCTACATGCTCCAGCCCCGCGAGACATAAATTTCTATCGTCTGTAAGTCCGTGTTCTCTTAACAGACTGAGGCAGCATGCACCGCTCTCTTAGTTGCACCTTCTGTGAGCCGCCTTTCTGTGCAACGATTTGAAGTTGCTCTTGCAGGCAATATTGACAGGGGTCCATTTAGTTTTACTTCCTTTCTGTCTGACCTTCCTCTGTATCTTTCCCGGGGTCATTAAGCTCTGCCTTGGGGAGCACTGTCAGTCACAACCTCCCTGATCAAAAGTCTCCCTGGGGGAGCCCCTGATCTCCACAGCCTTGGCTCTCAAATCTGTGCTCCATACAATCTTTTGCTTAATGTGAAACCCTATTTTTCACCTGTCCTGGTCATCTTCACCCAATCATTTCTCATGGTCCAAACGCAGCAAATATCAAACCATTACTGTGCCTCAAGCAGGCTTCTGCCACATGGTCCCTACCTTGGCTAATGGTGAGGCCATCTCCTTCCCTCTCCTGTAATCAGCAAACTCCCTCCACCTCACACACACTGGCTTATTACTCTCTGTCCTACTGCCGAACCTCTTAAAATCCTTTCCTCTTTCCTCCTCAGGTTCTCATTATGCCTACTTTAGATCACTGCCCATCTTTTGCGAAAAGTCTCTCTGTCATAGGCCTTCCCTACCCGACTCTCAGCAGCTTTTCCTCTGTACTGCCATCAGAATGGCTGTCTATGGTATTTCCTTGCTTAAATAAAGTGTCACTGCCTGCAGAATATAAAGCAAACACTATTTAGCATCACAGATCCTTTACAATTTGGCCCAACCGTCCTAGAAAAACTTTAGCCATGCTTATTCATACAAGTTATAGGTTAGGGACACCAAGCTCAAGCTATTGTCCCAAACGTGCACTCTTCCAGTAGCGCACGGGCTTGCATTTGCTACCAGGAAGACGCTCTCCCCTTTTTGTTAAAGGACATATAACCTTTAAAACATGGTTCAGATAGCCCCTTCCAAAATCATGCCAGTAGCTTGATAAGTATTTATGAGTTGCAAACTGGTGCCAGGTTTGCCTTTCCCTTGATAGGGAAAATCCCACTTTTTCTCTCAACCTTGGAGACCTTGGCCATGCCTTTAACATAGAACTAACTGCATATTAGACTCATTTTACATTTGAATTGAATGCATTTTAGTAATAATTACATTTTATTATGCAGCTCTGAGAGGATTAACAAGGTTCTTTTCCTTTCTCTTAGGCAAATCTGACTTTTGATTAATTCTGTATCTCTTTTTATTGGCCTCAAACCTTTCAAACGCTCCATGTGTCCAACGGTAGGCCAGTGAATCTAAAGACCCGGATATTCATGAGTAAACAGGCAGCTGAGTGTGTATTAGCCCACCCATCTGTCCATTAAAGCAATTGTGTTCCTGTCTCTGCTATATTTAGAATAAGTAATGGGCCAATTTCCAGCCTCAACACTGAGTGGACTTTCTCCTTCTCTTCTTTCTCTCTTCCCTCTTCCCTCACTCCCTGTTTCCTTTGCTCCCTCACTTTTCACAGAGAAATAATCGTTATTTATCTGGAAACCAGTGGTTTAATTTATTTTAAAAGCGTTACTGTTCACACCTTCTAGTTCGCTTCTGAAAGCCAACTTACTTTAACCAGAGCTCTCTTGATGACGTTGCCAATGTCCTGCCTCCACTCAGGAATGTCAGGATTGTGGTAATCCAGGTTGGGAGAGAAGGACAGTAGCTGGGACTGGAAGTATTCTGCAGGGAAAGAGAATGTGGCGGGGAGATGGGTGAGGGCGGGTGCGCTGGAGACTCTGCCGCTACCGCGCGGAGGGCAGGGGCTACACTGCCACGATGCTTCAGCTACATTTCTTTATTCTAGGCCTAGTTCTTGGCTCCTGAAGAAAGTGAAACTTGGCGACTGGAGGTAGATTTGAGCCTCATCTCGTGGTGTCAGTCCCTCTGCTTTTCAGCCTTTCTTAATGTGAAGAACGTTGTCTGAAATGAAAGCAGGGAACTGCACAAGGGCGGTTCTGCACCCTGGGGGACTAACCTCTGGGAGCCACCAGAGGACTTGCAGTGAGACATGGTTGGAAAGGAGGCTGTCTGAGTTCGAGCCTGCCTCAGAAGGTCAGGAAGTAGGCTTTGACCTTATCTCTACGGCACAGATAGTGTTCAGCTTCTTGTCTGAGCCGAGGAGGACACAGGTCTATTCATTTGGTGGTTATCCATTGAGCTATACACTTGTGATCTGCATAGCATTTTGGTATAAGGTTCGTGACTTCGATGAAAATATTTACTTAAAAAGAAAACTTCCATGTGCCACATAAAGAATCCTAATAACAAGTTTCTAGAGAGGTAGAGAAAAGGAGTCACGAGGGTGAAGCTGAATGAATAGGGTCAGGGTCAGAGGCTCATGTGTCTTAGTACAACTCTCTAGAAGGCCACAGTGACAGCCGCTATGTCCTGCAACCTGGGAAGGTTGTGTGGGACAGTGCCAGAGGCACAATCAAATTCCATTTAAAATAAATTTAGGAGTTAAGAGTGGTTCTGCAGGACCAAGAACAGGAGGGGGCTCTGTTTCTACCTTCTCATGCCTGTCTTCAAGCCCATCATCTATGTCTTCTTATCAGGTCTTTGCCAATGCTGTTAGAGTCTCTAACAATTAAGAAAACACATGCGTTTTGTGCAGATCATCTCAGAACCTGCTACGAGTCCTTTGAGGGCAGGATCATGACTTCTACAGCTGTGGAAATCTTTTTTCCCCAGAATACATAGAGTGGGTGCTGTACGAGCATTGTAGACACAGGATATGAGATCTAGCTTCCTCCTATGACAGTCTTTCCGGCTTAGCATTGCTGCAACTTCTAATACCTGTCTATTGGGAAGCTCAAACAGGCTGTGAGGCAGACACACTACAGGACACAAGAAATGCCAGAGCTCTCAGAAAGAATGGCTATTATCAAGAAAACAGCCAATAACAAATGCTGGGGGCGCTGTGGGGGAAAAGGAACCCTTCTCCCCTGCTGGTGGGAGTGTTGACTGATGCAACCACTGTGGAAATCAGTGTGGAGCCTCATCAGAAAACTAAAACTAGAGGTCCCATCCAACCCAGCTGATCCCCTTCTTAGTATCTTCCCAAAAGAATTAAAAGCATCATAACACAGCAATATATGCACAACCCTGTTTATAGCAGCATAGTTTGTAATAGCTGAATCTTAGAAATAGCCTAAATGTCCACCATCCACTGATGAAGGGATAAGAAAGATGTGAGATTTTTATACAGTGGAGTACTATTCTGCCATAAAGAAGGATAAGCTTGAGACATTTCTAGCTAAATGGAGAGCATACTTTTAGGCAAAGTAAGTCAGACACACGTGTTTAAATACTATATTGTTTCTCTGATGTAAGAAACTGAAAGTGTAAATAAAGACAAAAATGTATATTAGATATTGGGAAATGGGAACAAAATTTTCAAGTGAGAAGGAATGAGGGAGAGGGTAGGAGGAAGGGAAATAGGATAAAAAAGAGAGAATAAAAGGAAAAAAGGAAAGGAAGATTTTCTAAATAAGCAGGGGAGGAGGGGTAGAAGGGCAAGGAGGGGAATGGGAAAAATAGAAGAAGTAAGATATATCCTGTTCAGGTATAAATTCCTTATAGTGAATGTTATCCTTATGTATATATAAAATGTATCAATAAAAACAATTTTTTAAAAAAGAAATTGGTGGGCAAGAGGGCTCATCGAAGGACATTTGCAGGGCTTACCATGAACTGCAATATCTTTCGTGTCCTGGATGAGCGCGTTCCCAGCAGCCACCTGGACCGTGATGGTGCTGGTTCCCTCTGCCAGGAAAGTGAAGGAAATGCTGCTGTCCAGGGTGATGAGGGGCTGGAGGAAGGGAAAAGAGCAACGCCATGTAGTCCTCGGTGGGGGATCGGATTCCCTTCCTTGCAGGAAGTCTCAGGATGTCACAAACCTGCACAGCAAGGAACCCAGACTCCAAAAAGGAGGGAAGACCTTTATTTAGCCTGCTAACACTATTTATTCTTCCAGGGTGTAGGAGAATATTAATACACTTAAAAGACATTATAAATCATTAATCCTGAAGAAAGAGGACGAGACCTAACACTTTAGATTTTTCATGTCATTTTGTTCTTCCTCCTTGGGCAAAGGAGAAGCAGCCTTTGTAACCTGCTCCAGTTGGCTCTGGGAGTGGAAGACCATCTCTGCTCTTCCCATATCTAATGTCACTTGCGTTTTCATCCTGTATTCCACCAGCTTGGAGGACCTTTGAGAGAGTGATAACATTTTACTCACTCCTGCGTGTCTTACTCTAGGCGTAATTGTCATTCATGTATATCATATGCCCTTATATTTATACGATATATGTGAATTAGATGCACGGTCCTACTGTTGACTTTAGTTTTACATCTGTTTTCCACTGCAACGCATTTCACTATTTTTATTAATCTAGGTACTACACAACATAGCTGCAATAGTGTTTTTCATTTTTATTTTCCTCTCCTCTTTCCTGAATATCATACATACTCTTCCAGGTTAAAGGGAGAAATAAAATAACTGTATTTCCCCTGAAAGTTAGGATCCTGGTAAAAGCAAGAGTGTATTAGAGGAGAGACAGATCCTGAGACTGACATCACTGTTCAGTGGTTACCTTAGGGCCTGGGCTCTCTCAAGTTCTCCACTGTTCGGGAGGCCAGACATAACAGCAAGGGCCTGATGCAAAGGCGATGCTAAAGCGATGCTGCGAGCTCCGGAGCCGACTCACAACAACCTCAGGAGAGTGGCTGATAACGCAGCCAGCTGCCCCACAAGGGAGCTGAGCTGCACTCAGCTGCCCACGCGTGGTTGCAAGCACACACAGCCCCTTTAGGGGATCCGAGAGCCACAGTCGCTGTTCCCTCTGCAGCACTGAAATCCCTTTTCAGTTCACAACTTTTGATGCGGCCTCTGAAACAGTAATTTGATTTTTTTTCCTGCTTTAAAACTCTATAGTTGTTTATATATATACCAGGAATCGAACCCATGATCTAGCTCTTTGCAGGCAGGTGTTGTGCCACTGAGCTATATCCCTGGCCCTTTAGTTCTATTTTATAACCTGGCTGATGGTTGGTGTGGAGCCAGATGAGAGATTTTGTCTTAAATTTCAGACATCTTTTTTTTTGTCTGTTTGCTAAATTTGAAAGAAGGAAGAGAGTGTGTAAAGCTATGCACGCTTCGCCCTGAGGGTCTGGGAAGTCTTCTCTGCATGCATGGCTCAGGATGGTACAGATAAGATAGCTCCTCTGAACCAGTAGGATGCAGTGCAGACAGATCTGCCAGGCACACCCTGGCACCCAACACTGTTTGAGGTCCTGCCTCGAGAAGGAGCTTTGGTCAGGGTGGGGTCCACACAGTGGCTGTGGACCAAGAGGATGTAAACACCTCACACTGTTGCCATTTCTAATACACCAAGAATGGTGACTTAAAACTCTAGCTTTTATGCTGTGTTGATGAATGACTTTGGGCAAATCTGTCACCCTTTGGAGTCTTTTTCTTTGTCTGCTTAAAGCAAGGTTTGGGATAGAAGATCTGTGAGGCCTCACTCAGGAACTGAGTCTGAGCGACTAACAAATGGCATTAGCACAATTTTTAGTTCCTATTTGTCAGCCCAGCAGGTCTCTCTGTACAAGGCCTTCAGCTGCTTCAGCTCTTTACTAACAGCCTTTGGAAACCAAAGCCACCTCTATACATGTAGCAGAATGGCTAAAATTTCTAAATGATAATACCAAATAATCTTGTAAATGTCAAGCAAATTAGAGCTCTCACATAATTTTGCCGGGTATGTCAAATATTACAACCAGGTAGGAAAAAGTCTAGTTTTATAAAAAAAAAAAATTGCAAGAACTTGTTTTTCCTGCAGTGATTGCACTATTTTATATTTTATGACTTGGAAATTGCAATTCTAGGATTTAATCCATGGAAAAAACTTCAACAACAACAAAAGCTCACAGCACCTTACTGGTGACATCCTAGGAATTGTTCAACCGAAAAAGTAAACAAAGGAATTATAATATATTCATATAATTAATAGAAAAAAGTATATATATGAATCCACAAAATGTAAGAGGTGAAAGAAGCCAGTGAGTATTGTATGATTAAGTTTTCATGAAGTTTTAGAACAGGCGAGTATAATGTGGGAAAATATGATAGTGGTTGTTTCTGGGACTGTGGTGGAGACTGACTGACAAGGAGCACCGTAGAAGTTCCTGGGATGAGGACAGTGTAATGCACCTTGACACACAAGCAAATGCCTTCGTCACACTCAGTAAGTGCCCATGGCAAAACTGTCCGTTCCGCTGTTAGCATATATTATATCACCGTGGCAAACTGTCAAGTAATTTTGAACTGCAGTTAATTATTTACAAGCTGAGTCACTTAAGACAAAGCGTATAGGTTCCTTAAATTCATTTTGAAAGAATGGGAAAAAACGGATGGAAGGGTAGAGGATCAAAGTGTGACAGAACAAGCCTAGTAAATATTAATGACAGGCGACAAGTGCTGGCCATGCGGGTGTTCACTGCCAAACTCAACTTCAGTGTGTGTGTGAAAAATTCAAAATAAAATACTAGGAACATTATAAAAAACATCATCAATGTGCTTTCGTTTTCCTGGCTCCTTCAGTAACTCAGGCCATGACTACATTACACTGGCCCTCCCTTGTGCTTTACTGTCCCCAGCTGTCTCTTGCCTCATCTTACCTGTCACAGCTAGGCACTTTTTGTTCTAAGGAAAACTTTCGCTAGTGGTGTACCTGGCCTTCTCTCTGTGTACTCTCTTGTTATTTCTCAGCTTGGGTGTCCCTTCTCAAAGGAGTGAAATTCCTCCAGTGCATGAAGATTAAATCTTAGCTGTGTCCCCAGGAGTTCTAGAGCACGAGGGCGAAGGGCTGCAGGACAGGGGGTATACCTGAGGTGGGAAAGCGCAGGCCATCCATCCAGCCTGTCCAGCCTATAGCCACAGCTGACACACTGTGCTGAGTGGTGCCATTTGAGGGTGGCAGGCCACCAAAATCTGTGCTATGAGAATGGCAGGCACTAATTCTCTTTCCACACCGCTTTGGTTTTTCATCAGCAGTTATGGCATCGTGGCTGATTTCCTCTTCCCTGTGAAGCTGCAGCACTCAATAGGACTCTTGAGTTCTTTATTGGCCCTGATGTCTGGTGCCCAGTGTTAAATTAAATCAAGAATTTTAAGGTTCATTTACTCAAATCTCTTAGGCAAGTAGACACATTTATTAGGCCAAGCCTCTGTTAATCCCAGAAAACTGGCCATTGTGAGCCCACAAATCCAGCAGGGGGCTAAATGACTTTGCTGCCTCTGCTCTGTCCAAGGTACAGGGCCAGTTCACAGTGAGGGCCCTACAACTGCACTCCCAGCCTGCCCACCCTGCGAGCTACATCCCTCCCCATGAAGGCTCCTTCTGTGCAGCAGGCCACGTAGTACCCTAATGAGCCTACCAAGAGATCAGCAAAACTCCATAAAACTACTGGGTTACAAGATCTCCAACTGACTAATGGAACGGGTTGCTGCAAGGAAATATTTGAATGCAAACAACACCAATTTCCCAAACACACTAAGCCATGCTAATGTTGCATGTTATAACACATTTTAACAGGTATACCTTGATAAAAAGCTACCGTTCACAAGTTGGAGAGACTAAGCAATCTCTCTGCTTGCTTCACTTCAGCAGATTGTACAGTAATGGATGAAAAGTGCTCACTGTATGAAGTAGAAGGGTAGAACACATAATTGTGGATATATAATACTTAAAACTATGCAAAACCCCTAAATACTCAGAAAACCAAGAACAAAATAAAGTATAATAGCATTTCTAACCATGTTATGACTATGAGATAATGTGAAAATTGACTGGCAAAAAATTATTTTCCTCAAATTCATTCATATACTTATCTATCCAAAAAACTCTTTAAAAAGTTTTAAACTGCCTAAAAAGACTGTCCATAAATCTGGTCCTCTCTTATCACCCTATTTTACATATGAGTTTTTATGGCAAAATAAAAACTATTCACTTATGTCATTCAAAGCCATTTGTCCTTTCTTTCCATCTTTCAGTTTTTCTTTCTACTTCTACTGAAACGAATCTTCTGCTTTAGCTATCACACAGCGCAACCATCCCAACAGCCTTACCTTTACGTGTGGACCCTTCCCTCCTTTCTTCTCCATTCTACTGTTCCTTCAATGGCAGCTTAAGGCCAATTTCATGTGTGACTTCGTTGGTGACACCCGAAGCCTGCATTCCTCACTTCCTGGGCTGCCGGACTCAGCCCATAATAGCACGTGCCCATTGCTGTCCCTTCTTGTGTCTTCTCTTGTATGTTAACCTTATATTTTCAAATAGACTATGTTTCTTCAAGGTAATGAATGGAATTTACCCTGCTTTGTATTCCTCACAACATCTACTACAAAACATAGCTTCTCAAAGGGCCCTGCAGATGTACTGATGCAATTTCCCATCCCCCAATGATGGGCTTCAGGTCTGAAAGCCAAAAGCTAGATTTCAGGAATGGGTGCTCTTTTCCATTTGCTTGCATATCCTACTTGCTTACCAATTACTACATGTGTGTTCATCTCACTTTCCCATGTGGAATGTGAGCTCTTAGAATGGAGGGACAGTGGCCCATGCATTCTTCCATCACTGCACCAAGACAAGAGTTGGTTACAAAGCAGATCAGTTCATTGTTAGATTGATTAGATTCACCAACAGAGTGAATCTTCGCACAGCACTGAGTCTCTCTGTCTCACAAACACACACACACACACACACACACACACACACACACACACACAAACACTACCTTCCAAGGCTATTAGACTAAGTGTATTCTCTGCAGTATGGGATAATTTCTCCTTCATCAGTGATATTCTGATAATTAAATAAAATAATACACAAAGCGCTGTAAAAATCCTGTGTTAGGAACCAAATAGTCTAAAGTCACAGCAGTCACCATGACACCTAAAGACATTCCTACCATTGCCAGCGAAGCATGGTGCTCATTGGATGAATTAGTGGGTACTATGGACATCTTGATGTGTCTCTGGCATGCAGCCAGCAAAAAGTACTGAAAATGCTTCCCTTTTGAATGGCACAAATAACCATTTTGTAGAGAAGAGTGTGATCTCTGGAACCAAGTCTGACTTGTCACATAGATATAGATGTGATTAATGCAAATGGCGTGCGTGATAGGGTCTACTATTTCCAAATGCTTGACATGGTCTACATAATTTGCTTAATCATGAAAGCAATACTCGGTTTAGCCATCACTCTTTTTACTCTGACATTACAAATAAAACAGAGTGAAACACATTAAGTGGTTTAACTAAAGACATACAGCAAAGAAGAATCTAGATTTCAACATCGGTTTCTTTTATTCTGAAACTGCTTTCTTCTCCTACCTCTCATTTATTATCATTCTCCTGGTTCTCTGGAGCAAAAGCCAACTTGTAAGACCATTAGGATCTGAGTAGTTATGTAGTACTTCTTGCTCTAGTTGGTAGAATGAAAATTTCTAACCAAAGGAGTGCCCCGATCGTCAGTGAAACAAATAAAGCTATGAGCCCAGCATGTAATCTAAGAATCACCCTCCTAAAGAGCACAATATGTGTGTGCACATGTACATACGTGTTGGTATGTTTGTGTGAGTGACATACTCCAATTAATAACTCTATGATGTCATGTATTAGATATTACTATCCTTGCTTAGACAAACAGACTTTGACATTCAAATCAAGTAATCTGTTCAAGTTGATACAAATAATTAGTAGGAAAATAAAAACTGGAACCCTCAGTCATTTTGTCCATTTGTTGGTTCTTCTAATCAAATACTTAGCTTTGTATTGTCCTTCAAGCCTTAAAATTAACATTGAAAAGAAAAAAATAGTACTCTAAAGAATAGGCCTCAGCATACACGATAGCCCTCAGTAAAGATCACCAGGTAATTGGACACTAACAGTGCAGAGTTCTCTGATTTGGAAGCCAAATCCTTATACTCTCAGAGAAGAAATTAATTTAAAATCCTCCTCTTTCTAACCTCCCCCAATGATTTTCTTTCTCCTCTTTGATATATATCAAATATATATAGACATATATATCCCGGCTTTTGAAGAGAGACGGTAAGTCTGTAACTTCTAGGAGAGACACCTCTCATTGTTTAGCTAAAGCATCCTGGGCTCAGGGATGGTGCCTGGTAGACAGAAATTAGGAGCCCGGGTTTGAGATCAGGCCCCAGACTAAGTGTTTTACCTTATGATGCTCATCACATACTGAGAGCTTCCCATCTGTTTAATGAAACAGGGATTTTATTAAATGACCTATCTGTCTACTGTCCTGGGGAGCAATAAACCCAGAAGGCATCATCAGTCCCCTACACTAAAAAAATTAATTTAAAAGCATGAAGCACAAAAAATTCACACTGAAACAGGCTCCTGAGTCCACAAATCATATTTCATCTTTTACCAACTCATCCTAAACATGTTTCTTTCTTTTCTTTTGTCTTTTTGAGACAGGGTCACACTGTGCAGTTCAGGCTGGCCTTGAGCTCACTATGTAGCCCAGGCTGGTCTCAAACTCACAATGACCCTCCTGCCTCAGCCTCCCAAGTGCTGGGGTTACAGGGGTGCGCCACCACGCCTGGCCTACATATATTTCATATGACACGACACAAAGCACACATTTGCTGAGTACGTGGTGCGTGCCAAGTAAATATGTGTTGTCTTTGTTGTCACAGCAGGGCAGAGGAGCTAGGTACTCTTGTGTACAGTGTAGAGGGGGCACCTGACAACTTCGAAGAAGTAACCTGATCAAGCTCATGGACTCAGAATGCAGCAGTACTGGAAATCTATCCCACGACTTGAAGGCCAAATTCCACGTTCTCTATAGTACACCACACCGGCCCCCTAGAAAGGGCCCGGCATGAGCCACCGTCTGCTCTTACCATTTAGAGTTGGTGGGAGGGAAGTTCTTTGCTCACTTCCAACAAATACTGAAGATTTCTCTTTTCGCAATACCATGCATTTCCAAATCTGATCTGATCTTTCTTAGATTATTTTTCAAATTAAAGCATTCTCCAAGATGAGTAATGCCAATCGCATTCCAGGTTTTCAAGGAAAACACAAGTCTGAGAGTTAAAAGGGCCCAGGAGATCCACTCAGTCACAGGAGGATCCCCATCACTTTGTGAATTTTACAAGCATGAACTGACCAGGTTCTTCCAATAAATGTTGGAAAAAGTATCTTTGTCCTTCTGCTAAAGAAAGAGGAAAATGAATCATTTTGAAGTATATCAGTACACTCAGACTTAAAGGTAATCTTCCCTCAGAGGAAATGAGTGACTCAGAGACTAATGTGCTAGGGTGTCTATCATAGCTAATGCTCCTGGGGAAGGGAAACTCCAACCTCAGTTGGTCCCAGCCTTCCTATCTTACCTGGGGTGGGACACTATGAAGCCTCATGCAGTGCACAGTCCAGGGACACAAAGTTGCTAAAATATTAAGGCCAATGTTTATAGAATTCTTCTCCTCCTCTCCTAGCTGACCATTGCATCACTATAGGCCTATTTACAGAAGTCTTCTTAATCAGAACATCATATCCAGCTACCAAGGAAAAGGTACAACTCATCGTAAAAGGTGCACAGTAGTATGGAAAGAGAACGAGAGAGAGGGCAAGCATCAGAGAGAGGTATGATAGAGGCGCTGGAGAGATGAGAACAGGTTCTTAAAATAACGATGACTAATACACTAAAGGGTCTAATTAACAAAATAGAAATCATAAATCTCATGATCTTGTTAGTTGACTAGATGTAGCTTATCTTACTGAAAATCTCATATCTGAAAAGCAAAGAGAAGAATTAAAAGAAGCAGCAGGGAGGAAGAGCAGAATCCCCAAAGAAGTGTGACAGCCACAGAAGTTCCAAATACATGTCATGTGAATACTCAGTTGAGAGGAGAGAAAAGAACTGAGGAAATAAGGAAACAAATGCCTGAGAATTAGGCCAAGGCAATGTCAGACAACCAAACACACAAGAAGCTCCCTGAGCACCAAGCAGGACAAATACAGAAACCCCAGCTTCTGGGCACATCGTTCCCCAGCTATAGGAAGTCATGGGCAAGTTAAAAATGCAAAGACAAGTCAGAGGAAACAAACACCTTCCCTGAGGAAGAGAAAATGTGACAATATATCCAATTTCTCTCCAGTTAGGGAAAAGAAAATGCAATGACATTTAACACTTTGAGTGGAAAATAAACCACACTCATTTTCTTAGAGCAAAGACCCACTAAATTATGAATGATTACCCTACAAATTTATTCTTCAAAGTAAAAAAGAAGATTTTCTTAGACAAACATTGATGGAATTTGTGCTGAGTACATCTGTGTAGTAAGATTTGTCAAAAAATTTGTTCTTCAGACAGCAGGGAAACAATATCAATCAGAAACCCTGAACCACATAAAGAAAATAGAGAATTAAGGAAATGAAAGTAAATGTTTTACTTTATATTTTTGTATTTTCATGTAGTACATGTAGCTATTAATAGAGAAAATATAAAAAGCACTCTTGTTACCTTTATAGGGAAAATTTACAACAAAATAATTAGATATACAACCTTATTGCATGATGAAACTAAAAATTTGTAAATGTCTTTTCTTATTTCAATTGACCTAGCCTGTAATTTATTCAAAATAGCACTACTACCATATGTTTTCTTATGTGAGGTTTAGGACTGACCTTATGTATGCTGTAGACATATAAGAGATGGGAGGGAGAAAATATGGTTATTTTGTTGTTATTAAGTATTCACACTAACCAAGAAGCCAAGGAACATTATTTAAAATGAGTTTGGATTAGTTGAATATACATTGAAATTTTAGGTGATCATTAATTAAAGTATGTTAAAATATGATTTATGGTAAAGAAAAAAAGAGAGAGAGAGAAATCAATAAGAAATAGTTGAACTCAACAACCCACTGATTGGTGATGTATAATTGACATCAATAATTAGTTCATTACAAAAGAGCAGAACAAACCCTTCTCAAACCCACACAGGAGATTCACCAAACATAACAATGTACTATGCTGTAAAGCACACTTTCACAGATTTGAAAGGACTGCAATCATACAATGTCCATGCTCAGATTACATTTGAACTGTAAATCAGTAACAGAAAGATAAACACAAGATTGCCAACTATTTGAGCACTGCACTACATACTGCTAAAAAAATACAAGAGTCAGAGAAGAAATCTCAAATGAAATTAAAAAGTTTTTGAATTAAACCTGAAATTATAACGTGTAAAAATGTGTAGGATGTAGCAAAAGCAGTTACTGGAGGAGAGCAAATAGCACTGAACACATACTTTAGAAAAGATGCAAGATCTAAAATCAACCATTTAAGCTTCCACTTTACAAAACTACAAAGGAATAAATCAAATACAAAGTAACCAGAACAAAATTAGAACAGAAATCAATGAAACCAGAACCAGGAAATCAATAAAGAAAATCAATGAAACTTAAAGTTAGATCTTTGAAAAGGTTAATAAAATTGATAAATCTCTAACCAGGCTAAGAAAAAAAGAGAGAGGACATGAATTACTAACATTTTAAATAAATCAAAGGCTTCACCACCACTCCCAAAGAAATCAAAAGGAAAATACAGGGATACGCTGAATAATTTTGTTCTTACAGATTTTATAGCCTTGATAAAATAGATTGAGTCCTGCTGCAGCTCACATGAGAAAAAATCCAAAATCCAAACAGGGTTGTATCTTTAAATAAATTTAATCAGTAATTAATTATTCTACAAAAGACAAAACACCAGGCCCAAGGTTTTATTACTGAATTCAATAAATGTGTAAAGAAAAAAACAATGCTAAGTCTCAACAGGAAAAGATAAATAAAATGAAATCCAAAAGCATTAAGGGCAAATAAACTCCAGGGACCAATAAGTGATTATGACAAGGATTCAGGATATATAGTCAATATACAAAAGTTGATCATCTTTCTGTATTCTAGTAAGGAACAAATGGAATTTAAATTAAAATCACAATACCATTTACATTCACATCACCAACAATGAAATACTTAGGTATAAATCTCTCAAAATATGGGCACAATCTATATATACAGATGAAATTATGAAAGCATGTTGAAACAAATCAGAGAATAACTAAATAACAAGATACTCCATGTTCATGGATAGGAAAACTCAGTCTGTCAAAATGTCTTATCATACCAATTTGATCTGTGGATTCAGTATAATCCCTAATTTTAAAAAACAGAAAGTCATTTTCCAGATATGAAATAATTTTTTCTAAGTTTATATTAAGAAGCAAATGACCTGGCACAGCCTATATGATAATGAAGAGGACCACAGCTCAATGACTACAGCAGGGCGTGGTGGTGCACACCTGTAATCCCAGCACTCAGGAGGTTGACACAGGAGAAGCACCACAACTTCAAGACTAGCCTGGGCTACAAAGTGAACTCAAGGCCAGGCTGAACTGCATAGAGAGACTTTGTCTCAAAAAACATACAAAAAAAAAGTTCAGTGACTAACTCTACCTAACTTAAAAGCATACTGGCAATCTATAGTACCCAAGACAGTGTGGTATTGGTGAAAGAAAAGACAACTATATCAATGGAAAAGAATAGAGTTCCAGAAATAGATTCACATGATTCTTGAGAAAGGAACTATATATATATATATATATATATATATATATATATATATATATAAGTCATGAAATTTTTAAAAATTCTGCTCTCTGAAATATCCTGTCAAGATAATGAAGGGACAAGATACAGATTGGGAGAAAATATTTGCAAATGACATATCAGAATTGTTCTTCAAAATACATGAAGATCTCCTAAAAACTCAACAGTAAGAAATGGAACACATTCTTTTAAATGGGTGAAAGGTCTTAATGGACACTTCACCAAAGAGGGTGTACAACTGGTGAATAAGCATATGACATATTCTCCACATGCTGTATCATCAGGGAAATGCAAACACAAATCACAACACTACTGCAGGCCTGAGAGAATGCCCAGAATCCCACACATGGCTCCTCCAAATGCTTGTGAGGGTGTGGATCAGCAGGAACACTCCTTCACTGCTACTGGGACCGCAAACCAGACTAAGCACTTTTGAAGACAGTTCAGTAGAGTCTTATAAAACCAAACACGCTATTACTGTACATTCCAGCAATAGTGCTTTTGGTATTTATTCAAAATAGTTGAAAATTTAAGTCTACACAAAAAAACCTGCATATGAATGTTGATAGCAACTTCATTCATAATTGTCAAAACCTGAAAACAAGATGTCATTTAGTAACTGAATGAATAAATAAACTGTGTTGCTTCCAGAAAATGAAACACTATTCGGCATTAAACAGAAATGAGCTGTCAAGCAACAGAAAGACATTGAAGAAATTTCAGTATTTATTACTCATTGAAGAAACCCAACCTCCAAGGCTGTATGAATCTAACTGGAAGGAAACAAAAAGACTACAGATGAAGTACAACATTACAGATTGACAGGGACTTAGAAGGAGCGAGGGATGAGCAGAAGGAACACAGGTTCCCGAGCCAGTGCAAGTGTTTTGCTCTACATTATAGTGGTAGATACAGGTCACACATTTGTTCAAACCCCTAGAACATCCAACACCTAGAGTGAATCCTAATGCCAATGATGCATTCTGGGTAATGATGGTGTGTCCTTGTAGATTCGTCAATTATTACAAATGGGGAACTCTGCGTAGGTGTGAGAATGAGGAAGCCTATGCTTTATGAGAACACAGCAGAGATGAGAAAGCTCTGTAGATACCTCTTCATTCTGCTGTGAACCTGATATAAAAAAACTAAGTTAAAAAACCTTCAGGAATGAAGAACAACATCAAGAACACTGATCGAGGAATCCTCAATCTAATGGCTCCCAGCTGTGCAATTATGGTCATTCTCCACACAACATCACCGCCACCAGGTTATGGGAGCAGAGAGAAACTGCCAAGTGTCTGTGTTCTTCAGTTTCTCCCTCTGAGACAAGACAACCTCAGTGGCTCGCCTAAAATGCAGTTTTGCAGAGCACGTAAAAGGTGCTGTTGAAGGCATTCTACATGTCTTCTCCAGCTTACTTTTCATTACTGCACATTTAGCTCTCTAGTTTACACCTGACACATTGGGATCACTTAATATCAGAGAGTCTCAGTAACTTCTTAGATATTATATAGGTGATGAGTGTGTAGGGCAGTATTAAAGCAAAATGGAGCAAGCAAACTCAGAAATACAGATTAGCCACACTATACAAACACATACGTTTGTACAATTTCTCACCTCAGTGTTTGCTCTTTAGACTTCTTTAAATTTTCTCTGTTAAAGTAATGAACTCAGTGTGGGGAGACAGGTTTTACTCAATTGCATGGGTTCTTTGCTTTCCATTTTCCCCAACACTAATGCAGAAGCTGCAACACAAGCACTTAGTACAGATTGAGGTTGATATTGATCATAAAGAACCAAACCTTTGTGCTGTTGCCAAACCACCAGAAATAGGTAAGGGTTCCCAGCTGACTCGGCCACACAGCTGCACTGATGTTGACCTCTTTATTTCTGATGGCAACAAATGGAACTCGGAGATGAACATGCTCCACGGGACCTAAAGGAACGATGAAACAGGGAAGCATCATATCTGCAGAATAAACTATCACACTTTACCATGTTCCCGCATTCTTAATCCTACTCCCTACTATCATGCCCTGTAATAAAGCAATGATCACACACCTACAAGTGTTGGAAAGTGTTGTGTATGATGAAAACAAAGCATGTTTCAGTGGTACAACAGGAAACACACCTCCAGTTTCAGATTTCAAGGGCGGTATCTCAATTTAATTTACATCTGATAATTCCTAACCTCCAAGAATTCTAGGCATCTCCAATCCAAGGAGAGAGCTAGTTTACTGGACTTATAGGCATTAAATGGGAAGATAAACAGCAGTCTGTTTTCTTTGTGAGACGGGCTTGGGTTGTGATTTGGGATCATTGCACTGCATGGAGGGCTATTCCACTATCTTAGGCTGTTAAATAGTTTCCAGTCTCTTCCATAATTGGCCACTGCTCCGCATCATCTGCAGGACACAGAGGGTGTCATTCATAAACTGGTAGCCCCCCCAATACTTTTTCTTTTACAAAGAAGGACTTGTCCCTAATGGAATGGGAACAGAATGCCAGTTCTGAAATAATAAAAGTCTGACTTCTCTCATTTTTTTCTCAGAAAACTGGTGTAACAATCACTAAGCTGGTAAAAGACATAGATGGATACACCGTGGGCATAACAAATGAGGATTTTATTCATTTCCAGAAAAAAAAAAGAAGAAGAAATACTAATGAGAGATTACTCATGTATCAGTGTTGTATTTGGGGGTTTCATATGTTAGTTTCTTAACTCTGATATGCAACAATATGGTTAGACCTGTGGGACGTCATGTTAAGAAATAAGCCATGCATGGAAGGCAGAATACCTCATCTGCTCACTCGTAAGTGAAATCGAGAACAGCTGAAGTCAGAGAAGCACAGAGGAGAATCGAGGGGTGCTGGGATGCGGCAGGGGGACGGTCGCTGTTAGAGCATGCAAAAGCACACTAAGAGAGGTGGAACACACTGGAGATATTTATTGCACATTGGTGACCAGTGAATAACATTATACTGCATTTTGAAAATCACTAATAGACTTTTCAGTGCTCTCACCACAGAAAAATATGTACAAGAGGGAAAGTACATGAGAATTAACCTTACAGAACCATTTCACATGCATATATATTTCATGGTAACTTTTTGTCCATGATAAACTTCTATAATTTTTGTCAGTTAAAAAATTAACGAAGAAAAAGAATCTATGCTTTCTGCCTGCAGCTCTCTGCCCTGACTCCAGACATATGGCACCTCAAGACTGTTTTTCAGCAAATAATTACAACGTTCTCACTGCATATACACATTTGGCTGAAGGTCTAAATATGTTATATGAGCAAATGTACTAGTTTTTGTATAGTTTGTTTGATGTCAGTAAAACAGTGCAAGATGTGAGAGAATACTGGCTACATCTGTGTACTTACTCATTTTTAGGGGTTTACCTGGTTAAATTTCCACTTTTTATTTCTGTTTTGCGGATCAATGCGGAAGCAGAAAAGTCTGAGAAAAGGGGTTTCTGGGTAGCTTTGCCAGGGAGTGAGATGAAAACTTGCTCTCCGATCTTAACACTACAGAATCTTTCTTCATATACAGGTTCAAATTTCTCATTCCTCTCCTACTGAGAAAAAGGCCTCTTTTTCACTTGAATCGTTGCTTCTATTTCTACTGCTGTCTCTCGGAATGAAACCTCTCCCCCAGGACATGTCGTGGAATCTGGGCTTTCCCACAGCTCAGCAAGGTTGTACTATGGCTTGTGTCCTTAGAAATCTGCTCAGGTCTCTGCCACTTTGGAGACCTTGGCTCAGGCAGGGCTGACGCCATGAGGTACTCTGATACCCACAACAGTGAAAGGAGATCTCCCCTGTAATCTTACACTAGACGTGAACCAGCTGGAGCTTTTATGAATTAGAACACCACTGAACATGCTCACCTTATTCAGGCTCAGGTCAACCATGTTTGGTTAAATTTAATATTAGGAAACATCATCCAGCAGCTTTTTTGGGCAAGGATCCTGAGCTGAAGCCTCAGGTTTCCATGTGAAGGCAGACCATGCAGTAGATAAAAGTCAGAGGGGTTCAGGAGGGAACACAGCAAAGCCTACAATCTCGCTGCCAAATAGACCCTCTTTTGATAAAAATCTAATAATCTGTGCAAGATTGGTTATTATGGGCAGCTAACAACTACTTTTGTTAGCTAATGGCCCAAGGTGAGGCCAAGAGCAGTTTCCACTGTAATAACTGTCCGGTAAATGCAGCCATGATTGATTTGGAGGGAATTATGAGTGTGATAAAAGTTTCAAGGGACATTTACTCCTCTGAGCACATAACCCAGAGTATAAACCTGCGCCTTGGGGCTGTGTGTTCCCACTAAGTCATATTGGTCTTCCCACTTGAAAAGAGGACCTCCTCACAGCAGAATCAGGAATATTGGTGGGGTAGGTCTCTCTAAAATAGGAGTATGAATTTCTTTTCCGTTCTGTCTTCATTTTTAAATGCAGCAGAAATGTCAGACAGAGAGTTAATGAGGAGTACTAGTAATTACGGTAATAACAGGTAACATTCATCATGTTCAAGCTGGTGTAATGTGGCATTGTGCACACTGTGCAGGAAAAAATGTTACATAAGACTGAGATGGCTGTCGTTCTGACAGGACCGTGCACAAGGCTGGCCTTGGCTGCAGACTGGGAGCTGGGCTCTTGGAGCTTTTCCAATCAACAGTTAACTGGTCAGAGAGGTTCCTTTTGCCAAACTGCTTTTTGCAAACAGTGTGATTTGCTCTGAACACCTGCTTTCTGTGGGGAGTTTGGAGTTTTGGTAGATGCTGGATGGAGGTGCACATGTGGTGGCCCCAATCAAAAGTATGGGCACTGAGTGGCTATGAGTTCCTCTGGCAGCCAGCCTGCCCACTGGTCCCACTCACGGGCAGAGGAATTGGCTCATCCTGTGTTACTCCAGTGGGATGGACGCGTGGAAGCTTGTGCCTAGTTTTCTCTGGGCTCTTCTCCCTGAGCCTTTGCTCTTGGCTGATTTTGCTTTGTAGGAATGAAGCTGTGTGCTGAGTTCTATGAATCTTTTCAGTGAATCACGAAACATGAGGATGGTCTTGGGGACCCCTTTAACACACACATTCTCTAGTGTGATTCTTAAAAGCTAACTACTGAAGATGAGGCATTACGGGTTTACAAAGCCTAAGAAAGTTGACCAGTATCAGGCATTTAACAAAGGGACATGATCAGAACTCAGTTGCAGATCTGTCTTGCTCTAAAGCCTGCACTTATGAGTATCTTGCACACCACCCACCTGGACATCTGGCCCAATGCTTTCCGTGCAGCATGATCACTGACAGGGTGGGGCGGCTGCCACCATTTTCCCATTCTAGGCTCATTTTTCACAGTATCTCTCTTTCCCCAGCGGAATATAAATCTCGCCTGGGCAGGACCATGTGTGTATGGTTTATCTCTGGCTTCTGGGAGGAGTGCTTTGCACATATTAAGAAGTCAATAAACATTTGTTGAATAAATTAGTGAACTTTGAGGTGTTTTATTTGTATTTGCTTTTTATTGTTACAAGAGCCCTGGGAGGCCAAGTAGGAGTCAGAAGTAAGCCATTGTAAAGTTGGAATTTAGAAAACTCAAAAAGGAAGTGATTTATCTCAAGGTCACATAGACTGGCATTATTGTGGACACAACTGATCTGTAACTGAGGTCTCCTCCCAAACACTGTTACTATCAATGTTGCTCTTGTACTAGGGGACTGTGTAGCTTACTGTGTAGCCAGGGACTGCTTAGGTGGGGGTTATGGAGAAATTCCTACCATCACTAAGGTTTTAATAAGAAAGGAGCTCCATATACTCACATTTTTCATAACTTTTAATTGTCATGATATGAGGCAAAGTTGGAAAACCATTGTGGGATATACTGTTCCCTACTCACTGGAAGTTTTAGTTACCTACAGACAACCACAATCTGACTGTTAAATGGGAAACCCCACAAATAAACAATCACAAGTTTTAAATTACACGATTTTTACAAGTAGTGTGATATCCTGCCCAGGACATAAATCATCCTTTTGTCTAGGATACTCATAATGTATTGGCTACCTCCTGTTATTATAGGAAAGCAGATTATCTGTATAGTATTTGGTACCATTTGCAGCTCCAGACATCTGCTGGAGACCCTGGAATAATTCCCTCATGCATATGGGTGGAAGGATAAGAATCAGAGAAGCCCTTAGGTCCAAGGGTGCTGCTGACAAAGGTATGTGAAACCAGTGCCAGCCCTGTCACAATACTGCCTTGACTCACCATCCTGAACCCACAGTGCTTATACTTCAGTTTATCTGAGTCAAGTCTCAGTACAGCTAACACACAAAATATACTTAAAACAAAATATTTCGGAACTTCAGCTATTATTTTGGTTTCTGCCAAGAAAGAGTCAATAACAATGAAATAGACTCAAAAAAAATCTGAAGAGTTCTTAGAATTGTTCACAACATAATGAATTTGAGTAACTTTGGATGTAGGAATTAAGTTTTTAAGTGTTTAGTTCTTCTTTTTAAAAAAAAGTCTAAGTCTGTTTTAAAATCCTTCTTTGGCTCTTCCAAAAGAAGTAACAGTTAAGTTTGATTTGTGCTGCCTTCACTCATGATAGCTTGAAAATGAACATGAGACCATCAGTTAGATGGGTTTCTACTTCTATTTTCAGGGTTCTCCAAAGCAAAGGGAGGGCTGTTTCCTGTGAATGTGTGTCTGTATGTGCAGAGTAGCAATGAAGAGGAGGGTAGTGTGGTAACATGGTCTCCAAACTTTCAAAATAATTGATCTAGTTTGGTATTTTAAAACTAAATCACTCTATTATTTGATCAATTTTGCATGCCTGTATCTGGTAATCTGAGCAACTGCTTTGAAGATAACAATATGCAATATAATAACCACTTTTAATTTCCTATCATCTTGTTTTGAAATCCTTTTTATTTTTTTTGTCTCTTTAAATAAAACTAAATCACACATGAGTAACATTTTGATTTGAGTCATTGTAGTAGTTGCAGTGAACTTGTTCTCAGCTCCAAATTCCAGAAAGTCTAGACAGAGGGGATTGACAGCTGTAAGGAAGAGAAAAGGGTACTGGATTTTACTACTTACAAACCACATGCAGGAAAAGGACAGCGGTATCTGAGCCAAGGTTGTTCTCTGCATAGGCTGTCACCTGGAAGATCCCCGCACTCTTATAGACATGCTTGATGCCATCCTCGATGGGGCTGAAGTTAGCATAGGACACAGCAATCCCATCCCCAAAGTCAAGCTGGATATTTGTCCTCTGGAGATCACCCTACAGACAGAATAGCAGTTGGTCAGGTCTACTCACATGATCCTCCCTGACTTCTATTTAATGATTTCTCCTGGGCTTCAGCATCTCTCTACATGGAACCAGCATCAGTCCCTAGGGCAAAAATATCCTAGCATGATCACTAGACTTCTGTCTGATTTCCCTCAGGCTGTCACTGCATGACCAAGCTCAGAGCCACCTGAGTCACCAAGACGTGGGCAATGAGAGGCAAGCATTGAAGAATGAATCCCAAGGACTGTCCTGATACCTTCTCATGCATGGTTTAACTCTTCTTCTATGTAATGATAGTAACGGCAATAATAGCAACTGTTAACAAGTGTAGAGTTTCTTAGCCGTGCCTCGCACAATTCCATGGTGTAGAGTGTATTTACAATTTACAAATGGAGATAAAATATAAATTAATCACACTAGTCTCATTGGGGGTAGAAGATGCAAGTTCTAAGCAGAGACTGTCTAGTTCCAATACTCCTGTTCTCATTACCATGTTGTTATTACAACCATTCTCAGTTTTCAGTATTTATTATGTCTCTAAGACTAAGCGAATAACTTTACACATATTAAATGTCACCTCCAAAATATTAATATATAGTAGGTGATGATTCTTGTTCTACAGATGAAAATTTCATGCTATCCAAATTTATTTATTTATTTTTGTCTTTTTGAGACAGGATCTCACTGTGCAGTTCGGGCTGGCCTTGAGCTCACTTTGTAGCTCAGGCTGGTCTTGAACTCACAACGATCCTCCTGCCCCAGCCTCCCAAGCACTGGGATTATAGGCGTGCGCCACCACACCCGACACTATCCAAATTTGTATCTCCATTCTCTTATTCTTCTTGAAATCTACCTAAAGCCCTTCTTCCATGCAGCCGCTTCTGGCTGTCCCAAATCACAGACACCCCTACTTGCTGCCTGGCCTCCTGATGTCAAGGCCCAGCGGGGTGCCTCTTACCACCCCCCAACAGACAGAGCTTCCTAAGGACAGATGTTGAGTCCATCCTTCTGCACACCAAATATACCAGGCCAACGCTTTAGATCAAGGCAATGAACCTGACAAAACAAAGATCCTGAATGAAGAAAATTAAGACATTTCTGTACAAAGAGAACTACATTGTTTTGCAATTAGGAACCGTACTTTCTGCCTCAAAATTATGCATGTCACAGTTCTCCTTTCCATCTCTTCCCCCACGGCAACCCAGATGTGAATGAAATATTGATAGGTGCTCTTTTGACCCCCATACAATATCAGCCACCCTTGGGTTTATAAATATAAATTAAAGTGGAAATGAACTCAAGGCAATTCAAATGGATAAGATCATGGTTTTTTACATTTATTCAAGAGAAGGATTTTGAAAACTCCCTAGTGAAAAAGTGATAATGACCTCCTCTGACTCTTAAAGTACTTGAGTTCTAGCACTTGGTGTGGGTGAAGGCTGAGGCATCTGTCAACCTGGGATAAGGAATGTGCGCCATCCTGCCTGGAGTGGTCTTGACCTTAAAGGCTAAAGTGCTCATGTTTGTGAGAAAAACCTCTCTGGCCAACTTTGCTCCCTTTCTAAGATCAAGAGCACAGAATAATTTGCATATAAATTTAGCAGCTTTGTCACTCAGGCAAGCCTTCTAGCTTCACCCCGTCAGGAGTGCCCACCCTCTCTGGTGAAACAGCACACAAGAGGAGCAAGAAATGAGCAGCAGAGGAGCTTCTGTGCTGGATTGAAAGCCTGCACTCTGATTTTACTGCTCAGATAGCCAAAGAAACTGTAAAATGAACGAACGGAGCAGGGAGCTGATGTACAAGCAACTGTTACGACATTCTTTACAAAGATAAATTTAAAGCCTTTCAATAATCTTCCCCCACCCTCAAACTCATGCCTTCCGGACACTTTGAAAGCTCTGTGGGCCTTTCCAATTAGTGAGACATAGAGTTAGAAAAACCAAAAGAGGATCCTAAAAGCAACAGATGTAAGCTGAATTTTTTTTCTGGCACTTTACCATCTTATGATGATAAACATTTCCTAAATGGACCCTAAAGGGGACTCTGAAGAATATGTCCCTGTAGAATCTAATATATACCCTTCACTCAGACAATATATATCCAGATCTGCATGCCCTAGAAGCAAAGGGACCCCACTGCAGAAGGGATGCTCTTACAGATGGAAGGAGGAAGGCATCTAAACACCAAGCCATCTTTCACCCTTCCAGTCTTCTGCTCACGAGTCTTCACCTCTTCCCACTGACATTGCTGCAGCAGCTCAGGCATAGCAATGACAGTTCTTCCTTCTCTGGGAATGAGGAATGGCTGCTGACCCGTGAGCTCTGACTTCAGTCGACCCAGGTGGGCACCTACCTCCTCCATGAGGATGATGAAGGTTGCATTGTGTCCTTGCTCTGCCACCAGGCGCCCATCATTTGTCACCACGTGGAGGCCCCGAGGGGCTTTTCCAGGACACAGCTGGGCCTTGGCAGAATACTTGTCTCTCAGTCCATCTGTGCAGTTGTTGGACACAATTCTCCGGTACCTGAGGAGAGTTGACAATTGAGAGTGATGTGTTTGCGCTCTGTGTGCGTGTGTGTGTGTGTGTGCACGCGCGTGTGTGTGTGTGTGTGTGTTAGAAAATGCATGGAAGCAAAAACATGAGAGATGATTTTTGCAGCTGCCTCTAAAATCTGAGTCTCAGAAAACAGCCAGTTACGAAGACAGGCAAAGGCTGAGGAAGTGCTATCCCTCCATCTCGGGAAGAGCAGCTCCTTAAACATTATTATCAATCCTATCTGGGGAGCCATGGATCGGATCAGTGTCTAAACCAGCCAGGAAAAATCAGCGTCTGACTCACACCGATCAGAGGAGGAGGGGGCGACTGGATTCGGGAAAGAAGGCAGAGCAGGCACGGCTCTCTGGCAGGGCGGAGCCTGTTTCATGTCTCCAAGGCCACCTTCGGCTTTCTGTGCCAAAAAACACTGGGACAGCAGGTGTCCAACTCTAGTTGATCAGGAGGCTCTTCCTGCCTTCTCCATATCCCCAGGACGCCATTCTTTCCCTTAGCCTCACTTAGCCCTGACTCTGAAGCCACTGGGCTGTTCTACAGCACATTTTTCCCCTTTGCTAATATTTCATGTCCTACTCAACACAAGCACCAGGTTAAGAAGCAAAAGTTTGAAACTCCATTTCAAAGTAAACATCACCTTGCACTAAGATTGTTTTGTAAAAATGTCCTTACAAAGCCATATGATCTTCCATAACAGAAGTGCCGTGGTGACAGTCATGATGTGTCACTTGCCCTGATGGCCCAGGGATCTGATTTGTATGCAGACACTATTTCTAGGTAAATCACAAACTCTGAACCTTCACTAAAATTAGTATTTTACAAAGCCACATAGATGGGCGTGCTGGCGCACACCTGTAATCCCAGCACTCAGGAGGCTGAGGCAGGAGGATCATTGTGAATTTGAGGCCTGCTTGGGCTACAAAGTGAGTTCAAGACCAGCCTGAGCTGCACAGTGGAACCCTGTCTCATAAAGAAAAAATAAAGCCACATAAAATAAAGCACCATCACCACAACTACCCCCATCACCACACCACAGCACCCAGCATCATCCTCGCCACCATATCTGGTCTCCTTTCATCCTGTATGTCAGGAAGATTTAACTTATTCATCCATGTTGTCTTCTTCTGGTGGCCCCAAAACCAGAGAAACCCCCGAATTCCTTGGGTGGTATTGGTTCTTCATTACACCTGACATTCCCCATGTCTCCCACTGCTGAGCTACCTGCCCTCAACCTTCCTGCAGAGATCCCAGCAGACACTAAGCATATGTAAGCACTTATTGGCCCAGATGTTAATGGGCAGTGAAGCTCATGACTGGAGCAGTCTGCCCTCCGTGGCAACTGCTTTCCAAACATGAGTACTTAGCACTTGGAATGTGGTTAAGGTGGCATGTGATATGTTAAAATGATAGCCTCTTTGTTATATCTGGTTAAATAAAATGTATTATTAGAATGAAGCTCAACTTCTAAAACTTTTAAAATGTGACCACTAAAAAATTTTAAATTATGTCTGTTCTTCATAATATATTTCTTTTGTTCATCACTGGTCTAGATAATCAAATTTTACCAACCAGCTTCTACTTTCTTGCCCATATTTATTCTCAACATATTGATTTTTTACAGATGATAGATTATTTGGGGGAGTACTATGTCCCAATGCAAACTTAGTATCTATTCTTTTCTTTTAACTTCAATTGGTTTAAAATTCAAGCTGGCTGAGGATCTCTAGTATAAGCCAACACTTCAGAGTCATGGAAGTATTTGTAGAGATCTATAGTAAATTGTTTGAAAAAATATGAATTGACTTTCCTTTTCACCTTCCTGATTTTTTTGGCTAGCTACCTCATACTTTCACATACCTAAACTGCTTAAAATTGGGTTCACTTATACATGCCCCATAATTATATGAGATACCCTAATGCAGTTCTTTTCTAATAATATCCAAAGGGTACAATGATTAGGAATTGAGTGGCCCAGGTGATTCCTTGTGACCTGTATACCTTTTTCCCCTCAAACATTTTAGCACCTTTTCCTATACCATCCTGTCTCCTTAAATTGAAGCTACTGGATTTAAAGTTTGGCTGCCTTACATTTCTAAACCAGTAACACAATGTCAGAGGTTCTAAAACTTAAACCAGACTCCCAGACTGGCTCTCCCAGAACCACATATTTGACCAAAAATATTTCTTTCAGAGTAACTCAGAACACTGAACACACCTTTTGCATTATGCTTATTTTTCTTCTGTAACTGTCAGCTGGGATATACCACTATCTCATAACCAGATAAAACAAAAGTCAAAGAAGGTGAGCAGCTTGGGTAGGATGAGGGAAGACCCATTGGGTGATGATATTGAGGTCCAGGACATCTTCGTCCTGTGCCGCTCACAGAGCGGTCTAGAGACAAACAGTACCGTCGTCATTCTGAAGATTATTAAAAATGAAGAACCTTAACCTCACCCCAGTTCTCTCCAATCCGAAACTGCATTCTACCAAGATCCTCAGATGATATGTGAGCACATTAGAATTTGAGAAGTGCTGTCTTCATCCACCCACCCACTCAGCAAATGTCTCCTGGGTCACAGAGGCATCAAAGGAAAAGACTATACAGCACATCTCTGCGTGAACTTTTCAAGTATCTGACAGGTAACTAATAAGCAAATAAAGAGAGAAAGAGATATATCAGAGAATTACTGAAAATATGCCTTGACCATTTCATTGCAGAAATTCCTCAGGATTAGATTCTCAATTTTCACTGCAAGCTTTGAGCATAAGTAAATGCAGGAGAATTTACATTCATCTTCTGCCAGTTTCCTTCACCTGAGGCCCAAGGAATAAAGGCAACATCCCTTTGCAGGAGAGAAATTTTACCAAGTAATAGGGTCTGCCAGAGGTAAATGGCAAAATGCATTGAAATCTGGGCCATCAGAAACCTCTTCTGATGCTTTCCAGTAATGGTAATCCCAGCTAAGCGCCTCAGTTTCCTCCAAAGCTACTTGTCACAAACAAGTTCTATTTACACCCCATCTTCTTGAAGAGCAATGTATTTCCTCTGATTCTAATGCAAGGAGGTAGGAAAACAATGAATTGAGTTCCTTCACGTGTTACTTACCCAGTGCTGTTAAGGTAACTTTGCCCAAGGCTGCAGTCCTTTGACGGGGATGCCGGATTATACCAGAAGGCAGGAACACACTGACTCTCTCCACGTCTCTCATAGCCGTAGTCACTATTCGGAAGAGAATCCCGCATATACGAACGCCGAAGAGCTCGCTTAGACCTACACACACGCTTCTGCTATCCAGAACCACAGCAGTCCTATCGGCTAGCCCCAGCGAGGACAAAGGTCCATCCTCTGGAAACTAATTATTAGATTTATAAACAGTCCCAAGTTATTTGAAATCTAGTCCAAGGGGGAAAAGGAGTGGATTATCGAGTAGAAATTCTAGGTTAGAAAAGTATGTAATTAAATACTCTGAGTTGGAGCTCGAAGGCTACTATAATCCTAAAAGCATATTTTTGATCACTTTAAAATTAGTGAAATAAGTAGACAGCAACCAAGATGACTTTAAAGGTCAAGACACACTTCTGTGCTACGACTCAATATGTGCACTTCCGAAATGTATTCCAGATATTTCACTTTCATTTTTCCTGAAAACTTGTCTTTCGTCAAATACAAATATCCATGTGCGTTTAAATACGTACACAGAGTCATGCAAACTTTTACCGAATAGATATAACAAGAACTGTCTTTAACCCCCACATAAAAGTATAGAGCTTTTCCATGTGTCTACAAAACCTCAGCTGTAGTAAAAGGGAGAAAGTGAGGTATGTTTCCTTTTCTCTCCCATGTACAAAGTGACTAACAGACCAGGACAGGAATGGAAACTCCCACCTGAAGGCCAAAGGAGGGGTCTCCACTTGGCGGAGCTCCCTGAGGTTCCCAGGTGTTGTATATATCAAAGTACAAGGGGGTAACAGAGTTACTGTTTCAGCACCGAGCCAGAGGTCACTGAGGGTGGTTTCTCTTGGCAGCAGAATTCATGCCTCCATGTTCAATATCCATGTGTTCCTGAAACCCACATACTGGGCCACACAGTCTGAGTATTTGCACACTGACCCACAGGGCGCTGAGGAGACACAGCCACTCTCTGCCCCCACCCCTGCTCTCCTTCCCTGCTCGCATATTCGGAGCTGATGTTTTGTGGAATTTCAGTGGAAACACAGGGTTGGCAATGAGAGATACAATACACTCCACACATGATCGGAGAAGAGAATAATACAGCAGGAAGCAGAGCACTAACCTGTCTAGCTCAGAAGAACCAGGTGATTAATGTGACCGTGTATGTCATCTGCCCAGTCTGACCCCATTCCACGTTCCTCTGCCAAACCCATCACTGAACATGCCCAGCCAGGCCTTCCACCTCTCTTCATCTATTTATATGAAATGCTCAGGGCTTTCCTGCATTTAGTTATTTCTTACTCATTCTTCTTTAATATCTATGTTGTAGAAAGCTATCCTTAATTGCCCAGATAAAATCTTTGGATTGTAATATGTTGGGAAAATAAATGGAAGCTACAGAAGAGCTGAGATATTTGTCACTGTTTTTCAGCAATGTAAGACTCTACCTAAGATACTGCAGGTGTAGAGGAGATATTCACTGAATGAATGGATATGTCACTTGTGTTTTTAAAAGCTCACTAGTCCTCCCATTATGTTGTCTCTATTTCTGCAGGGGCTCTGTGAGTCTGTGCTGATGCTCCAGGGTAACCGCAGAGAGTTCGGGCAGTGCCGAGAGACAACTGCAGAGGAAGTGTGAGTGAGGCTGTCAGTGGATGCGCAGGTGGAACTCCAGAGCAGCGTTGGTACGGCTCTGTCTTAATGAAAAGAAGAAAGGAAGGAAAAAGCATTTCTGCCAAGTAAATATTTTGCCAAGCCTCCTAGTCAGCTACTGAGCTCTCCTAGCCACACGGTTCATATGGACTTAGCGTTTGCCAGCTTGCAACAGCCCATGAGATCTCACCGTTAAAATTTCACAAATTTTGCAGGCTAATTAATGGTAATTAAACAAAGTCATTGTTAAAACTGAACTATGTAAAATTTCATTTACATAAATTTTATTTATACATTTATAAATTCTCAAAATGCAATTTCCTAATTACTCATATTTTATTACTATATATATATATTATGTGACATATGAAATAATCATATTATCATAACATTATCATATTATCTATGTTCCTGAGGTTATTCCCACAAATGTGTTTGTATGGCAGGAATACTGTATAATTTGGGGCTAATTCCTATTTCTTCCTATGGTGCATTCACTGGTGTCATGTAGGTAGCTTCAAGCCTGCCATGGTAGGAGTATGTACAATAAGCAGTATTTATTTGTTCCTAGAGAACCAGTAGTTCAATATTTACCAGCACTCCACTGAATATCTTATCTCCAAGCATTACTTTTATCCATGGCAACATTAAGCTGGGATGTTCTATTTCGGGAACATTCTCTGACCTCTTTATGAGGTAAACCTGTTGAAATGTCTTGGCAACCCCAGGAAATACTGGTACTCTATGAAAGAAGGATGTTTTTCTCAGCAGCTCTGGGAAGAAGAGAAATGTTTCAATGCTGTTTGGGAAATGTAACCGTCTTTGGCAGTTCTGTTCGGCTCTGCTACCTATTAGTGATGCAGTAATTTAAAAAGGTGCATCAGGCAGGATGCTTCTCCCCAAAGAGCAGCAGCACCTCATTAATATTTAACAACTTTAATGGAAACTGGCTGCCCTCAAGCCTTAGACTTCTTCATTAATTTCTGCTAAGCATATATTAAAATCTCTCACACTGTCCAACCTCCTTCCCAGCTTTCCAATCTGTGTGATTTACCCAAACAAGTGGCTGTAGCAGCTGCCACAGCTTCCTGTAGAAAGATGTGTCCTGCTGAACTGTGAACTTTGGACAACACCTGCCAGAGAGGCTGCTTTGCCTCAGGGAAGCAAACGCTACAGGTGCTGAAACTCAGGAACGCTTTCCCTCAAGAAACGAGTCGTCTTTCTGTGTGTCTTGATCATGAAACATTTGGAATTACTAAAAGTTTGTCCAGTCCCAGCAACCTGTGCATGTTTGAAACCCCATCCATCAAAGGAAAGGCCTTAGGTTCCTGAGGAGAAATAGCCAGGACAGTTCAGAAACCAAAAGTCTCTGTGTGTCAGAATAGGAAGGGCTACTTGCATGCCTTGGTCCCAGTCCCTGCAGTTGTGGACCAGAAAGGAAAAGTAAAAGGAGAACAAATAACTTGGCACAGGGTCCACACAGCTGATGGCAGCAGATGGAAGTAAACAGCAAGGCTGCTACTCCCCGTTCAGCAGTAGTACAACATCACCGGGCACCCACTTATCATCTGGTCCCCAAGAATGACACTTTAAGATTCACAAAGACAACCACAGTCATGGTCTCCTCCAAACAAGCTGCCGGTGCTGCCCGAGTCTCAGACCGTGCACAGCTCCAGCACCGCGGCCTTGACTCCTGCCTCCTCTGTCCTCCCCGGGAGCAGCTGCGATTGCAGGACTGGTGCCCCTCGGGCTCCTCTGGCTCCTTTCAAGGCATTAGGTAATGTGGTAAATTTGAAGGGGGTGCTGAGTGAGCCCTCGGAAAACAGAAGCAGCCACAACACCAGCACCAACAATAGATTAATAATTAACATCGTATCAGTTAGAATTTAAGCCTAAGTATAGCCATAGAAAAAGACATCTGTATCCAAGCCACTTCAGAAATTGTTTAGAAAACCCAATAATGATCCCTCAAATATTTCTCCCAATCTAACCCTACTCTGGCTCTTTGTCTCCTTCCTCTAGCTCCCCAAAAGTTTCCTCAGGTGCCTACTGTTTTTAATGACAGTCTTGTGTTCAGGGCTCTGAAAGTCTACTTATTTTCCCATAATTATTCTGCAGTGAGTCTACAGCTCCCTGACCACCTCCTGAAGGACCCATTCCATGCTCATGTCAGCCCTCGGGATTTTTGTTCCCAGGAGAACTTGCTACAATACAGAAATATTTTATTTCTGCGCTGCCCAACATGATAGCCACTCACCAGTGTAACTAAGGAATTGATTTTGGAATCTTATTTCACTTTAATGCAAATATGCACATGTGACAAGTGGCTACTACCATTATAATGGGCAGTATAGTTTGGGCCCATAAAATTCAGCACTTTATTATATGTTTTATTACTCTCTGTTATACCTTCTTTTAGTGCAGTAACTCTTGTTTCTACACTGTTTATTACCTTTTCTTTACTGTGGTCTGGCCACTCTAGAGGCAACATTCCCTCTTGTGTTCTATATGCATAAAGCCTGAGTGGATCTTAGATACACTCGAATTTATGAGCCATGGCATCCCTAGACCTCTTTTCCTATGTCTTCAGTGGACATCACCACTTCCTAAAAGCTGTGAAGGTCCTGTCCCACAGCGGAGATGAAGAGCAGTCCCTAAGACTCAGGATTCTGGAATCGGAATCCTCTTAGCTTGAATAAATTAACCTATATCTTCATTTCCACCTATAAAATACATGGGGTAGCAAACTCTCCTTTCAGGAGTTGGTTGAGGCAATTAATTAGGAGAACTGATGTCTAAGACATAGTGCAATACCTCACAGGTGCTCACCAAAGTTAATGTTTGTTGAGCAAATCCTCAGGTGAACAACAGAGACAAAACAGTCTAAACTGGTTTCTCGCTGATCACTTGGATTTCCCTGAGGGCTACTCCTCCACAGGAGCCCCTGCGGAACTCCAGAGTAAGGCCCCTATGCTCCGTTTCCAGACTCCCTGCAGCCTCTAACGATCTTAATTCTCAGTGAGAATTTGCTCCTGGTTCCTCAATAGCACCATGGAGGTAGTGCAAAGTAGCTCTCTCATGGAAGCTTGAGGCTGGGGGATATGAGGCACTTCAATGGAAACATCAACAATTACCCGACGTTCACTCTTCTTACTGATACTCTCGTGAAGGTGGTGGAAACTAAGGACATCCTACAGATGAAACATTTCTGAGAATCAGTATAGCTCTCTAAATAGTGGAAAGACACAGGCAAAAATTACCCTGCCTCCAAGTTTCTCAAAGCCTCTACTAAAGTGACAACATTTGGTCCTCTTTCCCTGGCGTTCAATCCCCCTAAACTAGGTTATTTCTTCTCCCTGCTGTGTCTGAGACTTAGCCTTGGCATGGGCCAATCAAAGAAGATTGTCCTGATTTGGCCTAGGGAAATAACTAAACAGAACGTACATGATAATTGCTTGTACTGACTGAGCGAGGCACTACAGGTTCCTGAGCTAATACTACTTCCTGGTAGGGAAAACCATACAGAAGTGAAAGGGTATGAAACATTTGCTATGCATTGATTTCTAGTATTATCTTTAAAGACCAAGATACTAATTATATTTGATGAAAAATATTACAATTTTTAAGCCAGTAGTGGTGGTCATTGAAATAGACTTCAAAAAGGCTGATTTCAAATATTCATCCCCATTGCCCCATCTACACCACTATAAATAAACCAGAAAATTCAGAAATCAAAAACTACTTCTCCAATGCTCAGAAATGGTGAAAATTGTCTTCTAGGCCATATCATTTTCTTACTGTTGCTCCCCAATTAAGAGCACTACGTACCATCCAACCTTGCGTGACTGTCGACTGTGTCTCCAACTTCTTTTTCGAATGAGGTATGATTGACCATAGATATGTAAACATACAATCACTCATACTTAAAAGAAAAGCTATAAAGTTTTCTAGGAGACTGCATATCTGTTACAATTCCAACACCAAAGGCCAAGGCTTCTTCACTGGAGATTGTTCTAGAGTTAATAAGACATTCTATATTTAGTTTCACCAACAGCAGTAAACGTAGGTCATATGGAGGTGAGTTTTAATTTTAGAGTAACTGAACATGGAGACCTATTTCTTCTAAACATAATGTAAATATGAAATGATAGGACTGGCTTGATTTCTTGAGAAAAACTGGCACAGATGGGAGTGTGGAGTTTACCAAGCCTTGAATTTGAACTCCAGCGCTTTTGCTTTCCTATGTAATCTTGGTCAAGTAGCTTATGACACTGCCTCTTATTCATTAGGCCATAGGAAGGATGCTCGGAGCAGATCTTGGATCTGGGTGGCATCCCTACCAATGTGAATATGAGAATCATATGATGCCACAGACAGGATTCTGTCCTTCACCTCTTGTTGACCTAAAGATGGATTCTGACAGAAATTCCCGAAGAAGGGCTCAACAAGACATTAGGCAATGCCACCAATATTAAAACAAACAGGTGGAACTTAAAGGTACTGCTTATTGGGATGGGTAAGCTCTGGTTTATCTGCTGAGAATAGGATGGGGATCACTTAATAAATCTAGGGTAGAAGTTTCACATAGTACATTACCAACAGCCACTGTATGTTGTTTGGCTATTTTAAATGGCACCATGATAAATGCCCCCTCTACAACAATGGTGTACATTCATCCCCTTATTAACTCATTTATTTCTCCCTAGAACTTAATGAGATACATGTTGCATATATTTTTATTTTGTGGGTAAGGAGGTGAAGCCAGAGAGATGAAGAGTAAATTCCCAAAATCAATATTTGAGTATTAACACTGGAGTGTTTATCCAGTCCAGTAAATGTTAATAGAATCGCCGAAGGAAAAATACATCTGTTACGGTGCTTGTTTGTTACTTCTGTGGCCTCTCAGCAATGGTGAGGTCTATGATGGCTCAGAGGGACACAAGGCAGTGAGCTACAGCGATGTACGCACACTCATGTTTGCAGCAGTGCAATAATAACTCAACCTCGGAAATGGCTACCTATCCATCAACAAATGAATGGAGAAAACATGTGGTATTAATACACAAAGTGGAACTTCTGTGCCACATAGAAGGATACATCTGAGTCATTTGTAAGAAAATGGATGCAGCTTGAGAACATAATATTAAGTGAAATAAATCAAGCACACATGGTGAAGTACTGCGTGACCACTCTTATATGACAAACCCAAAGTATAAATAATTTAAAAATTAAATGGTAGATAATAGAAAATAGGGAGCCGGGTCTTTTGCAAATGGGAAGCGGATGGAGAGACAGCGGGAATGGGGTGGGGAAGGAGGTGAGAATCAAATAGCTAAGGATTATTAATTTAAGTCCATGCACCTGCTCCCTAAGACGAGTGTAAACATTATGCACTGCAGACATGTACCAACAAAAAATTAAAACATGAAGTGCAGAAGTGAAGGGAGGACCAGTAGATTCAGTGCAATCCTTACAGCTGTGTGGATGGGTAGCAAGGCCTTGAGACACAGTGTGATTTGAAAGTAGAAAATGTAGAGGTTCACTGATGGCCTCATTTGGGGCATGAAGTAAAAGAGTAAGCAAGTCCTTTTAGGTGATGGTTTCAGCCACTGAATGGACAACTGCGTGTGTTATTGAGGCTCGAAAGGGTATCCAGAAACTTCTCCCAGTGAGGGTTTCCAGGAGAGCTCTGCTTCGGCCACAGCAAGTTTGACCTCATTCAGCAAATCCAGAGATGTACAGCGAGTAGATATAGAGCATGTACATACAGCTAGTAGACATACAGATGCTATCTCTGTCTAAGGCAAGAGGTGGGCATGGCTAGAAGTAAGCACTCGGGACGTGGGAGTCATTGGTTACAGCTGAGATTTAAATCTCAGTAGGTGAGAACTACTGATGTAGCTCAGGGAGAGGGTGCTCCACTAATGTGTCAAGTCCTGGGTTCAATCCATAGTACCACAAAATTGATAAAATAAAACAAAACTATAAAACCCAATTATGATAGTGAAGCTCTACATCATTTCCAATGTTTTGTTTTTATTACTTGTCACTGTCTTTTATGGGTTGATCAATCTTACATTTTTATATCTGGTAGACTGAGCAACTTCATTGAAGATAACAGTATGTAATGTAGCAACCATTGTTAATTCCTATCATTTTGTTCTGAGGTCATGTATCATTTTTGTTGTTTTGTGTTGTTTTGATTTGTCTTCATTGTTGTTCTGTTAGTTTTTTTAACTTTCTACAATTAAAAAAACAATTATGTAGAAGAGTCTGAAGAGTCCCAAGACAAAGAAATGTTCAGTGGTTGACAGACCAAGATGCTAATTATCCTGATTTGACCACTGCACACACATGTGCACATACATACACAAGTTATTATACAGAGCCCCATAAATGTGCACAAATGTTGTATGTCAGTCAAAAGTAAAATACAAATAAAAGGAAAGGATGAAATCCAGTTCCCATGGAAGCACAGTTTGGTGAATATGTGTGGAGGTGACCATCCAACAAGGGAGCTTTCTGAATTCCATCAGTGTCCAGCCCAATCCCTTGGAAGAGTCCAACACAGCCGCTCCGCGAAGATGAGGAGAAGGCCTCTGGGAAACACTGCCAAGACACAGAAGCATCCCCCACCCCTCAAAGAGCCTCAGCATGTCCTTCCTCCAGCAACACAGACCTCCCATCTGTCCCACTCACCACGCAGCAGACACACTTACCACCTCTGGGCCAGGCCTTCCTCCACTAAATCCATCTCCTCCGCCCCCTGCCCCCCATAAGCAAGTGAATGTCTGGTTGTAGTTGGTGATTAAACACCAAAGGACTCACCATTCAAAGTCCCAATCAGCACAGACACAGGGTTCTGAGACCACGGACCCTGAATAGTCTCGGCCCAGGGCACACTGAGCTCCTGGCTTGCGTTTCTTGAATATTTTCCTTTCTCCCATAACACAAGGTTCTCCCTTAAAGAAAAAGTCCACAGTCAGAGAGCAGAAGAGCACATAGGAGGTGATACAAACCAGCATCTCAACAAGAATCAGTAGTCTTCTCATTCTCTTTCAGTCACTCTAGGTAGCGATTTTATTCCCATTAACCACTTGGGAATTTCAAGAACAAAAGTGTTAATCTTGCGCTACAGCACACAAGGAACACTATGGGACCCTGGCCCACTGCTACATCTTCACCCTTGCTATCTCATAATATTACTTCATCCTGCTTCATCCTTCTTTGTTCCACCTCTCAGGCTCCAGGGGCCTGTACAGAGCACCAGGCACACCACCCGAGTAGCTTGAGCAGCAAGGCTAGTGAAAGAAGCCCAGCTCCCACACCATCTTCCCACTCTCTTCACTGTAAACCTAAAGTACACTCCCAAAGTTCCTTCTCCTTGATGACGTCCACACCCAAGCCCCAGTTCTTAGTCAAAAATCAAAGGATGAGGAAAACTTGAACATACTGCTAAGATCCAAGAGTTCTGAAGAAGGCAGCTGTCTGCCTGCACTGCATAGCAGTAAGTACCTGCACTGTGAGACCCACGGACCCTGCCTCTTTCTCTGCAGTCTTCTCTCTGGCTTCAGGCTGGCTGTGACCTGCCCTCTCTCTCCACACTGGCAGGGCAGATGAGTATGCCACTGGAGGGTTTGCTATCTGTCTGGTACTTACTTCACAGACGCAGCTAAAACCCTAGGTTACCATCATCTTCCGTCCCCCAGGAAACTCAGTGACCTCAACGAGTACCTATGATCCTAAGGTAGTGCTGGGTCTGGTTATATCTGACCCTTCCCTGAAGTCCACACCTGTGTCCTCAGATGGCCCATTATGTCTCTCCCCCACACAGCAAGACCCTCCTAAGGCTGGACCCAGCTCACAACGGCCCCTTTCCCTAAAGGCCAGCATGCCCCACCCTAGCTATACCTGATTGAGCAGGTGCCATGTCTGATAGTCCTCCTTGGTGCAGCGCCGGCTAAAGATGGATTTGTAGTCCACTTTCACCAACTGCCATTCAGAGCGCAGGCTGAAGTGGCCAAAAACTCTAAGTGTTTAGGAGAGAATGGGAGAGACAAGCAGAGAGGGTCCATGGTCAGTTGGTAGTGCGCCAGGACTGGATAGGACAAGGAGGACTCCACTGCCGCCTGACTCCTTCTAGTCTGCCAGAGGGCTCCCAGAAGGTCACTGAGGGGAATCTACCATCCTCAAAGCCCTAGCCAGTTGGCCTGTTGATCACAGTGGGTTTCATTACCATGGGTTTATTTTTTAATGCATAAGCAACATGTGCACTCTATAAGAAGCATTTAAGATATAGACCATACAGAGAAGTAAAAACCCCATCCAGCAGTCCACAGTCCAGTACCCAGCTGAAAGCACTGCTCACCTGTTGACACACAGCCTTCCCACTTCTCCTTACTGTAACCATTGGGGTTCTATCTGCATGGACAAGAACCCAGATTTCTCATCTGTAGAGTGGAGTGTGTGTGTGTGTGTGTGTGTGTGTGTGTGTGTTGGGAGCCTGGAAATGGATTACCTAAAGTATGACACCTCCAATGCCAAAATGTTTTATCTGCATTGTCTAAGTGTGTTTCAGTAGAAATTCCAACTGCTAACTCACATTAATGCCCACTCTCCCCCTTCCTTCCCAGAAAAATCACACCAGTCTCATAAAAGGAATTCTTATTTATGTTTGGTAAAGAAGCAAACCACTAGTGTGGCATAGATAATCAATACTGACCTTTTCAAAGCCCAGCAGTTGATAGCCCTATAAATATGACAGATCAGTCATTTCTAGAAAAATGGAAAAACATACACTGATCATCCATACTCCACTTGGGTTGCATGTCTTGCAATGACCAAACAAGGCATCTATCACAGCCGTGTAAAGGGGAGGCCAGTCATGCCAGGAGTCTCAAACAATGGAAGTCTTTCAAGAAATGATATGGCTTCTGTTTTAGCAAGACTTAATCACATGTCACACTGCCAGCCAGGATTCTGCTGTGCTCAAATCAATCAAGTAATTCTTTTCATGAGACATTCCCTTTTCCTATCTAAAAGATGAAGATGAAAAAATGAAAGGGGGAAAGAAATACAATTGTTTTTCTATGTCTTATAACTTAAAATACATCTCAGGAAACAACATGGAATATGCTACAAGATAAAAGTTAAATGGAATTTGTAAAGCCTTATCTGAACTAAGATCAACCAGCCATGGTGGAAAAGACTGAGGAATCTTCCCTTCAGTAAAACGGAATAGTCTTTGCAGCAAACCCGAGCCTAGAACATGCCACATAGGTCGTTTACTGTGTAGACCAGAGTGAATCTGCTTCCCCCTGGGTCTGTTTCCTTGAATCCTTAATAAATCCAGCAGTTTCCAAATCTCACACATTGCCAGCAGGTCATCCACCAAGGAATTCCCAATTTTTCATTCTGAATTCATTCAAAGGTCATAGGTCAGTTTGTTTTAAATCTTTAACAAAATAGCTACTCCCTATGAATTTCTACTTGAAGAGAGAAGAATTAAATTGATAAGCTCATCAGGAAAACACACATGAGTGGGAGGAGACCCTAAACATTGCCTTCCTCCTCCATCCAGTTCATCAAAATCCTCCTACATGCAGTGCCACTTTGCCTGGTAAGCCTCCCTTGAATGAAGCGCATGAGTAGCAAGATACAAGTGATGTCAAACCGAACACTTCTGCTTACTATAAACAGTTTCATTATTTCATGGATCATGAAATGCTTCGTGTCAGACTTAGCCCTTTCTTTTCTATGAAAAGATTACTAGGCAGAGAGAAGAGGGAATTATGAGGCATATGATTTACTTGAATGTCTGCAAGGCAGCTGACAGGCCTGCCATAGAATTTTGAAGAAAAGATAGGGAAAAAATATGAGCCAGATGCTAGTAGAATTATTTGGCTGAACAGCACCTAATTAAAGTATTAAAATCAACCAGGAGAGAAGTGCCAATAGTCAGCTACAAGGGTCTGTTGTGTACTCTTTCTTATTCATCATTTGCATTAATGACTTGGACACATGAAAATAATGGCCCTGAATGGAAATTGAACTTTCTATTAACACAAACCTGGAAGAAACAGTCGATACATTTGATGGCAGAAGCAGGACCCAAGTTTTGACTGTCTAAAGAGATGAGCTGAATTTAATAAGATGTGATACAACGGGGAGAAATGTCAGCTCTTCCCTCTGGTAGTGACATAAGAATCATAGGAAAAAGCAGACTTGGTACAGTTCAAGCTAAAGAATGATAAGAACATCAGCTTAAGGTTCTCTCACGTACAGCGTGATCAATACAAATACACACTTCTGGGAGACCCAAAACACTTAAAATAGATAAACAGAATTGTACACATTATTTAGAATAAAAAAGCAGCATCCTGAGATTTTCTACATGAGACAGATCACAAAGAAAACTTGTACTTAGTTTTGGATATTGCCATTCAAAAAGGACATAGACTAAGTAACTCAGTCTACAGTACATGTGTGGGCTCTGGTGGTGACAGTGGATTTTGAATTCACTGAAATTTTAAATAAAAACATATGTTTATTGCAACATCTATATCATCTATAAACAAATATCTTTCATTTTATTAGATTACTTAAAGGAGTAAGTAATCTAATAAAATTCTCAAGGTTTACTGACAATTGAAAAAGAGTGATTAAGAAAAGATGGCAGATACAGGGTTGAATAGTGGCCTCCAATAAAATACAAGCAAATCTTGTTCCCTGGAACTGTGAACATGACTTCCATGGGGGAAAATCAGGGTTCCACATATAAAATTAAATTAAAGGTCTTGCGATGGGATCACTCTGGATGATCAAGATGTCCTTGAATCTAATGACAAGTGTTCCTGTGAGAGATCAGAGGAAGAGAGACGCGCAGTGAGAAGGCAGAGGAAGCAGGAGTAGGAGTCAGAGTGATGCAGCCACAAGCCCAGAGACACCTGGAGTCACTGGATGAAGGGAGAAATGAAGAATAAATTCTCCCCCTACAAGCCCAGAGGAAATACAGCCCTGAAGATTCTTTAACTTTGGACTCTGGCCTCCAGAACTGTATGAGAATAAACCTGTTCTTTTAAACTGTACGATGTATGATTTGTTACAGCAGCCACGGGAAGCTCACATGGAGGGCCATGTGGCTCAAACCACTTTTCATCTCTTCGTGTGAGAAGTAGCTTAGGGACTACATCTAGTAAACCAGAACCTGTCTTAGGACAGGGAAGAGGGGGGAAGAACAGCAGGGGGACATTCTGTGGATGTTTATAAAATGCAAGGATATTTTATAGCAAAACTGCCTATAGGGCAAGGGATGCTCTGAGTTAGTAAACACAGAACCTCAAGCTCATGTTTGATCATTTGGCAGGGCTGATACCTAACAGAATGCAGGGACTGTGCAGATGCGCACCCGGGCTGACACTGAGCCCAGGATGCCCATGTTGTTGGTTTCCCCAACCCTTGAGGATGTCTATTTCTGATCTCAGAGTGCTCTTTGCACGACTGAATACAAAATAGTATTGCTGAGTCACAGGTGAAGACTGGTTCAGATTCTCTCTCCTATTTTGACAGCCACTTTTTGGTTTTTTTTTGGCTTTTATCCCAGATTTCCCTGTACTGTATTTATTAGGTCTTCCCCCAAATATTTTCACGTGAGATATGCTAGTCTGCTTTCCCATAAGATTACTTTAATATTCCAAATGCAAAATTATAATCACTGAAATCTGTTGGGATTCTGAGCTTTGTTTATTTTCTTAATGGCCTCTCCCTAAGACCAGTGGGGTAAAACCCCTTCATAACTCTAGACGTTAACACATTGCCCATCCTTCCATTCACTCTCGGCTCTGGAGAAACCACAGGTCACCGTGGGCTCCTTCCCTGTCCATGGTGCACTAGTGACTAAGGCATGTGGTCTCTTCCACATGAGTCTGGCTTCTTCAATTCTGTCCAATGTCATAGTCATTCCCTGTCTATCTAATTAAAGCTATGGAAGTTGAAGAAACCTCAAACATAGCAAATACAGTAAAATATGCAGGGGATGCAACAGGGAGTCAGTCATATTCTCAAGTATTTCACAAGTACCCATAGAATACATGTTAAAATTCACAGTAAAGTCTGTGAAAGTGAGACTGCCCCCACCCTCTAACCGGCATCAGAAATCATTCCCGCCACCGTAGGATGGTAGACACAGAAAAGGTCCACCTGCTCTTGAATTAGGAAAAAAGAAAGTCCAGGAAGTTTTTAATGAATAACATGTTTAAAACCCATCAAGTTCTCTGATAAAATTTTCTCATTAGCTAGAAATTTTTTTTTCCTAAAGTTAAAGAGCTCATTGCCAACAAAGTCGTTGCAGCACACTTCTCATGCCTGCAGTATCTTTTTAGAAAGAACAAAGTGGTTCATTTATCAATTGAAGATAAAAACTCAGGAGACGGGTTGTGTGAAGGAACCAAAGGGATGGAGAATCTTTCAAAGGATCATATGATTCCCAACCCAGATGCTATTTTTTAAATGATCTTCTGTGATGTTTCTGACAACACTGAGCTCTCTTCCTTCAAAAGCTCAAACGATCTTGGGCCTGGAGGCTCTCCTAGAGAGTGTGCGCGCACAGACTAACCAAACCAGACTCTCATGTACTCATGGGGATGTCTGAGCATTTTCACTTGTCATGCAGCTCAGGTGATAACACTGTGCACCTTAAGAACCACTACTCAGACCACCTATCCAGAATATAATTTTCTTTTCTTTCTGATTAAAGTTTTGTCCACCAGTTTGAAAGCTTCTTAACCCTGGGAATTCCACGTATACTTACTCATGTGTACCCTACAAAGAAGAATAGTACCTATTTATAGTAGCTGTTTTCCACAGAATGGCTCATTGATCGTCGAGGAGCAATGGATATTCTAGGTGGTGGAGTTTTATTCTCAAGTTTTCAGCAAAGAAAAAGTAATTTCTGGCATGGCCAAACCCACTGCTAACAATAGTCCAACCTCCTTGCAATTAGCAAGGTCCATTATTTTGGCCTCGTTCTTCAGAAATGTATTCCTGGCCCACTTTCATGACTCAAAGAAATGTACCCACCAAAGTAATCAAAAGTTCATCCTGTTAGATAATGTGTATAGGGCTGGGGATATAGCTCAGTGGAATAAGTGCCTGCCTGGCAAGCACAAGGTCCCGAGTTCAATCCCCAGTACCACAAAAAAAATAAATAAATAAAGATAAAAAAAAAAAATAAATAAAGATAAAGATAGATAATGTGTATAAAGACCTGAACACATCTACAGACAACAAATGTTCATTTTCCAGCATCTTCGTTCTATTGCTGGAATCCCTACAGACTCAGGACCCCCACAGATTCACAATCCCCTTTGCAAGACACTAACCCCCAAAGCTGGAGCTTGTGTGTGTGTGTGTGTGTGTGTGTGCGCGCGCACGCGTGCATGCACACACACACACCTTACCCAGCCTGGGAAGAAATGGACATCTACATAAATTCAGGTGACTGCTGGGAAGCAGGTAGCCCACTCTTAGGCTCCCCTGAGGTAGTTACTCCTAACCACAAGAACAAAATAAATGAATTCTCTAAGCCATTTCTCACTGTATGGGTTTTCAGGGAAAAAATCAATTAAAATTTATTACTTCTGTTTTTCCTTTTCCTTTCACTTTGCCACATGGGTGTTTTTCATGAGACTGTTCACCTCTGCTCCAGATTAATCTTCTTCTTAGACTATACAAACCTAATGGGCCATATTTATCTTTAAAAAAACTCCTTTGGTATTAATGTGACTCTGGTCACCAAATGTCCTCCTGTGCTCTTGTACCATTGCTTAACTTTTACCATATTGGGGTCTGGACATAGTGGCAAGGAAGCAGCACAGGGCAGTAGAAGAGTTGGCTTTTATTAGTCCTTCTCCACTACAAAATTCATTAAGTGACCTCGAACAACTCACTTCTCTCAAGGCTTGAATTTCCTTATAAAAGCTGATTATTAGTAAGTACCATATATGCAAAAGGATGGGATGGAGAATATGGTCTTTCAATGCAACTCCTGGGAGATTATTTCCTTTCAGTAGCACCTGTGTCTCCTTTCAGGTGTACAAGTTATCCATATCCTGGTGACCCTCTCTAGAGGAAGTATTTTCTATTACACTAATTCATCTTTGTGCCCTTCGGCACTTCTTTTATGGAACAGATGCTCAATAAATATAATTCTAGGTTGGTTAATGAATAAAATTAATCTAACAAAATCATTCAGTTCTTTCAAAATTGGGGCAATAGCTTTCTCTGCCCTTATTTCTGGGTCAAAGAAAATGGCTGAATAGGGTGTCCTTTGGGGTTTAGAAAGATTAAAAACAATCTCTGAGGGGGAGAGGAAGCAGCTGTTCTGTCCCTTGTCATCCCAGACTGCGCTAAGATTTCCATGGCAAATGTGATTCTGTCAGATGCTAAATAACACCCCTTCTCTGCTCTACCATTTGAGACCTGAGTGAGCCTTTCTGGGAAGAGAATGATTAAGCTGAGGGAGGGAGGTAGCTCACAAAAATAAAAGGCTTCATTAGAATTCCATAGAAGAGAAAGTTAGCTACTCATTAATTAAATGATTTCAAATGGGATCTCAGTATATAATTGCTATAATTTAGGTGGAAACAATGTCACAGTAAATATAATTAGGGAACTGTGCTCTGCAAAGATATTTACCTCCCTATAGGAGAAAAGCTCTAGATCACCTGACTCACGCCATAGTCATTAGATTCTTTTTACAACTCAAATAATGCCATCTTTAACAGATAATTATGAATGTTGCAAGATGTTTTAGGAACAGTGTAGTTGATCATGACCCTTCATGAAGGAAAGTGACCCTTCAAGGGGTAATTACCCAGATGGCACTAGATATGTTAAAGAGGAAGAACAAGCAGTGCTTTGAGAGTTCAGTGAGGTCGACGGCCCTGCAATGGGCTTCTGAGGGAAATTTTGATCTGACTCAACTAGGACAACATTATGTTGTCAGCAACTTGAGAACAAGACACAACGCTGTCCCTGCTTCAGTGACATCCCTCAAGCCTTGAGTTCTTCCAATCATGATCCCTCAGTTTAATTTTCCCAAATAACATCTTTGGATAGGGTGAAACTGATCGCCCTCTGGATGATTTTTCCTCTTCCTGCATTGCCTCCACGGACTCTCCCACCACTGGGACAGAGACCTCTGCCTCCATTAGAGGGAACAAGTCTTCAAGTTCTCCTCTTAACTTCTAGACCGCCTCCCAATCCTTTCATCACACTCCTATAAGATCCCCTGCCCATGCCATGATAATTGCAGTCACCCATGCACCCAATTTTGCAACTTTGACCTCCGTGCAGAAGATTCCCAAGGAACTTTGTCTTGGGCTTGAACTGTGTCACATGATCTACTCATTAATTTCATAGAAAAATTTTGAACTCGACTCTTTCTACATTAACCCCCGTTGGGTAAGATTCTCTCTCAATACCTTGTGCTCAAACACAAATTCTTTTGTTCCACTAGAGATGATTTCCTAGTGCCTGCTTTCTTCTGCTCAGGTGCCGTTTTATACATCACATATGGTTAGTTTTTAAAACTTTTTTATTTAATGGAGATGTATACAGAGACTGTATCTCAATGATAATCAGCTCTTGGGAAGTAGTTTAGACTTTGTATGTCATCTAGTAGGTGGTCAGTTCTTTTATAAAAATTCGTTAAACATTAACTTGAATTTCTTTATGCACCATTCACTGAAAGGAGCACTTTATAAGGGTCCTTTAAACAAAGCTTCCTAAATATATTCATATCCAAAATCATACTAATGTTCTGGCTGTTTAGTACATTGGTTTTTAAGTGAGATTTATTAAAAGATTCCCCCATATGATTGTAAACATTCCATTTCTTCTTATATTTTTTATAAGTATGAATTTTATGTAATCAAAAAACTATACAGATTTTGAGATTGTTCTATCTCCTTAATGGGTTATTCTCAGTTTTAATTTAAATGCTACCTTTTCTGTTATGTCTTCCATAATCTTTCTTCCTTATCATTTCCCCTGCTTCCTAGGAAGCACTTTTCTGACTTCTGTAGCATTTGAGGTAAGATCTTAGCATATCCAACGTGTATCAAACTTCGTGGCACATGCATGTGTGTCTTGTCCTCTTTGGTAGCCTTTAAAATCTCAGGGATCTGCAGTGCACACAGGCTGCACTTATACACCATATGTGCTTGTCATACACACACTGCTGAGGAGGCAGCAGAATTAAGTGGTTTGGCACAAAGGTGTTCCCATCAGACAAGGCAAGATGTGAAACCCTATCCTGAACCTATGGAGAATTCCTCACTCATTTATATTTCAGTTTCTGCATGTGCAAAATGAGGATAAGAGTGTCTAGCATAGTTCTGAGGTTAATATGTACTTCTAGTATAAATCAAAAAATTAACAGTTTAAACTGCTAGTATTGATGTATAATGATAATTAAAGTCTCATCTTTTGTTAGACACCTGAGAATTTTGTGGGTAGAAGGCAGGTCTTTATATTTTTATGATGTCTGTAAGATTTTGCAAATGGTGAGCATTCAGTAGAAGTCAACCAAATAAAAATAATAACAATAACCATAACAAGGAGAAGTAATTGAACTCTTAGTGTATGTTAACCACTTTGCATGGATTACCTCTTTTCAGTTAGTATTCCAATTTAACGGATGAGGAAACTGAACTAGAAAGAATTTATATAACTCATCCAACAAGGTGACATGGAAAACAAATGACAGAGTCACAAGGGAAGCATAGGCATTCATGAGCACCCTGCTAATGCAATTCACAGCCCCATGCATTCAGCAAGGCTCACTACTTCTAAGTGCTCTAGGGCTCATTAGCAATCATTTGACCATGCAGTTTGATGCTGAGTTCCAAGCATGGGAGCCTCTTACTTCCAGCTCTAAACAGCTGGCTGGCACAAAAGGCAAATTGAAAGCACAGTTGAAAGAAGGAAGGAAGCAAGGAAGCAAGGAAGGGAGGGAGGGAGACTGCAAAGGAAGAAGGAAGAAGGAAGGAAGGGAGGGAGGGAGGGAGGGAGGGAGGGAGGGAAGAAGGAAGAGAAGGAAGAAGGGTGGGAGGAAGGAAGGTAGAAGTCTTAGAGAAGTTGTAACTAGAAAGTTCCAATTATGGGCCTATTTGCCTCAAGGTCTAAACAATCTACTCTGTAGGGAATTCCATCCTTGGCACTGAACTATGGCAGCCTTTATTGGCTTGGTCTCCCATTGGAATCTTTGAGACCTGAGAAGGAGCTAACAGGACTATAAAGTCTGCTGCTAGACCCTTAGTCTAATTACTTCACGTGTAGCCACGAAGCCAAGGCCCACAATAAACAGCAGCCTGCTCAGACACACAAAGAAACAGAATGCAAGTCTTCTGCAACCCTATTCTTTCACCCATGCCAATCAATGGCTTTTCAATGGAAACACTGTCACCTTAAAGGTCCAGTCACAATGTAACAGGTGTGACTGTAGCATCACAAATGCTTGCTTGAGAAATACAGAGTAGAGAAGTGATTGCATCTGACACTGCTGGAAACTGGAGGAGGCTTCAGCCAAAACCAACTATCCAGATTTTGTTGGTTGTGCTCCCAAGCTCTGTGTCTGAGGGTGCCCTGAGTTTCCCAAGCTCTCACCTGCCACTCTCGAACTACAGCTAGATGCTACCAGTTTCTTCCAAAGCACAGGCCCTTCTCTGATGCGCCATTCCACTGCACAGCCTCCCTTTTCATTCTGCTGAGTGAAATGAACCTCAGAATGACACAGACAGTGATGAGTGCTGGTCTCTGGGGTACTGAGCTAGTTCCCTGCCACAGACGGCTTAGCTTTCATTACTAAGCCCCTGAGATCGGAGGTTACAGTGATGGAGTTCAAGTTGAGCTTCACAGGTGACCGCCAAATAGGAGGACAGACATGGACTATGCATTTGCAAGTCACATAGCTCCTCTGGGGGTCCCAGGGAAGAACAGGCATTGTCTCACCAGGGCAAATGTGATCCCCATTAATATATAGATAAATAAGTCCCGAATTAACTGCTCTGCAGCGAACCTATCTGGCTACATACAATTTCTCGCTGTTGACACACTGGATTTATTTCTCATTCCTATAAATAAATAGTTAGACCTGCTGTGAATGCCAGTGAGTCACACACCATTTCATCTGTCACCACTGTCCAGGACTCAGAATTAGCCATTGCTAGGAAACTACAAATCCCAACTCAATCCTTTTACCGAGCCTCAACTCCTTTCACTGGTTGGGTGTCATTAATTTGAGAGCAAATTATTAGAAACCTGGAAAACAGTTCTCAAATGTCTGCAGATTTATGATGAAGTCATTTCACAAAAGGTCACAGGCAACCCTGCTATAATTAAATCTTTCATTAATTTTTAAAATACACAATAACTTACAAGTGTGGCATAAATTAACCAGATGACCTTGAAGAAATTATTTAGAGCACTGCTTCACAAGAGGCCACTATCAAGCAATTTCTTGAATTTTTATTTAAGAATAAGATTCCCCCTTTTCCCATATCATCTTTAATTGGCTGGCAACAGTATGTTTGTCTGAAATGATTTAGTAGAAAGCTACCCATGGCATTAGCTAGCACCAGGAAGTGGTGGCTGCTGGGTAAGACTGTCCCTTTCCCCAGCTTACCAGCTCTAGGAATAAGTGATACACACAGTTGCCATCACTGGCATAAACTTAACTGCAGCCTTTTCCTCCCTCTATCTGGGACATGATATTTTATGTATTTTGACAAATGGTTTTCCTTTTGCTCATTATAAAGGAATGCATCCTCATTAGAAAGCACATTTAAAAAGTATACAAATCTCTACATGTGAAACTAAAAGCCCACTGGAGATACTGTTTTTAATAGTCTGTGATGTTCCCCCCTATTCCCTTCTATTCGCTGACATACTAGGAGATTAGCAGTAACCAGAAAGCACGGCCAAGGCCAGACTGTCGGGCGGTGAGAAGCACCCTGAGCTGTGAGGCAGTGCCACCTCACTCGCTCCTCTTCCTCCATTCCCGCCCCACCCCTCTCCTTTGCTCTCTTATACGGACACATACACACACCCACCGTGACTCTCACCACTACAGAAGCCCAGAATTGGATTATAGATTGGAAACTCTGAACACTGGAGCTCAAATAAACCTCATAAATAACTGCTTTGCTACACAAGGAATAGGAGAGACTTGCAGCCTATAAACAACAGAGATGGTGGCTGTTGTTCATGCCCTAGCCAGCTTTTTGAACTCTTAGAACAACACCTACCTTGCAGTAGGCTATGAGTACATATTTCAAATAAAGAGATACTTGTTCTTGTAATAGAAACTCAATACCTGTACACTCTCAAGTTCTCTATTAAGTGTCGCTACAAGAGTTCAGATCTCTCTGGAAGACCTAGCTGCCCATGCCTGCCCTTGCCTCTGCCTTGAGAAACCCTTCTTCCACGTTTCCATGCAACAAGCCACAAAGGACAGACTTCAAATCAAAGCAGAAAGAGCAGCGTGCTGGGAGGGGCAGCCTTCAGCCTATAGCAGCTGTTGTTCCCCAGAATTCAGGCCACATCCATGGTTGATGGTGTGCGTCCCCGCCACCTGATTGTTTTCCCATTAGGGTGTAGATGGGATTAGCAGTAAAGAGACCAGCAGCTACGAGGGAAACTGCCTGAGCAAAAGCGAGACAGGAACTAGATCTCAACAGAAGTAGACAGGAGATCAACAGTGAGAGTTCTGTTGCGCAGCCTGTGTTAGCTGCACAATAGAATAATCAGCGGGGTGGTGGGAAGAGGCAGGAACCAAAAGGCTTGAAAATAATTATAGAGAGAAGAGGAAGCAAAAAGAAGACCGAGAAAGGGAAGGCACAGCACTGACTCTGAAGATGCAAAGGGAAAGCAGGCTAATGTTTTTAAAAATTGAACTTAAAAACTTAATTTTTGCTCCCAACAACTTTTTTTTTCTTGCGGTACTGAGGATTGAACTCAGGACATTGAACTTGCCACGTAGGCGCTTATGCCACTGAGTTATATATCCCCAACCCCAAAAAGCTTTCCTTAACCAAGTCCCTACACTGGATTTCAAAGGCTAAAGTCCATTAGAATGAATCAGAAAATGTGGTCTGTAAGCCTGACAAAATTAGGAAGGGAGAAAACCCACAAGATGGCAATGACAGAAAACATGGCCGCTCAGCACAGCACAGGAGCGCGGAGAACAGAGCCGGATGTTAAAAGGTGCTATCAGAGGAGAGGAGACGGGAGACTACCCTCCTCGTAAGTCCTTACAGCATCATTCTATCACACCTCTCTTTGGGCCAAAACGTGAGCCAAGCAATAAAAACAGCCGGGAAAAATACACAACTAAGCACCTGCTTTTAAATAGTTTGTAGTCTTGTCCAGTAGCATTACTGACTCACCACACATCTGCTGAGCACCAATCACAAGCGAGCACATGGGTGCGCATAGTTGTGAGAATGATAAGGTGCAGGTGCAAACCTCCTGAATCCTCCAGCCCAAGAAAGGCTTTAATTGCAATGATGATCTATGTATGAAATGGCAAGAAGACAGTAGAACTGTTACTGCCTCATTCATCCCTATGAACAGCGCGGTATTGCTGATGAGGCCAGTTCACTAGAGCCCAACAACTCCATTTCTAGATGTGGAGTTCAAAGGACTGCTTCCATGCGTTTGGCTGGGGGGCATGTGCAAGGGTAAGGGATTGTGGCTGTAATAGCCCAGAAGTAGAAACAACCTAAAGGCCCGTCAGTAGGAGAATGGATAAATAAATTGTGCATATTCATATCATGACAGAACGCCTTACAGCATTAAAAGCACTTGCGTTAAATGAATATATGCCAAGTTAGATAGCACTAAATAAAAGAAACACGTAAGAAGCACGGAAGATATTGAGATTGTTTATACAAACCATGCATATTAAAGATACAAAATGCAATAACACATATATTTTTGAGGACAACCAAATGTTGAACGTATCATTCTTGAAGGATCTGTAGAATGAGTAAGGAGAACAGGTGTAGGACAGATTGTACTGAGAAAATGTCCTGTATGTTCTTCTTTACAGCGGGAATTGAATGTGGTGCCACGTTAATTCTCTTACTTTCAGGTAGTGGGTACACAGCTGTCAATGATATGATCCTATGTATTTTTTATGATGTCAAAGAAACACGATAAAATACTTAGGAAATTGCAGATGTAGAAACTAAGCTGAGGAATGGTAAATTCAGACAGGAGCCAGGAAGATACCTTTGATGAGCAAGTAATGAGCTGCAGTGGATGGGGTGGACACACGTCCATCAGGTGGGCAGTGGAGCAGGCAATAGCATGCCCTGTCCCCAAGGGCCTGCCACCTTACTCCAGTTAATACAGCTGTAATTCAGACCATAACATTCATGAGAAAAAATCAAGGAAGGCAAATGAACATGAGATGGAGAGGCAGTGAGCTTAGGCATGCTTGTGGGCATGCGGTGAGAAATGAGAAGACCTCTGTTTTAAGGCTACGTCCTAGAAGACATTGCACTCCATCACAAAAGAACAAATACTTCCTCTTTCCACTTATATCAGCCCTCCTAAACAGTCAAACTCATAAAGCAGAGAGTAGGAGGGCAGTTTTCAGGGCCTGATGGGAAGAGAAATGAGGAGCTGTTCAATGGGTATAAATTTAAGTTATGTAAGACGAATACATTTCAGAGATTAACAAGACAGTAAGAAACAGTGTCTATAGGTAGCAATACAGAATCATTCACCTGAAAATATGTTAAGAAAACAGATCTCATGTTAAAAGTTCTTACCAAAACAATGTCCATAAAATTTTTTTGGAAGTGAGTATGTTTAGTACCTTGACTTTGTTGACAGGAATAGATGTATACATATGTCCAAACTCATCAAAATGTATATATTGAAGTGTGCATTTATTAAAGTATCATTAACACTTTAATAACAAGGCTAAGGGCCGGGGATGTAGCTCAGCAGCACAGCATCTGCCTAGCAAGTGCAAGGCCCAGAGTTTGATTCCCAGTACCAAAAAAGAAGCATTAATAACAAGGCTGAAATTAAAAGGAAAATTAAAAGAATTTAAAAAGAAATGTGGAAGCTTTACAAACTATCTTTTCAATTCTTTCTAAGGAGATAAAATGGGAGGAATAATTTATAGATAAGGACAATGTATAAAAACTGTATCAAAAGCTTGGCTGGATGTGTCTGTAACATGGCCACCTCAAGGTAAGCTTCATGCACTCTGGTTTGGAAGCCAAACATGGCCCACTATCTATTCTGCATGCCCCACAGGCTGACCATTGCCTTTAAATTTTTAAAAAGGAGTGTAAAAGCAAATGAAGAATTATGTTTTATGATACATGAAAATCATAAAGCATTCAAATCTGTGTCCATATATGAAGTTTTATTGAAACCAATGCCCATTGGTCTACATATTGTCTATGGCTGCTTTCCCAGACTGGATTGGGACTTCTGGGTAATTGCATAGAAACCCTGTGGCCAGAAAACTTAAAACCTTTACTATGTAGTGTTTCAGAGAAGCTCTGCCAATGCCAACACTAGTTGGGTGAAGTTCTTCCCCACAGGTGGCCATTTCTTCATCATTAGACCTAGGAGACTATCCTCACCTTCATTCCACACACACATCCAGGTGAGGAAGCTGGACTACAGAAGAAGATTAAGCAAGACAGCTGAAATCAGATACATGCAATTGCCCAGCTGTGGGCTGTCCCTGGAAAGTGGACTTCCAAAACCCATGTTCTCAACCACAATGATGCACACAGCCCACATTGCAACATGCAAATCCAAATGAGCCTTTTCCCTGCAGACTGCTGCCAGCCCTCAGTGTATCTCAGTGTTATCCAAAAGCCTTCTGCAGACCTGCCCCTCCCTTTGATTTTCTTGGCACAGTGGTGAGAAGGTTTCTGGGTAGACGGCAGGCAGGTGCAAGCTGAAGGTTGTGAATCCCGTAGCGGCCTGAGAGGTGATGACTTAGGAGTTTCAGCGGATTTACTGATTTCTCAAGTGACTTACTTTAGGCAAAGTAAAATCAGGCTCTTCCAACAAACAACAGAAAATTGAAAAACAGATCAATGGGAGCAGCTCTAGATCATTTCCAACAACTTTGTGGGGTGCAGTTACTGGAAGCTAAACAATGCATTTAGGGCTTAGGTTGGGCTTGGGCATCATGCTCAGGCTGTACTTAAAAGCAGGCTCCCCTCTAATCATGTGGTCACAGCTCTTAAGTGAGGTTTTTACGTTTTTTAAAAAACTCTACAGCTTTGGGGTTTGCATAATTTTTAGGCAAATGTTCTCTCTACCTTTCACCTTGGCTATTAGCTTCTACTGGTGGAACAATGGATCTGAGGTTTATGCCAATTAGAATTGGATTTACAGTCACAAAGACAATTGGTCCTACCCAATTTGCTGAAGGCATCTAGATTCCCCCACCTCTGCCTCACTTCTCCACAGGCATATTTATACTGCTTCACGTTTCCCCACATTATGCTGCTGTCCTGAAATGGCCTCTGTCCCTCTCTCTGAAGAGCCAAGAAGCCCTTTGTAGCTACTATGTCTTTAATCACTTCTTTGATATCCAACAGTAACAAGAGTTTGTCCCATATCTTTCCATTTAATTATTCCCTAGTTGTTTCATGTCTTTATTATATTTTTTCAAACAGACTGTGAATTAAAATTGAGAGATGGGTCTGCTGTGCCTTGTGTTGGGCAGCGCAGTGAGCACTCACCGGTACTTAGTGCACATCGAGCATCCTGCCACTTTCCTCCACGCAACTCAGTGGCTCCTCACTGAGCAAACCCTGGAGAATTCTAGCAGCTTTCCTCCAACTCTAACTCACACGCCTCCTTCCAAGGGTGTGGGTGGAACATTTAATTTCTCTGAGTCTCAGCATCCTCATCTGCTCAATGATGATAATCCTACCGACCTCACAGGCTTGTTGGAAGGTTGCAGTGAAATTGAGTTTGAGAAACTGCTTAATGTGGTATCTGGCATATAGGAGGTGATGAATAGACAGATACAAACTGGCTGAAAAGTCTTTGCTGGATCCTTGCAGATCAGACTGAGCTTTCTTCAGAGTTTTATTTTATTTTTTTTCCTGTTTACTTCTAGAAGAAGTATCTGGTTTCTTCAAAGAAAGCTGTACTTTTCCCTTCTGGGGTACTTTTTCTGGGAAGCTGCCCTGTGCTCCTTGGCTCCTGTGAAAGAGCACCTAAATCACAGCCAATTGGTTTGAACGGTTTATATTAGCAAAGAATTTCAAACCAAGCTCTGAAGATGTAGGAAAGTGGTTTTCCCTCTGATTCTGAGCCAAGTGAACACACACGCGCGTGCACACACACACACGTAGACATGCACATGCACACACACAAGCATGGGCAAAAAGCTTCCCATAAAGAGCTATTTTGAGGGTAAGTGACCTTTTAAGAAATAGTGAACCAAAGGGGCCCAAGTGCTGTAAGGCCACAGGCATCTCCTCAGTGTAAGAGTGCTTCTTGAGACTGCAACGGGCCCTTTGGCTTGTCAATCACCCTGCGCTCTCTTTAGTCTTAAGTAACAAGAACAGTCACATTTCATTGTGAATCAGGCTAGACTAGATGATTCCTGTCAAGGTTACCAGGGAGATGTTGAAGTAATAACATTTGAAAATACAGGAGAAGAAAGAGCAAAAAAAGCAAGCAAATCTCAGACTTCCACACTGGAGACCATCTCCCTCACACAAATCTCCTTGCTGAGTGCCAGTGTGAAATTGGACGGAATCTCGACAAAGGAGGAGGAGATCAGAAACCACCCACAGTCCCTGCCCTTCAATATCCACATGCAATTCCACCCCTGTGTTCCACAGCCCCCTATGTACACCTCTACTCTGAGAAACACCTACTCTGATTCCCACCTACCTACCCGCAACCACTGTACTTTGCAATTACTGGATTCTGATCAAGGCAACTCAGAATCTCTGAGGATCTGTAATAAATCTCCTAAAATGCTGGAGGCATGGGCATAGCAGTCATACCAATTACAGTCCAAGTAATTTTCTTGGAAGTCACTCAATATTTATTTGCTTATTCAGTCACTTAATAATTCATTGACAGCATACATGTACACTGTTAAACTCTCTGCATGAGCATAAGCTTGTAATATATAGCATGCAAGAGACCAGACATGGAAAGATCTTCCCTAGTGGGAATTTAAACTGATATGTGTGTATGTGTAGGGCCCATGCACACATGTGTATCTGCTTGTCTTAAGAGTAAGTAAAAGTGGAAGGGGAGATATTAAGCAACTGATGTCATTTTGGTTAATTTTTATTGTGTAAAGTGTTGCAAAAGAAAAACAAATACTTTCAAGACAGCATGGAGTGTGAGGACCCAACCTGATCCAAGGAACTGAAGGACATTTAGCTCGAAGAACTAATACTTGAGCTGAGAAGCATCAGATATTTGCTTGTTTATATAGGAATGGAGATGTTTGCTTGTTCATTCTGGGAAGAAACCATGGGACATGAGGAAATCAATATATCAGCAAAGGTCAGATCATGAGGACGAGAGACTAGGGCCTGGACAGTTGGGCAGCATGGGCCTTTGTAGGCCATTAGATCAGTTTGGACTCTATCTGACAGGCAATGGAATACTCTCCATAGATTTTGAAAAGAGAGGTGATTTGAATCCAATTTCCAGGTTCAAAAAAAAAATCACACTCTAGATACAAGCTAAAATCCCAATCTTAACCTGAAGTCCTTAATAATCTCACTCCCTTAATAGTCAGACTGCTTCCTGGTTCTTGCTTTTGTATTATTCCTTCACCTTGAAATCATTGATTCAACAAATGATTACTGTCTTTCTGCTCTGTGCCAAGTGTCCTTTTAGGCTCTGACCTTACATTAGTGAATAAAGCTATTAAAAACACTTGCTTTCTTAGAAGTTGTATTTTACTGCCTATCATTTGGCTTTCTGTCGTTAAACTATCAGAAAACATGTATGCATTCCTTGTTGCTTACATGCTGGCTATATAACCATATTCCCTGCTGGTCAGTAAATCCCCACTTTACCCCATCGTACTGGCCTGAAAGCTTCCATGCTTGTTAATCTTAAATGTTCTGAAGGAGTGATAGGATCACTGAGGTGCTATAAACATCCAGGGATTGATACACTGATCTTCGGAGCCCAGTGTGTTTTGTTGCAGGAAGTTAGTCACTGGGTCAAACTTCTGAGAGCATACCTCTCAAGGGCATTCTTCCCCTGTGGTTTGTTTTTTGGCCAAAATTAACCCTTTTTATCAGGATATTCCTGCCTTAGAGCCAGCCAATCATGGACTGAAACTTTTGAAATCATGACGCAAACAAATAATTTCCTCTTTCAAACTGTGTGGGTCAGGCATTTTGCTCCAGGAATGGTAAAGCTGTCAATACAGAAAATTGGTATCAGAAAAGTGAGATTATTGCTGTGACTATACCTGACCATGTGACTCAGAACCCTTTAGAACAGCTTTGTGGGGATAGTGTGGAAAGGTTTGGAAATATGGGTTAGTGAACTCCAGAATGCTGTAAGCAGAAATTGATGGGGAATTCTGGGCAGAGCTCAGAAGACCAGAATGCTGACAGGAGTGTGAACAGCAAAACCAGGTTCAGGAGGTTTCAGTAGGGAATGTGAATTCTATGAGGAATTGTACTAGAGATCAGGTATTTTATAGGCTGGCAAAAAAGTCTACTTTTTATCCATGTCCTAGGACTTTGAGTGCGCCCACACTTAAAGGTGGAGGACTAACCGATCTAGAAGGGAAATTTATGGGCAGCCCAACACTCAGGCTGTGTCATGGGTAATGTTTCCTGCTTTTAGCCAAGCTTATAGTGAAACTTTGAAACAAAAAGCTTATCAGAAAGATTTGAAAATGTCCAAGTTTAGCCCCAAAATCAGCACATGTAAAGCTAGGGCCAAAGTGACTGGTGGCTGAAGAGGCTGGAACTATTCAAAAGAAACCAAGTACTTTGAAGTCATTATGGGACAAGGGTACACAAGTATAAATCTTTTATGTGAGATGAGAGCCCTACCACCTGAAAGGGCTGCCTAAGAAACTGGTTTCTTCGGATTCACTGTACTGTGCTCTGCCATCCAGCCACTCAGAGGGCAATGCAGGCAAAGTTCAAGCTGGGTACTGTTTAGGCTGGTGGCAGACCTTAGTATCCTCCATGTAATGCTGATTTTATAGACATGTAAAGTGCAAGAGTTGTGGGGTCATGGGGGCTTCCACCCAGTTTTCAAAGGAAGATCAGACAGGGGTCCCCTCCTGGTAAGTTATGTGAACCCATGGGAATGAAGCTGAAGATGCAGTGAAGACTCAGAGAACTTGTGGGAGGAATGTGGAAAATTGTCTAGCAGTGAACAGCACCAGAAAATCTGCTATTGCAAGGCCATAGGGTGGGTCTGCCCAAGCCTTTTGGAACTCACACTTTACCATTATATGCCCCAAGTCTGACACAGAGCTACAGGATTTAGTACTTTCCTGACTGGGTTTCCTGGGGCTTTTCTCTTCTCCTATTCCTCTCTTTTGGAATAGGAATGTTTACCCTTGTACCTTATGAATATTTAACTTGATTTTGATTTTTACCAAAAAAATCACAGCTAAGAGCTTGAGTCTCAGAGGAAATTTTTGCCTTGAACTTTTGTGCCATGCCAGAACTGAAAAGAATTTAGGAAAGGGATTATTGAGATGTATGCAAGATAGTTACATCATCCTAGGCAGAATTATGATCTTGCTTATGGCTGCACCTGGAGACTAAGTGATCAGCTGTCAAGCTGACAAGTGGTGAACTTGAGCCAGTTAATCTTTATTGTCAACTTGGTTGGAGTAAGTGACTCCGGGAAAGGTGATTGGAGCATGGGTTGCTGATGTTCACAGTTGATGGTCAGAGCTGGATGTGTTCTTAGGCAGCAGTACCCAGTTGGAGGAGGTGGGTCACTGGTGATGTGACTTTGGAGGCTGTATCACTCCCTGGTGCTCTGCTCTTGTCCTCTACTTCCAGGCTGCCAGGAAGGGAGAGGCTTTGCTTCCCCACATCCCCTGCCATGATGTTTCTGCTTTGGGGCTGGCTGACCATGGACTGAGTCCTCTGAAACCTTAGGAAATAAACCATTCCTTCCTTTAAGTTGTATAAGTCAGGTGCTTTGTTCCAGCAGCAAGAAATCTGACTAATACAGCTCCTTAGAAGAAAGGAATTATATTTAGCTTTTTAATACTTCTAATAGGGTTGTATACATACTAAAAGCTCATTTAAACTTTTTACTGGTACTAGGGATTGATTCCAGGGTCTCGAGTATGTTATACAAGTGCTCACCACTGACTTACTCACATCGGGGTTTTTTTTGTTTTTTTTTTTTTACATTTTCGTTTTGAAACCAGCTCTCTTTATATTGCTCAAGTTGGCCTTAAATTTGTGGTCTTCCTGCCTTCATCTCCTGAGTAACTGGGATTACAGAATTCACAATGCCCAGCAAAAAATATTTTTAAATGACTGTACTAGTGAAGATTTAGAGTCTCCAAACTAAGGTGACAAGAAAAAGCAATAGGACCTTACTATGGCCCTTTCTCCCTGGCCACAACTAAGCTAAAGAGAATTAAAGTTAACAGTAAGTTTCCAGAATCCCAATGGCCTGTTTCATTAAGAAGTTTTCAGTTCAGTGGAAAGGCTAAGCATCCTTGTCCTCAAATGGACTTGCTGTTCTTGTAGATCCTAAAGAATATACATAGTTTTTAACTCCTACTACCATGCTTGTTACTGCCCTCTCGAAAGGAAAAATTCTAATTATCCTTAGTAGCCACTAGGCTTAAAGTCCTTCAAATTTAAGATACAGACAAAAACTGGCTCTTCCTTTTGGCAGTCTGAAGAATCCCCACAAAACCTGCATTGTTTCCATACAAGAGAAACTCTCATTTGATGAAAAGCTTAAAATAGGTAGTATAAATTGTTTATACTTTTTTGATGAATGCTTCCAACAGCTCAGAAGACATATCTCTTCCCTTCCCAGGTCCCTTATGTAAAGAGTTAGGCTGTGTTCTTCAGAGCACCTCAGCAACCAAAACACAAGCAGTGCCTGCTCCGCCCAGCTCTGCAAGTCCTGGTGGGAAGGAACAGGAACTGAAGTGCTATCTCATCTCCTCAGTAAATGGCTTGGCCCTGAGGTCAGTCTCCCTCATGCCCATGTGGCCAGCTAAACTCCACATGAAGCAGGGAAAAAATTATTACCATTAAGATAAGATGAACACAGAATTTAAACTATGGCCTTAAACTTGCTAGGGAATAGAAGGGCATGTAGAGACTGGTGTCCATGGGGTTCTGTTCAAAGATCCAATAGAAACATTCAGTGCATTCAAATAAGCTTTCTGCAAGAGAATGCAAAAATAAATCATGAGATGAGAGAACAAAATAGGATGACTAATAAGTTCCTTTGGTACAAAAAGGGAATGGTTGACTTTGGACTATTATCCAACTTTTTAGAACCAGGACATACTTGCATGGGATAAACAACCATCTCTGGTTTGAATTTACCTAAAGAGTGGCCTAAACAAAATTTTTGAATTTAGGTACCTCATAGATGTTAGAACTCAATACCTAAACTTTTAATGGGCATAGGAGAGAAAGCCCTACAAAGACAGGACCTTTTACCCTTATGCGTATTGCTTAGGTAAATGAAGGAGAAATTTTTGAGAAAGTCACTTCATGACCAGACAGCCCCATGAAAAAGATGGTGGTATACTTGATATTTCATTCACTTCCTGTAATACATTAGAAAAATTTGAATCTCTTGGCAAAATGTTCTGGGCTCAACGGCAGTCATTTGCTTACAAATTTAATTTAAGAGCATGCAAACTGTCCAAGAGCAGGGCTTTCTTTCTGGTTTGTTCACCTGGAAAGGTATATGGCATATAGCAAGCATCAGCAACTTTACTCTCATAGTATAACTTTATAAAGACCATCCGAGAACTCTGGACTTCTCTCACCATCTTCCTAATGTCTGGGTAGTGTGTGTGTGTGTGTGTGTGTGAATATCGTGTGTGGTGAACATTTCCATATTCACCAAGGTAACTGTATTTTAGAAGTAAAATTTATGTTATGATATTGCCTTTAAAATCTAAGCCTCATAATGCTGCGTATCATTTCTGCGTATCTACCAAATGGTAAAGCTTTAGAATCTGTGCCTTAATAGAATTCTGTGTCTTAAATATTGCCTGCAGTTTATTCAGGTACATTTGCTGGTAGTGCTGTTAACCCAAAATTAATGAAATAACTTGACAGATTAACAATAGAAGTTATTTTGATATTGTGGAAATTTAAATCAGAAATTTATATAGTGAGATAATTCTGCCTTGTGGTGTATATTAAGAAAGTTAAAATATTACTAGACAAAACTCAAATTCACAGCCTCACTTCCTGAGCAATAATTTCTGTAGGTAATTTTTATTCACATTTTATAGGCCCAAATAAGTCCTATTATTAACACAAGTTCATATTTAAAAGTAACCGTTACCAATGCAGTATATCTTTTTGGTGGACTGTGGCTTCTCCTCAGAAGGTGTGACATCTTGTCTTTCAATTCAGGATGGGAGTGCTTGGGTTCAACTCAGTGCCTACTGTAGAGTAGATGCCCATAGATGAGTGGCAAGTATTTCAAAGGCAGAGTTCATTGCCCTTGAAGTTGGGGGTAGATTTCATTAATAGTTGGAAAACTCAGAGGAAAATGAAAAAGAAATTTTAAAATCATTCTGTCTGGCACCTGTCCTAAGTGGCTTCAGAGATGTTCTATGGAGTCTCCCAAATAGTCTGTCCTGAGCAGTTTTCAACTGCAAGAACAACAGGGATCTGTAACTCTTTCGCAAGGCTCTGTACAAATCCTGTGACTACGGGACCCTCCTTTATAGAACTTTAGCTTAAGTTCCTAAAAAGGGAAAGATTTTTCAGAATCTCAACATTTTAGTAACAAGTAGGAGATATTTGGTATTACAAATGAATAGATGGAGATCCAGAGGCTGAGCTGCTGGACAGGAACTGCAGACACACAGGCCTGCACAGAATCCTAACCCAGCTCCCATTAACCCCACCCTGGGATCGAGTGTTAATCTGTTCTGCTTTTTCCTTCAGTCCCTGCACCATCTCCATTGTCCATCATGGCTGGGTTCTTTTTTCACTCGAAAGTGCAAAGGAGTGGCCAACCCTCTGGATGTGAGACTGGATATGCATGCAGGCAGTGTAGGCTGAGGCCAGACACTGATATTTGGTCAAAACTGCATAGCAGCATTTGGAAAGGATTCTTCAAAAGTGATCACCCTGTGAATGGTAGAGCATAAAAACTAGCTATTTGCCCCATGTTTTGTCCCTCCACAAAATCCATCATAACTAGGAAAAGATAGATTCCAAGTACATAGAAATGCATTAGCACAAAAGCTCAAAGCACAGCAGAGTCCTTCAGACTTAGAAGACCATACAACATCACCAAACACAGATATGTGCTCTGAGCCCTCTGGGCTGCTATAACTTGGACATGAGATGTCCCCAAAGGCCCATGTTTTGAAGGCTGGCCCTCAGCTTGGAGTGAGTGGAAGATGGCAGAACCTTAAGAGGTTGAGTCTAGTGCAAGGAATTTAGGCCACTGGGTGCTTCTTCTCCCCTCTTTGTTTGCTGGCTACCAGGAGGTGAGCAGCGTTCTCCACTATGTGCTCTTATCATGATGTCCCACCTTCCACAGGCCAACTAGGGCCCCCTGGTCATGGACCGCACCTTCTTACACCATGAGTGAAAGGAAACCTGTCTTCTTTTCTGGTTGATTGTCTCAGATATGCTTTCTAGTAATGGAAGATGGACTAAAACATGCACCAGCCCCACAAAGGAGCAACTGCCCCTTGATCTTTTTCAACAGGCTCACTTCATTCTGTCCAGCAATGAATTAAGGTGCAAAATATTCCAGTCAACAGGGCATGGGAATGAGGGGGTCTGTGTTGGCTGGTGGGAGATTTTACCACAGCCACCCCCATCTATGTATGTGTACACATAAATACAGGTAATCAGTTTTAGGGAACTAAAATTTCATACAACTTTTATAAAATGCTCACAAATAAACACTATTATTATCATTGCTTTTATTAATATTCAGATATTCAGAAAGTGTTTGGGGTTTTTTCATAGTTTTTAAATCTATATCCTAATCTTCTAGCTTCGTTGCAAAAACGTGATGAAAACTTTCCACAACAAATTAATCTGAAGTAGAACAACCACTAGTGTGTGTGTGTGTGTGTGTGTGTGTGTGTGTGTGTGTGTGTGTGTATTAGGAGACACATAGACTTTGGAAGTTTCTCTTGAAGTAGTCCCTGATTTCAGTATGTTAGCAGTTCTACTCCTGGCCCCTACCCCTTGCCTCTTACTAGACTGTTCTAGAAGAAAAGAAAATAAATCTAATGATTTACCTTTCTGTTTTCTTGAGTTTTGGACAAATGGGAATGTGTTTTCAGATTTCAAGTTCCATTAGAAATCATAATGGTTCCACTAGGAGCCTAGTTCTCTAAGCCTGTCAGTAGTTTTGTCCGTGTGTGTGTGTGTGTGTGTGCGTGTGTGTGCATGTGTATGTGTGTTGGTGGGCACAGAGTAAATATTTCCATTGTATGGCTCAGGAAACTTGGCCCCAAGACAAAAATGCTTAGGTGTGGAGCACCCAGCAAAACTCTGAGTCCCAGAAGTAGAAGTACGGTCTTTGTACCACAGCAAAAGAAGTACTTACGTCATGATGTGGGTGTCCACTCCGGCCTCCACCAGTGCCCCATCCACGAAGAGAGGATGCAGAGTGAAACCATACTTGTCCCAGGAGCGGCCCTCATCAAAACTCACCCTGGGGTGGAAACAGGCACACAAAAGAATCGGCTGAAAATAAAGCCACATGTTTTGGCAACCATTCCCCAGCTTATTAAATTTTCCTCAGTTGCTTTCTCTCTGGCAGTCTGGACTTTCAATAGGTATTAATCTTCAACATCTCCCTGCATTATTATGAGACTGGATCAAAACTTCATTTCCTGGGCCAGGCAGACACAGCACCAGAACTGGAGAAATATTTCCACACATTAGAATGGAAAACACCACCCAAGCAGGAGGGCTTAGTGGCCAGAGTGTCACGTTTCCAGTGCTCAGAATGAAATCTGAGGTTCAATTTACAACACAATCAATTCAGCCCTTGGAGTTTCTGACACAGATAGATTGAGTAGTGTGGCGTGTGCCCCGTGGGAAGGGAGTTGTGTGTCTTTCAGATCAAACTTTAAAAAAAAGCAATTTCCTACTTATTCAGGGTAGATGTTGGGGTGATTTACCCTCCCCAGTGCCACTTTAAGGGGTTTCAAGGAGTAACTAGTTGAGTGGCTGAGAGGTTCTGAGCAGCTGTGCTCCATCTTTCGACCAGTCACAAGAGGAAGGTTTGTCTTGGGTGGAGAACCCTCTCCTCCGCAAAGATTGCTAGTGGTGGAGGCTCAGACAAAATTCAGGGTGCATGCTCTTTCCTCTCTTGGCAGTACCAAGCTGCTGTGTCCGGTGGCTCAACCAGGGGATGCAGCCAAAGAGCACTTCCTTGGGGAGGCTTCTTGGACACCAGTTCTCTGCTAAGCCAGCTTTGGCTTCTTCATCTTCTGGGTTCCTTCTTGGCCTTTCTGATCCTTCACTCTTCCCTAACTTCGCACTTTTGGATTTGGACTCTTTCACGTTGATGTGCTTACCCTACCCATGCCGTCTATCACAGTTCTGAGCAATGACTTTTAACTGGGTTTGAAGTCCCTCTGTTGGGGTTATACACTCTCAGAGTTCTAGAAGCACATATGTCTCATTCATAGAGCAACTCCTTACCGCCACAAATATATCTTTATTAGAACGTCTCTTCCTCTACAGCACGTATATATTTTTAGAAACTATATCTGACTTCCACTAAACTGGCCTTTTGAAGGTCACGAACCATACCATTCATTTTTATATTCCCAATATGAGACAGGACACGCGGCACATGGTTAACACAGTGCAGGGTAAATGAGTGAATGAATGACAAGAGTCAGGGGAGATGCAAGGCTCCTTTATAATCCATTCAAATGTGATCTGTCCAGCTGTCCATGAAACAGATGTAGCAGTCTGTTTCCTTATTAACAGCCAACATGCTAGGTCTTTTGTCTGCTCCCTTGCTGATCTGTTCCTCTGTATTCTTCACCAACTTACCCACTTGTTCCTAATACATAGATTTAAAACAATAACAAAGTCACCCTCCCTTCCCAAGAGTAACCAGGCTCCTGAACAACTGTGTATTTGTGCTTTACCAAGATTCATACCCATAAATGAAAGGCAGACAATCCATGATAGAAGCTTTTCAGAGTTCCTAAATGATCAGCATCTGTTTTGAACTGTAAGGACTTGGTCACTTTAACCTTAAGGGAAAAAAAGGTTGAAGGCTGAATAATCATTCAAGTAAATTCCAAGAAAGTTGGGAAGACATGAGTCACCTTTCACAGAAGCATGTTGGAGGCAGGATTGAAAGAAACGGAAGTGAAGGCAGGGTTGAGAGCGAACTTCACCCAGTTGCCCATGTCCCCACTGGTTCCCAGAGACATCAGAGTTGCTTCAGAGCATGCCCTGGCCACTAACCAGTGGACTCTGCTGGTAAGTACATGAGATGAGCTTTTAGTGACCTTTTTTTGTAGACTTTGTATAAATTGGTTTTTGTCTTGATGGACAGAAGTCAAAGTGAGTTTATGGCCTCTCTCTCTGTCTGCTTCTCAGACTTTCCTTGCCAGTTTTAGCATTATCAGCTACTGGCATTAGCAGAGCAAGCTTAGTTCATGTTGCCAGCATCTCTGGGAAAGGAGTCCATGTCCCATTGTTGGTATTAGCAGGGCACAGCACAGCAGGTCTACTTTACACGATGAGGAGAGGATACCACAGGACAGACAATGAGGGCCTGTCACTGCCTTCCAGTATCAAGGTAAATGCTCCAGAGTAAGGATCAGCCCTGCTGGGGAGAGATACTGCAGAAGAGCAAAAGCAGGCTGTCGGAAGGAGCAGATTCATGGGCCAGAGGAAACAATGGGACAGTGGACGCTTAAATACCGGATGAAAAATGCTGAGGTCCGTGTAGGAAAGGCAACTTACAGAACTCAAGTCTAAGGGTGATGTAAGTAGCACACATCTCCAGATCCACAGTGAGGACCTACTCCTGGGACCCTCACCTCTTGTCAGTGGACAACTCTGTGGCCCAGGCTCAAGCCAAAGTGTGAATACCTCAGATCAATAATTTATAACATTTGTCTATTTCAACGCTTCCCAAGGAAACTCCAAAAATGAAAACAGAAATCTTAATCTTCTGGTCATCAGAAATTTGGGTAACAAGGGCCTGGTATTTCTGAGACTATTCTTTTTGATGATTAGAACTTTTTAAAATTTTCTGAGGTAACTATATTGAAGAGTATCCTCAAAAAACCCACATCCTCCTGCTCAGATCAATAGCTCATTAATGTCCAAGACTAAGGAACTAGGAATTCCTTATTATGTCGATAAGTGAAATTGAAATTAGTAGAATTACCACTACTCAGGGAGACAAGAGTAAATTTCTAAATGACCTCAAATTATGGTAAAGCAGAACTACAGAATCAAAAGAAAATAAACTTCATTTATCAATAGTTCTGTGCCTCTATGTGCCAAAGGCAGCCGTGGCTCCAGTTGTAGGAGCAGAGCAAGAAACAGGAAGAAGAGTGCCTTGCTGCTATAGAATTTACCTTCCTGTTTAAGGACACAAGCAGCATGCAAATAAGTTGATAGAAAAATAAGGATTAGAAATGAGGGCCATAAAAATTAAACTGATTTGCTAATGACCACATGACTTCTTCAAAGTGACAACTTAAGAAAGCCTCACCTGAAGTGTGACATTTAAGTTGAAAATAAGAAACTGCATAGGCAAGGGTCTAGCAGGGAGATATGGCAGAGGGAAGAGATGGTGTGACATGAAGCTGCTCTATAGGAAGGACAGAAAGATGCTCAGTGGCATAGTTTTGGAAAGGAAATGAGCAGAAGGACATGGGATCAGAACAGAAGGCAGAAGCCAGATCATAAAGGACCCTGTTTGCAGTTTAAATGGGAGATAAATAAATTGATTCCAACTTTAACAGACATCTTTTACTTCTCTATGGTGGACACACTGCCAGGATCTGAAGTTTGCAAAAAGAAGTGGGTTCAGGACAGAGGTGCTGATAATTATAAGGGATGAATTAAGAAATGGGGCTTCAGTGAACGTCATAGAAGTGGAGGAAGAAAGAGATGGAGAGATGTAAGATATTTTCAGAAGTGAAGTCAATAGGATCTGGTGATGAGAAATATACAGGTTGCACAGACAAAAGAAACAAGTTATGGAAAATACTGATGAGGGATTTAGGAATTCAGAAAGGGAAATGGGAAATGCGGGAGAAGTGAAGCTTTTCATTTATCTATTTGTTTCTGCTTTGGTTTATGCTGAGATCTAAATGCTCTTTGGATTTCCATATTACAACACTGTTACGGAGATTCTGAATGGCTGGATCCAGATCTGTGATTATAACTAGCAGGATAGATTTGGGAGTTATTGAGAAGGTACTTCCAATCTAAAGAATAATGCTTAACAGAAAAGAAAATCTCTACATATGGAAAAGGAAAGATCAAAACATGAAATTATGAGTTTAAGGTAAAAGACAACTGGCATCGTTGTCAATCACAAGTCATTGTCACGAAAGCTAATCAAGTTTATGGGCCTATGGGTCTATGATACTGAAATAAGACAAACTAGAAGGAGCAGAATATTCCAAGAACAACTAGAGTCCTCAGAAGTCTCCAGCTTGGAAGCAGAATGGTCATGGCGCACCAAAGTCCCTTCCTTTAGTGAAGTGTACTGTTCCTTTGCATTATAATATAAATCCATGTACCGGGATTTCAGCCACCTGGAAGTCCTGCAGAGCAGTACATACTCTCCCTTCTCAGAAGCACGCATCAGTTGATAGTACTGTTTTCACAGGAACAGAACAAAGTGCTAGGATCTATACCATTTACAGCGGAACAAAGGAGCACAAAATGCCAGGCGATGTTTTCCTTTGTTTCCAAGAACATCAACTGAAAGGAGACGCTGGCGCTTTGTCGGCGCAGAGTATAATCGCACCCCTGTCTACCCACGGGTGAGTCACTACATCTGTTGTGAGTTTTCACTGGAGCGCTGTATTTGATGGAGATCTATTGTGCAGTCATCTCTAACGCTTCTAAGGTTCGAGGGTAATAGTGGGTGAGACGCTTACCTGCAATAACACTGAGGCTTTAATTTCTATGCAGTCACATGTGCTGGTCACAAATGGATGGGTTCATTTGTATGCTGTTTTGACTTCATGTCTATCAAGCCACCTATCATTTCAATTTGTAGAAAACAAGATGCCTTGTTAGCCTAGCTAAAGCTTCCCCAGCTTTTCAATTATGACTCCTATTTTCTCTGAAATGCAATGTAGCTATTATTTAAATCTGAGAGCCATTGTACCCTTGTGTGAGCATGGGTAAATTCATGTCTTTTTCCTGGGCAAATATATGTACAAAAAAGCAGTCTGAGACCTACAACAGAAAATAACGCTGAACTGATTACTTAACCTTTCTTCCTTTTAAAACAAGTTATTTGTTTACCTTGAAGGTTGTGATTTAATTAGAAGCTACTAGTGATAAAGAAATGGATGAGTTTCAGAGACTTGCATCTCATAAGCAGGAGACAAGATCAGTGAACTATTCACAAGAAAACATAGATGATAACGACATGGTCAAGCCCTTAGAAAACATTCACTTAGACTTTGAAAGAGAAGTACAAAGTACAAAAGAGAATCCCTGAACGAGTTATTTGTTGCTGTTTCTAACACGCATGCCCAGTAGCTGGCATTTAACCATTCGCAGTGACTGTTCCTGGGAATGGCCCTGATGGACAGGCAAGTGAACATTAATCACTGTCTCTGTTCAAGTCTGTAATTTACAACAGATGACAGTGACAGTATCATCTGAATGGAGGTTACACTGTCTCAAAAGCATAGTTCGATAAAGAAGCTTAAATAATTTTTAAGATGGACTAAATAGTTTTGTCATTTCTTATGAGAGCAGATTCAGTGGGGAGCTATTTTTTCTCAGTTCTATAAATATTTTTATATTTTTACAATTAAATTACATTTTGATGGGCACACCATAATTTAAGAGGCACAATGTGATATTTTGATTTGTATCTATAATGGATGATGAACTCAAGGAAATTAGTGCATCCTTAAACTTCAATGACATCTTTATGAGTACCCTCACTTCCCTTTGAGATACATGATTATGCATTACTGTTCATCATAGATTTAGCACGAAAAGAGATAACACATAGAAAATTCATACTCGGCTTTGATGTCTTCGGGGGCATGATTCAATCTTACATCTCCCTATGTGAGTATTGAAACACTTTACCAACTCTAGTGGTTTCAGACAAGGAAGTGAGCAGGGCTCCGGGGAGAACACACTGTAGGTCACACCAAGAAGCCAGATGTAAGGGTGCTGAGATTCTCCAAAGCCCAAATGCTCTTATCCCTCAGCACCATGCCCCCTGCTCATTTTCTACACCAAAAGAAAACAGCAACAAACTCTGCCTTTCCTCAGCACAAGGAAAGTTCCCTGGAGAAAGAGCTCAAAATGAGCACCCAAGTCAGTATTAGGTCCTTACCCTAAGGGAGGAAAAAACACCTTAGTTGGAGGTCAGGTGCAAGGTGAGGTCACTACCCCCTTCTCCTGGTACCAAGGGGAAACACCAGTCCCTGTCTCTGTCTACAAAGTATCAATTCTCTTCTTGAGATTTAGTTGGAGGTTCCCTAGATCATGATGAGGGCTAGGAAAAAGTCTTTGCCTGGTTAAAAAAAAGAAAAAATGTGTCCCAGGCTGTGTGGTGTGATTCTAGATGTCCCTCCAAAACCCCATGGGGTCATAGGTGGGGCTTTTCAGAGGTAGCTGGATCTGGGGGGGTGTTACTGTGGATTAAGGGTGTGATACAAGGATTATGAGCATGATTAAGATACTGTGTGAGTCCACTACAGAGTTAGCACAGCTCTATTGGCTGGGCAGATGTACAGAAGCCCTACCCTGGGTGTGGGTGGCACCATCCAGAAGGATTTTGGTCTGTGCAGGGTAAAAGGGAAAGTCAGGCCTGCAGTTTCCTGCTCACTGCTTTCTGCTTGCCATGCCAGCAACTGTTCTCCTCTGCCACGCCCCTCTACTATGCCACCCTCCCTTGGAGCCAGCTGGCTATGAATGGAGACCTCTACAAATTGAGCTGAAACAGACCCTCCGTTCTTTAACGTTGGGTGTTAGGTGTTTTGTTTCAGCGATGAAAAAAGCAACTAAGACACAAGCTCTCTTCTCTCACAGTGCAAGTCCTACTCGGTCCTCAGTAGACAGCACTTCTTCCACTGAGACAGATGGGCTGTGATAATAGGAGAAATTATCTGCCAGCTCAAACTGAACCCCTTAAACTGGCATTTGAGCTCTTGGCAGCCCTACCCACCCCTTAGCTATTTATATTTTGGCTTCCATCATATAGACGTTTGAATACATGCCACCTACATTCCCTAAATTTCAGGTTTTGATCAGTCTTTTGCTCAGTTGCTCCCCACCAGTTCTGCAACTCCTGGCATTCTTTCAAGGATCAGGCCTTGGGCCATGTGCTGCAGGCAGACCCTTTTCCAATATTACACACATCCAGAACTGTGTAATAGACCGTGCTTCGATTTCTAATGATAAATGAAGGGATCATCTAAACTCCTTACTTGTACTATGTCTGATGAAGGGTAGGGACCACGTTACTGGCCTCTCAGTGCTCCTTACAGAATCTGGAATATTAGCAGTTGAAACACAAGTGCTCTGATAACAGAGATAAGATTGGTGCTGCTAGGTACTTAGTACTTAATACAGTTGTATTACCACGTCATTTTAAATGGATGAAAACACAGTTTGATAGATGTTCCCAGTTTCTCCTTAGTGTACCACTCTCTCTTGCAGCCCTGAACCCAAAACTATGTCTGCAACTAACCCCTAGTACCTAACAGTTACTGATGCAAATTTAAAGCGTCAGCCCAGACTTTTCTCCTGATCTTCAGATAAATGTATTGGACAATTAATGGTCATCTTTGATGAAACAGTCACAAAAATCATAAGTTCAACTTATCTGGAACTAAACTAATGATCTGGTACATGAACGTAATTAGTTCTTTGTAGTAATCTCCATCTCATAGCTTAGATCCCTGGTCTTGGCTGTTTGAACTTCCAGACTTTCCTCTCTCATTTGAACACCCGTTTCTAACACCCTATCCCTCTCATCACACTTCCCATCTGAGCTAGATGACCTGCTGTTGTTTCTTATGAACTAGACAAAGTGCAGACGTTAAGCAGACAGACTGATGAATACATGGTTGAGGAAATGTATAAATTGGCATTAAAAAATCACACAGAATAACTCACCCTAGCCCTCTCTACTAAAACATTTCTCATTAATAGGGTAGGAATAGAGGAGGAAGCTGTCCTTACCACAAATGCCGTACTGGCAGAGGTCTTTGTTTCATGGCTACCAGGGCACCACCCCAGTCTAGGAACCAGACATTGTACTCTTCATCAAAGATCTGGAACAACAACAACACAAACAGTCATAGCATCACCTTACATTTGCATCATGCTTAACAGTTCACTCTTTCACATACACTGTTTCATTTGGAATCTAAGCCTTTCAAACCCTCTAGCAATTTGGTAAATATCACCCCTGGATGATAGGCGACTGATGAGGAACTTGGTTCACAGAGAACACATAACTCTCCTGAAGCCACTCAAACGGCACTTTCAGGGCTCATTGCCCCAGTAATGTGAACCAGGGTGCTATCCAGGTGAGGCAATGAGACACACATCCCACTAGGTAACCCAGGGAAAAGTAGGACTTCAGCCCTCTCTTCCTCCTCTCAATTCAGTTATTTGCTAATTTAATAAGTGGTCTATATCTCATGGGGTTCACTATAATTTATGTAGGATCTTAAGAGACAATTTCACTAGATGGTATGATCTCAGTGCTTGTGCTAAGTCACTACTCCTTAGGTCCTTCTGAAAGTTGAATGAAGATTTCCATGCCTGTAAATATCTACTCTCAGTGTTCAATAGAACACAGTTATGGTGTCTACCTAGATGATCCCTACATCACCATGAGTTCATAGGTGTAGCCTTTGATTAGTGACACGGGCTGTGGTACTCGTCAATGATTTGGCCCACTGCTGAGTTTATAGCTAACCACAGCATTGGGAGGTGAAGCCTGGTCAGAGGAAGCGGGTCACCGTGTCACGACTTTGGTGAGTCCAGCTCCCTTCCTCTTCTGTCTACTTCCCTACTCCCATGCCATGGACCATTTCCCTCCTGCCAGAACCCTCTGCCACGCCCTGCCTTGGAGACAGCCAACTATGGATTGAAATCTCTACAAACCGTGAGCTAAAATAAAAGTTTCCTTCTTTAAATTGTTGGCATATTTTTGTCCCGGTAAGGGAGAAATTAACTATGACACTAACACTTTCAGGGATGTAGAGTTGTTCATATTTGATTCAACTATTTGTCCAAAATGTTTCTGTCCATCTACTCACCCCTTCACTCACCAGTGATCCATCCACCCATCTATTCATATGCATTTGTTAAGCACCAACTATGATAAAATGTTCTGCACTAAGAGAAGATCAGACTTACTCCTACGTATAGCAATGCTTATGCCTTATGTGACCAACAGGAAGAAGGAAAAACATTTCTTCAGTGAAAAGCTTTTAGAGGAAAAGCTTCAGAGCTTTTAGAGGAAAGTAGGATTAAAGAATTCCTTCAGCGCTTAACCACTGGTGATGACTCCTGTAGTCTAGATGAAAAGTCTGGGTGGTGGGTTAGGTGAAAAGCACTAGAAAGAGGTGAGGGAAGGAGGTTAATTTTAAAAGGGGATGAGTGGGCAGAAAGGGTCTCCCACACATATGCATCAGTGAACACTACAGAAATGAAGTAAAGATCCTTGAAACACATTATATTCAACCTCCACATTTACCTTGTTAGGAAAGATAAATATCTTATTAATGGGAAGTCTTCACAGGCAAAGGATCATTCACTCAGGTTTTTCTCTGCAGAGCTCAGTGGGGGGCTCTATGATAAGCCACTTATAATGGGGCACAGGAAAGGAGCCCGAGAATGAGGAATGCAGGATGGTCCTTGGCACATGGAAGGACGAAGAAGCTATCCTCACATTTCCCTCCTGCGACTATAAATCTTACTGCTGATAACTCTCACCTTGCCCACCACTGCACTGGAAAGTGGAAGCCCTGGCCAGTTGAGAAAAGGGGGGGCTGGGGATATAGCTCAGTGGAATAAGCACTTGCCTAGCAAGCACAGGGTCCTGAGTTCGATCCCCAGTACCGCAAAAAAAAAAAAAAAAAAGAGAAAAGGGAAAAGAAAATCAAAGCAGTGGTAGCACAAGGAAATGATGGTTCAGCGGTCACCTGGCTGGGGGGAGCTATTTCTTGAGGTGGAGAGATACGGACTTGTCTATTGGTAATTTTGTACCAGGTGAATTTGCATGCTAGCTTTCTCCTGCTCTTTGAATTTGCAGCAGGGTCTCATATTCTGAAGGTATAATCTTATTTAGGTACCTGTTCCCTGTCTACCTGCTTATGGCCTTGTCAGTGGGACACTTGACTTACTCATCACTCTATGCCACAGAATACTTAAAATCGCCGTGTATTAGATGCTGGGTAACTTTTAAACTCATAGTAGTGGTTACAGCGGTGGCCACGCGGGTGACAGTGACCCTGGTGATGTGGACGGCAGCCCTCTCTCTCTAAAGCATTCAGATGGGAACTTGTCCAACAAGATCACAGATGGTGACGCCATCTTTACCCCAAAACATTCAGTGGTGTTTCCTTGTTTTCTAACCTTCAAGAATTACCAAAATGCCACCTCTTCTTGTATGGTCTTTCCCAGTTTCCCCAGTAGAATCAACTCTTTCCTCTCATGCTCATACTAGTAATGCACAAAAATAATGCAATCCCCCTGAACTATTATCTGCGAGCCTGTTTCCTCTATTTCATTTTGAGCTCTTTGAGAAAAGGAACTCCAGCACCAGAGGTTTTTGCCTGATACTTAGCTGACAATGGATAAATAGGTGTTGTCTGATATAGTAGCTACATGCAATGATTTAAATTTGAATTAATTGAAACAAGTGAAAAGTTCAGTTCCTCAGTCACACTAGTCATACATCACATGCTTGGCAGCTTGTGCACCAGCAGGGATATGGAACATCCCCATCATTACAGAGAGTTCTATTGGATATCACTGCTGTTTGGAAAACTGAATTAATTCTCAATGTAGTCATGCATCTGTTATGCTGTCTCGTATCTAAAGTTGGGTCTACATGATACCTAACCATCAACTTCCATGGATTTCCTGTTTTAATAGCCTAATGCTTTCACTTTTCAGATAAAGAAACAGATTCCGAAAGGTGAGGAGGCCTGCTTCCCAAGCTCCCCCGGCACATTAATGATGGACAATATATCTCTAGCAACTAGCATGGAATTTAGCATCCAGTAGCTGTTACGTAAGTTACTAAAGGAAGACATGAACCCGCTGGGAAAATTCCAGTTCTTGCTGCTCTGTTTGGCTCTGCCCATCCTGCCCCGTTCCCCTTGTAAGCTTCCGGCTAGATTAATCAAACTGAGCAACTTCTTCAAATTTTTGGCAACTACAAGTCACAGGGAGCCTAGGAAATCACAGACAAAGGAGGTATTGGCAGAACTGACTCCAAATGCCTCTTCTTCTTCCCTTCCTAGAACTATCCCAGTTACCTGTCTCCACGTGTTCCCACCGTCGGAGGAAATGAACACACCAAAATCAGTATCGGAGAGCTCTGGACCAATGTTGCCTGCAACATAATCAGAAATTGACATTGTCAGATAGTGTAAATATTCCATCTGCTCGCGTTTGGGAACAGGGTATCAAAGATAGAGATGTTGGTAGCTATGCTGACAGTTGATTTGCGCAGGTTTTTTTCTTGGTATGATATCAAAAGCCCAGCAGGAAGTAAAACCCAATATGGGAAGACAAGTAAATAGTACAATAGGAAGGCATCTTTAAATGATAAAACTCAGTCAGTGAATATTGACTAGGATGCTTCCTGAACTATTCATTCTGTGTTCCCACGCTACTATGTTTCTTCTGACATGCACCATATGTAAATTTTTCGCTGACAGATGTCCTATGAAAATGGGAATGAGTGAGAGAGTAGACATACACAGAGAAGGGATACTCTTCAGGTATAATTTTAGCCCCCCAAAACTGATGTGTACATGTGTGTGGACGTGTATGCCTACATGTGTGTGCATTTGTGTGTGTTCTGAAGCTAACAGAATATCTCTTGAGCACCAGGCAGTTGAGTAGCCCAGTGGAAAAAAACGTGTAACCTAAATTACAGATTGGGAAAAATAAAATGACCCCATTCAGCACACCAAGGCCATCAAGCATTGGAGAAGAAGGTACCTAGGTTGTGCCTGGACAGGCCACATTTACTGCTTCCAGCCCTGTACGTTCTCTTCTCTCTGCTCTTCTTTTTCCCACATGTACTGCATCACCTTGTGATCATGGTCATTATGAAGAAATTTGTCAAGATTTTCTACTCTGGTGACACTCTCTTGAGTTTCCTCAATGCACAGTCCCATTCTCAAAGCCTAGAACATGCCCCAAGCATAGTAGACGGTGCCTAATGTGTAACTGTGGGATGAATACATGAGGAGATAAACGACTGAATGATGCTCCCCAATGTTGATGTGCCCTTCGGGACACATTAAAAACCAGGAAAGTACCCAAAGTATGTAAGAGCTTTACATATTGGTTAATATTTTTTCTTTAAGAAATAGCAGTAAGGGAATGTTAGTTCCCACACATCTGTAGCCTAAATAAGAGCACAATAAAAATGCAATAATGAAAATGTTAATTGAGTGCCTGACATTTAATACTTCAAAATAAGAAATTAAAGCCAGGCTACAGCTTGTCAAGCTCCCATCAGCATCAGGGTGTACACAGCTAGCCAACTTGTTTTGACACTCGGGCTTCCAAAAATAACCCCAGGGCACGGGGCGCAGGCAGTACGTATGAGAGGAAGAAGAGGCTGGAAGAGCAGTGCTTTGGAGATCTGTCTAGAATTTGGAGTTCAACCCTCCAGACGCAGGCTTCCTAAGACAGATGTGAGGAGGGATGGAGCAGAGAAATGTCAGCTCTGTTTTGTGGTAGTGACTGCCTGAAAGCATTGTGCTAAGTTGCATCTGGAAGCCGTATGAGGTTTCAACACTGTAGCGTGCAGTGGTCCATTCATAATATTAACCAAGTGCCGTGGGGGAGGGTGGCATGGCAAGTGCACCCTGGAGTTACACATTTGCCATCTCTGGCAGGGCTCATTAGGGGCTCTCCTGCCCTAAGTTGGTCTTGCTGATATTTTCAGCCTCTCTTTCAAAGCTTGACTACCTGGTTTAGTAGGCTTGCTGTGGTAAGAATCCCATGTCCACAGTCCAGTCTGTGTTCGCATATCTCTTTTGTCTTTTCAAGAGCACCCTGAGAGCTATCCTCCCTATCCAGATCCTACTGAGACTAGGAAATTGGTTCCCAGATGAAGGGACAGGAAAGATGCACCCAGGATGCTGTGATCTTTGAACATGTTCAGTCCCCAAGTGGGCCTGCAGGCAATCTGATAGGAACGGCTGGAGTGCCGGTGCAGAGGAGGAACTGAATAAGGAACCTGGCTGATAAAGTGAAACTGAAGAGGGTCAGCCGGAGTAGGGTGGAAGAAAGAGGCTTGAGTGGTACGTTAGGGGAGAGAAAAGAGTAGCGAGACACAGAACAGGGAGTGTCCCCACCAACAGCAAGAGTCAGTATGTAATGGTCATGCTGCTGCCCTGTGGGCCAGCTTTAAACAATCTGCTTTCGTCCCACCTCTTCCCACCGCTACCAGCCTTCTCTGTTCCTCACACACTTGTGGAAGAGAGAAAGAGAACTGTGAAGGCCTCTGTGGGTTAAAGATGCTGCTCTCGTCACACTGATGCCAGAAGACACTGCCTATGCAGGGGTGAAGAGGACAGACAGGGTGCAGGGAGCACGTGGGAGATCATCCAGGAAGGGATGACAAGGTGTGGCATTCAGAGTTCAGGGGAGCAGGGCAGGGTTGGGTTAGCTGGGGAGCAGGCACGTGAGTGGTCTTGAGGGACAGTTTTGGCTGAATTGTTACAGGACGGAGCACTCCGCTGGTGTGAGGAGAGTGGGCTTGGGCATGGTGCCTGTTCCCACTCGCCCTTCATGTCTTTGAAAATTAAAGAGACGAGGTTGCCACCACTACATCACAAAGTCACTGCACAATCAGAGCAAAGAGAGTGCTTTGCACACGGTAAGCACTGTGAATATGTGACGTCTTTGCTCCTAGCTGGAAGCCAGTGTTCAGAATATTAAGGATTCCAGTGGCTCTCTCTACTCGCTAAAAGCAATTGCCAAACTCTCTAGATGAGAATTTAGACTTCCTTCTGAGGTGTCCGCAATAGGAACTGGAAAGGACTCCCAGAGCACATTCATCCTGAGGCCACTTCTCAAGGTGAGATGGGAAGAGGGAGTGAGGGAGAGAGAGAGCCTAAGGCCCAGGGCAGGTGGGCACGGGTGTCGGAAGGTCCCCAGAGGGACTGGCCTGCAGGCCACCCAAGGCATACTTGGACGACTTCATAATCACTTTCCCAATGGAGAATCAACTCCAGGGAGATCAGACACACAGGAAAAGGAAAAGCTGAGCATGAAGAGGCAGCAGGATCTCATCAGGTATGCTGTATCTGCCCAGTGACAGGGGCCTGGTACGGAGCCTCAGGAGTTGCATGGGGGAGGGAAACATTATTCAATTTTGATACAGGTGGATAAAAAACCTGAGAAAACACCTCCATAGTGTCTGCATATTTGTTTCATTCATGAAAGAGTTAACGTGAAGCTAATCTAGCAACATATGTAATTCACAGGTAAAAACAACAACCACTAATCTCACCTCTGTAGACTCAGCACTACATCCAGTCTCATGGGCACACTTGTCTTTAAATCTTACAACACCCTTGCAAGGTAGAAAACAGCCATGTTTTACAGATGAGGAAAACAAAGCCAAAAACTAAAAAAATTCACAAGCCCAGTGAGCTCAAGAGCACAGCTTAGAAGGCAGAATGCCAGAGCTCCTGAGTGTCACAGTGGGCATGTGATTTCTGGGTTCTACTGAAGGAGAGGACAAGTTATATTCTTCTAATGCAAGAACAGTTTTAACCTCTGTGGTATTAAGGATGATGGGTAACCTGTACCACGCATCCAGTATGTCCTGAGCACTGTTCTAAGCATTTGACATTCATTACCCTATTTAATTCCAGAATTTCATTATGTTACTACATTTATTCCCACTTTCCCAATGAAAACGCTGATATTCAGAGTGGTTAAACAACAGTGAACAATGCCTGACTACATGGTCAGCATTCAAATCATATTAACTTCTGTGACTGATCACTCTTTGCCACTGTTGCTTCTCCTCCATACCTGGGCTTCCAGTAGCCTGGGAGGACAGGGAGCAGCCCTCGAGTCAGAACCAGGTCCCACTAACTACAGAGGACAGGGACCCCTTCCCGAGCCAGGAACAGAGCACAGAGCCTGTCTCATCTCCCATTGTCCTGGAATCCCTGGCCAGCAGTGCCAACTGTGATGGATCCCATCCATACGCACTGGAGAGTAACTGACTAAGAAGCCAGTGGGCCACATTAGCTGTCAGTCTACTGACAATGGTTGGTCATTACTGGGTTTTAGAAGTTTCCTCTGTCAGAGGCTTAGAGAAGGAAGCCTTTGCAAGGAGAGCAGGAATCCGAAATCCAGAGCTTTGGGTTGATGAGAGAAAAGAGAATGTGCCTCCTCAGAGAGATACTGTGAATTTATCTGCTTTCATTAGAAAAAGAGCTACCTCACACCAGAGCTCTAACTTCTAAGATTAGAAGCTTGATTTGTGTTATGCTGGCAATGTATTCCTGAAAAGGTGTATGCAAATCAGGTGCATGCTAATCAGAACACGTTCCCCAGGAGACTCGCACTGCAGCTCAGGGTTGCTTTGTCTTCATTTCTGGTTGATGCTCGGTGGACAGGGGCTCCAACAATGCAACCTCAAGTTTTCCTGCCCCTTCCCTCAGGCTTGCAGCCAAGTGCTTAATCAGGTGTAAACAAACCTTTACATGCACTGGAGACCTCCTGATTAAAAACAACTCTGGGAAAAACTCTTTGGTAAAGTGTCTTCAATGTAAAGAGAAAGCCACCCCAACTTATATTTGGAGAGCTGAGAGACCTCATCCATCATGCTTCCTTTAAGTGAGAATTTCCTATTACAAATAATCGCACCTGTTTACTTGGACAAGAACTCTGGTCTCTTGCTAAGCTCAGAGAGAACCAGTCTATGTCCCCAGGGGTGGTGGTGGCGGCAGTGGTGGTGGTAGTGGTGAGCAGAAGGATGCATTACCATAGAAGTTATGACTGTCCACAGCTTTTCCCATCTGAGATTCTTGTGATGGGCTCAGGGGATCCAAAAATCCTGCACATTTTCCAGGAGGAGCTCCTGTAGCTTTCAAGGAGTCACCAAATAAACCCAAGGTCCAAAAATAGGAGACAGACATTCTGGAAGACTTCAGTGAGAAAGAAGCCCAGGCATGTTTTCCGTACCTGTGGCCACCACAAGTCCTGGGGCTGACTCCTTGCTGGAGATCCTTCCTGAAGAATACGGGTTTTCAGAAAGCTGCAAGTGCAGGTGTAAGGAGCAGAAGGGCTGAAAGTAAGAGGAAAATCATTTCATTCCAGGAAATTCCTCAACTCCCTCAACTTCACTCCCAACTGTCCCATTACAGATGCAGCTTCCAGATGTTCAGCTTCCAGAAACATCAAGGTACTGGGTAAAGAGCCACCTACTTCTTTCTCTGTTCACCTGACAAAGCCAGTGCTTCTCTTTAGCACTTGCCTTGAGTATCATTCAGTCCCTTCCTGCCCTTATTCCTACATACAAGGCATGATTAAAATACAGGGTGAATGTTTCATTTAAAAAATTACAGTATGTGATACATTGCCATCCGTCCTCCTCAAAATGGTCCACCTCACTCCAAACACACTTATCCACCTTTCCTGGCACTTTGTGAAGTAGTTCAGGAGGTCCTCGCTCATGAGCGTCTTCCTGGGGTAGAACAAAAGTATGGTAAATGCTGTTGTTCAGTGCACCCCAAAGAAGGTAAGTGAGTAGAACCATCATGGCATGTCTACATCCCCCTTATTTACTGGGTTGGCACCACAGGGCTCCTGGCTCATCACCAAAGTTACACTGACCATAAAAAGTAAGTACTTTGAACTGACTCAAGACTCTGAGGCAGCCATGACAGTGCAACTAAGGACACTCCCCCAGGAGGACTTGCGGAGCTGGCCCAAAAAGCATCAAGTATGACAGGGTCAGTGTGTTTACAGTGAGGGGCAGTAGGTTTAGGGGATTAATGGCAATGTGCCTTTCACCATAATAAACTTCTTAAAAAATTCAAACATGAAAGGTATTTTGGATTACAACTCATAGTCACATGCATTGGCATCTCATCCGCACAGCCACCCCTCCCATCGAGGGCCAGGTCTCGATGAGCCCAGTTTGTGGCTCGGAGAAAGCTTCCCTGGCCTCTTCCCAGACAATGACAATGACAATGACCTCCTATATCTGATCTTGGTCATCAAATCCTGCTTCTGAGAGCTCTAAGGGTCACCAGAAGGGGCCCACAGGGGAAACTAAGAGAAGCAGTCCAAGCCTTCTGCCTTCCTCTTCAACTGGGCTGTGTCTGCTTCTATCTAAGTGATGTATTGAGTTCCTGTTTATAATTTTACTTGAAGTTTCTATAAGGCAATTTTTTGTAATATCTAATTTTATGTGCCCCATTTATTTATGTATGCTATAGGGGTGTTTTTAAAGCACTTGGGGATTTATAGAGATATCCTGGATAGAAAGTAAAAATAAGAGGATATAAAAGTGAAAAGAGAAAATTAGGTTAAGAAAATAAGCTTAAAGCATGGCTAAGATTTGAAGGAAAAAATTATGCTATAAGGTGACTTTAGAGGTAGACAGAGGGGCTGGGGAGATAGCTCAGTGGCACTGTGCCTATCTAGCAAGCCCAAGGTCCTGAGTTTGATTCTTGGTACAAAAAAAAAAACAAACAAAAAATCCCCACACATTCATAGAGGTAGGCAGGTCCCTGTTTCTGATCTTGTTAGTACTAAAAACAAACCAAAGGACACAAACAAGAAAACAAAAAAAAAGCAAAGAAAGCAAAAATGTGAACTTAGTCTGAGAACTACAAAAAGGGTCAGGACACTGTTGACCCTGGCCTTCACTATGTCCCCATCGTAAAATATAGCATCTGGAACATGACAGAAAAGTGCTTGAGTTTTTAATACATGGCAAAAGGTTCCATTTTTTTCTGGAGGAACATTATGACTTCTGGCATTTTAGGACGGTTTCTGGCATAGACCCTCATCAAGAGGACACTGAACATGCAGGGTGTTAATGTTCGTTGCTTCTCCTCCTTATCTGGAGCCTATTTCACACACACTCCTCTTCTGAGTTCCTATGCAATATCCTTTACAACACAAACCTGAGAAGGTTGATAGATTAATTGACTCTCCATGTAGACATGTCAACTTCAACCTCATTTGGCTTCTAAGACTAAATTTGCTTACCTTGACATCTATCATGCACTCATCAAACGGTATCATGTTAGCATCTCTTCAAGCCCTGCCTGGGACTTTTAAGTGTAAGTTCCTTCTCTCACACACTTCTTTATTTAACTTTGGGCTGAAGTACACTGTGAAAAGCCTGTGCAATTTAACCGAGCCTTCTGCCACTTGATGCAGCAGTCTTAGCCTGCAGACCAATGCCCTGGGAGGTCTTGCTCAGTCCCAGCCAACTCTCTAGGACGCCTCAGTGGGAGAAAGCCTTTAACATCTCATCCCTGGTAACCAGCCTGCCCTCTGAGCTTCCTATGAGATGGGTGACTGACCAGCAGGCAGTGGACTTGGCTTCCTCTCAGGTCCACGTCTGGAGCTCGCAGCAGGCGCCAGTCCCTGCCTTTGTTGTACGTGATGTAGGTCTTCACCTGCTCATCCACCTTCTTGTTTGCCAGGAATATCCCTTTGATACCGGCTACCTAGGAAGAAAGGTGAGAGATGGAAACCGGGTTGGGCTGAAATGCCTGTAGTCTTGGAGACGCCCTGAATGAAGTTCCAACATTCTCCACATGTCATTTGGGATACAACACAGAAAAGGAGGAACATGGTGAGACATGTCATGTGCCTGGTGGTCTCTGAAAGAATTTTGCATTCATAGCCTCACCCTACACTGCCTCACCTGGTGCCATCCTCCTCTTACCCATTGCTCTTGCCCGCTTGATGTGTCTCTGTATTTTGTTCTGTAGGACCTCATCTTTCACAGCATTCCCTTTGACCACAAGTAAAGCGATTATCTCTTCTTGAGAACATGTCCTGGAGCTCAAGACAGACTTGTAGACAGGTCTTCAAGGAATCAAGGGATGAACCTTGATGACAGAAGTCCAAGAGTCCTAACTTAGTGGTAAGAGAGAGAGTTCAGGGCAGATGTTCCAGCTTGCAGGCTTGTTCTCTGTCTCTGTCCATGACATTGTCTCACTGTGTGATTTTGGATAACTCTCAGAACTTTGCTTCTCAGCCAATGATCACTTTACAATTGGTGGAATAAGCCCTGTTTTTTCTCTTTTCCCCAGTCTGTTGGCAAAAGGTCCATGAGATAACATAGAGTGGTTCTGCCAGAGTTCCTGATATATGGGGGGTTTGCCTGCCCTTGATATTGTGAAACTAAAAGAGCATTGCTGCTAAACAAGTAGCTAGAGGATTCAAGGAGATTTATTACCCAGAAGGGGTCTAGAGTAAATACAAATTCAACTGAAACTTTTATTCCTTCTATTACACATGCTAGGAAAAGAAAACGGAAACTTAGAATGACAATGTTCTGCACCACAGAAAGATGCTTGTAAGTTTCCATTGAAATTTCAGGAGTTTCCCAAGGCAAAAAGCAACTGAGATACACAAAAGCAGAAGGCTGAGTGGTGGATTACTCAGTGATACTGCAATATATCAAGGATTGATTTCTCTTTACTTCCCATTCTTCCATGTTTATGGTTTACTTGGGTTCATTGCTGTTCTGAAAGAATACCAGAGGGAGGAAAGGTAAAGAATTCCACAGAATGTAGGGTTGTTATTGCTGTTGTTTTTTTCCACATGGGAAACTTTAGTTGTTTGTCTGTTTCTGTGGTAGTAACCCGACTGGCCTTAAAAGACAATGTCTCACCAATCAAAATAAACAAAAGCAACCAAAAACTCCAAGCAAATGGACAATATCAGAACAGAATTATCAGGGAAGGATACACAGGAGAATATGACAGTAACCAACAACTGCTTGGATCCCTCCCTGGACAGAAGAAGAGAAGGGAGTGCAAGAAGAGAAAAGGCAGTGTTTTGAGAACATGTCCCGGAGCTCAACAGAGACTTGTAGACAGGTCTTCAAGGCTCACCATCTCTGCCCTCCCTGCTCTCACAGCTCACTATCAGCACCATCTCAGGACAGCTGGTGTCTCAACATGCATAGCTAGGGACTCCAAAACCCGCAGATAAGCTATTCCCTTAAAATAAGCTGCAAAGGTGTAGAGGTATAGGTGAAGCCAAGCTGTCAATCATTCCTCAACAGCAATGCAATCTGAGTTCTTCTAGAATCTTCTGCCAGATAAAGGCCATTTTCAGCATTCTCTTTGGCAATCACCAGAAAACTCTTTTAAATTAGCCCTTCTCCTGACCCCCACACCCCAGCATGTACCCAAGGCCTCACTAGGCGCCCTCCAAAAGAAAATGTACAAGTCATACTGAGGCTCCTGGGCCCACTCACTGTTCCCAGGAGGTTCCTGCCTCTCCCTAATCCTGCTTCCTCGCTGGGTGCATAGGAGCAGGAATGTGTGGTTTCAGATATGCGTATTTATTGTGTTTTCTCACTGAGAACTCCACTACTCAGATGGGCATTCTCTGTGTCCCACAGGAAAATTCTCCAGGAAAAACCAGGACAATGAGGTCCGAAAAGCCAAAAGTAAGAGAGATTTGGTTGGAGTCCCATGCAGTCCCAGAGGCACTTCCATGCCACCGTACCTACTGCCACAGCAACCTCCCTCTCATCTGAGAGGACCAGGACACTTTCCACTTGCATTTGGACTGTTCAAGCCCTTTCTGTATTGCTGAATTCTTTCTGGGCTCCATGTTCCACATAAACAGACTCTCAATTGAGAGGGTGCTTTGTTTTCGCTTTCTGACTGCAACTCAAGGCAGAAATGCAGGTATGTTGTAATATAACATTATACAGTATACATATATATGTGGACAAGTATATGCATACATACATTCCTAAGACAAAGGTGTCATGGGGACAACTTGGCCTCACTGCATGGAATGCGAAGGAGCTGGAGAAGAGACCCATGTTCTCACTTGTCTTCACCCAAGGAGGTGCTCAGGATCTAACAACCTTAAGCATAATCCCTTCACTGAAATTAGAAGTGAGGCTGAGCTGATGGCCCCCACAGCCCTGGAAGAAGGGTACCAGCTTGCAATGCTGTGCATAAAACAGGGTACAGGGTGTCAAACCTGCACAGCCCACTTCCCTCTGGGGACCAATCTGAGGTGTAGAGGGAAACAGACGGCAGGCCCCTTGGCACAGAACTGTGTCCAGATGGAACCCTCATCTGCTGGCCATGTCCCTGGCACCACAGGACAAAGAAATCATGGTTCTGCTGAGAAATGCAATTACCATGCTCTGCCCTGGGCCATTCCTAGAGTTGGACCTATGGTGAGGGCCTGTGAAGGTCAGTTCAGGGGAAAGTCCCTGTGGGGTTGACAAGCAGCTGTCCACCTGGCCCCAAAGGGTCACTGAAAGTCAGGATAAAGCTGAAGGTAGAAGGCAGGCACGAGAGACAAGAAAGTAAAGATAACTTTACTAAGATTGGTAGAAATCAGAACACCGAGTCTGGCTTGGAAAGTTGCATTTTGCCCTCCTCAGAGTGCAATGTCAACACAATTAGTCACTAGAGAAATGCAAACTAGATCCACAGTATAACACCACTAGGTCTTTATCAGGACGGCCAAGCACACACCCAACACACACACACACATACACTCACAATAAAAAATGATAATATTAAGTTTTGATGAGGATGTGAAGAAACTTAACTCTCATACCTGGCTTGCGGGGATGTAAAATGGCACAGCTGATTTAGAAATTGCTGGCTTCTTATAACTATATCCTCATATTTGATCCAATAATCTCACTTCCAGGTATTTACCCATGAGAAACGAAACCTTATGTTCTTGGGAACATTTATGGAAGTTGTATTCATAATCACACAAAGTTGGAAACAGCCAGTTCTTCAAGTGGGAAGTAACAAACTGGAGCATACCCACACGATGGAATATGATTAGGCAATAAAAAGGAGTATCCATGGGTACACTCAACAGCATGAATGAATCCCAAACTTACACTTTTAATAGACTGAAAGCCAGCCCAAAAAGTTGCTTACTATGTAATTCTATTCCTGGATACCCAAGAAAAGGAAAATTCTGGATGCCAGTGTATGTTTGTCAGTGGGCACTGGGGGGCTGTGGGTTAACTGGGAAGGGATGTAAGAGGGAATATTCCAGGGATGAAAGGGTGCTCTGTCTTGATGACGCCAGTAGTCACACGATGTTATGCACCTACCAACACCCACGGAAAACTGCACACTAAAAACAGTGAGCTTCACTGTACACAAATCATTTCTCAGTTTCTAAAGTGTGAAAAAATCAAGTCAAGATGGTGAACTAGAAGGTGAAAGCAATTTCACAAACCTTCTGTGACCTGGAATCAGTAGTAGAAGGAAAATAGCTCTGCAGAGAGGAAAATGAGGTGAATAGCTCCAGGAATCAATTAAGAGGCAGCAGGAAAATTAAAAGTCATGGAGAAACAGAAGCACAACACAAAGAAAAGAATGAGCCAGTCCACAGTCCCAACCTGCTCCCAGTGGATGGGGGCACTGCGCTCTGCAAACACAAAGTGAGCGTGGAGAGGGCCACCACCCGGTGCCAAGGTGATTCCGTTCAGGGGTACTCTCACAAAGGAAAGCATGTGGGCCCCAGTGGGTGTTCATCAGTGTCCATGGGTGGGATGCAGATTGACTGGCAGCAGTAGCCTCAGGACAACCCCTGACAAGTGACAACTGCATGCTGTCAGTGACTGCGGGGCTTTACTCTGAAAACGGTCCTCTCGAATGGAGGTTAGCAGGGTGGAAGAACTCTACAACAGCATTTACCCTATCGCCATAGCTCTATAACCAGGAACCATTCTGAAACAGAATTATTGTTTCAGACTGGGTACTCCAGGGGTCAGAAGTCACAGAATGGTAACATACTTCAAGGCCTGCAGGGACATTCTCCCAAAGTGACTCAGTGGGACACAGACACAAAGCCAGTGTGGAGAGGGGGAATTAACTGCACATGTCTTGAGTTTCAGCAGCAGAGAGCTCAGGTACAGGAGGCACATTAGCCAGCTGCGCTGCACTCTCTGGTGAGGACCAGGCATGCCATGTGTGGACCTGTGAGAGCTCTGGGTCTGAAAGTCCCGGCACTGAGCCCCACAGATTGTTCCATCTCACTTGTTGCCCTCTTCCAGCAGAGAAATCTGGACTCTGTTCGCCCCATACTCCAGGAGTGTTGGGGGATGTGCCTCACTTGGCCACTTTCTACACGTTCGGGGCACACAGACAGGGTGCCTCTGGAGGAGCTGGGACATCTAATCAGCCCACAAGGCTTAAGGACAGTTGGGGTCACAGTGGCTTGGGGCACACAAGCAGACACAAACCCTTAAAAGCCTCTGAAGTGAGTACAGCCCTTAGGCAGGCAATGCACAACTGGCAGCGCCCCGGCTCAGGAGAAAAGGCAGTTCAGGGCTCAGCGTCCACGCAACAACAGCCCACTAAGCAGGAGGAAAAGCACAGCACCCACTGGTGCCTCCTCCTTCTGCCCCTCCAGGCAGAATTCAAATACTCCAAGTCCTGAAGAGATACTTTCCTTATCTAAACACTTCCATTCTTTTTCTGACCCATTTCTCTTTTTCTTTGTTTTTTTCCTCTTTCATTCATTCTTTTTTGCATTTTCTCTTTTTCTCTTTTTCTTTTTCTCTTTTTTTCCTGCTACAATTATTCAATTTTATTTGCTTTCTAATTCTTTAATTGAATTTTTGTGGTGTTTTCTCCTCCTTATCTCCCTTTTTTCTCTTTTAACTCTACTTTTCTTCCTTCCGCTATTTTTCTGCTCCCTCCATCATTTTTGTGTTTACTTTTAACCTAGTTAGCCTTTTCGTCTATATTATTTTTGCTCCTTTCTTTTCTATTGTTAATACAGGTAGTGTGTCTTTTTATTGCTTTTTACTGTATGTCAGCATCAGGTTTGGCTTTGTGTTGTCTTGGTCTCTGCAGACATTTTCCTCTACTCTGAGCATTCCTCAGGACTAAGCCCACAAAATAAGGCTGGGCACTAAAAAGACTTTCACATAAATGCAGAAGGTACATCCATTGGTACAGATGTGCCCAGCTAAGCAGATAGATGAAAGTATGAGAAAATAAGGTAACATGACTTCTCCTAAAGCCCTTGCCACATCAGTGACTTAATTTAAAGACACAAAAATGGATAAAGGCTGGTCAAATAATTCAAAAGACTATCTTTGAAAAAGATTAATGACTTCAAAGAGGATACAACTAAACAACTAATGAATTAAGGAGAACAGTGCAGGAATGAAGGAACAATTAAACAGAAATGGAGATTGTGAAGGAGAACCAAACACAGAAGCACTGGGAATAAAAAGCATAGTGTGCCTAACCAAAATTTTGGGGGAAAGCTTCATCAATATATTGCATCAGCCAGAAGACAGAATCTGAGGCTTAAAAGTATAGTTAATGAATTAGCACATTCAGGTACTAATAAGGAAAGAAGATCTGCAATTATGAACAAAATATTCAAGGATTTGGGGACATGATTAAAAGGGTAAATTTATAAAAATTTGCTGTAGAAAAGGCTACTGAAGTTCAGACTAAAAGAACAGAAAATCTATCCAATTAAATAATAACAGATATCTGCCTGAATCTTGGGAAAGTTATGGACATCCATGTTTAGGAGGCATTTAGAATTCTAAACAGCCATGACCAGAGAAGAACTTTTCCATGTCACATTAAGTTAAAATGTCAAAATTACAGAACAAAGAAATAATATTGAAAACTGCAGAAGAGAAGCATTCAGTCATACACAGAGGGAAATACAACAGAATAATTGTTGATTTATCTACAAAACTGCTAAAGGCCAGGAAGGCATAAAACAATGTATTTCAAGCTCTGAAAGGAAATAACTGCCAGTGTGAATTATATCAAGCCAGGCTAACCTTCTGAATCAAAAGAGAAACAAATACTTCTACAATAAGCTAAACCAAAGAAATTAATGACCACTAAACTAGCATTACAGAAGATAATTAAAGGAATCTTATATACAGAAGAAGAAGAGTAGACTATTGAGAATGTTAAAAAGTCAAACAAGTCATAATTAGTACATGCACTTCTATAATTATTCTGAGCTTAGTCTTAATTATCCAATTAAAAGAAACAGACAGGCAGCCTGGATTAAACCAGAAACAATACTTTGGTGCCTGTAAGAAAGACACCTCACTAGCAAAGATAAACACAGACCAAAAGTGAAAAAGAGAAAAACAAAATTCCATGCAAATAGAATTGAAAAGGAAGCAGTAGTAGCTATGATTTTACCCAACAAAACAGATTTCAAGATAAAAATTAGTCTGAACAAAGACCACTGCACATTAGTAAAGGAAACAATCCACCAAGAAAAAGTAATGATAACAGTGCACTCAATTCTGTAAAATAAACAGTGTGCAATGTAAGAAATTCATAGGTCCAAAGACAATAATAGTGAGTTCAGTACTGCACTTTTGTCAATAGATAGCTCATCCAAAAAAGCAAAAAAAATCCACAAAGAAATACGAGTTAACTTGTATCATAGATAAAATGAACTAAACAGATGTCAACAGAACATTCCATCAACAACTGTAAAATATATTTTTTTTTCAGCAGGCCATGAAATCTTTAAAGGAGATCATATTTTAGGTCATAAAACAAGTTTTAACAAATACTAAAACAAAACTGAAATACTTTCTTGCATCTTATCAGATTATTATATCAGATTAGTATAAAATGAAACTTGAAAACAGGAAAAGAAATTATGGAATCTATATAAACCCAGGGAAATTGAATGATTCTCCTTTGAATGATTAGTGGATCACTGAAGGAATCACAAAGGAAACTTAAAAATATCTAGAACCAAATGCTCATGGAAGCACAGCACACCAGAACCTCTGGGATACCACAAATGCATTTCTAAGAGGAAATTTATATATATGAGTATCTATATCAGAAAATCAGAGAGGTCTCAAATAAATGATACATTTTAAGGTGTTAGAAAAAATAAGAACAAACCAAAACCATACCCAAATAGAAGGAAAGAAATAACAAGTATCAGAGCTTAAATTAATGCAGTAAGGATAAAAGAAGATACACAGGATTGATGAAACAGAGTTGGTTCACTGAAAGATAAACAAGACTGATAAACCCTTAGCCAAACTAACAAAAAGTAAGAGAGAGAAAATACTCAAATAATACACTTAGACAAGAAAAGGAAATGTTAAAGCAGGCACCACTAAAATCCAGATGATCATTAAGAGAATATTTTGAAAATCTATATATAATACATTAGAGAATCCAGAAGAAATGAATAAATTTTTAGATATATATGATTTATTACATTGATTCAAGAGAATATAAATAAGCTAAAAGGACCATTAACAAGCAAAGAGACTGAAACAGTAATAAAATTCTCCCAACAAAGAAAAACCCAAGACCACATGGACTCACAGTTGAATTTTACCAGACTTTTAAAGAACTAATGCCAATGTTCTTCCAACTATTTCATGAAATAGAAAGGAAGGCTTCCAACCTCATTTTAGGAGGTCAGCAATTATCTTATGCTGAAACTGGACAAGAGCATAACAGAAAAAGAAAACTATACATGAATAAGCTTAATGAATATGGATGGCAAAATCCTTAATGCAGTACTTCAAAACCAAGCTAAACACAATGCCAGAAGATAACTAAGTTAGTTATATTTCAGGAATGCAAGGATGGTTCAACGTGTGTGAGTCAATAAATATAATATGCCATATAAATAGAATCAAGTATAAAAGTCATATGATCATCTCAATGGACAATGAGGAGAAACCTTTGACAAAATTTGACATTTGCTTAAGCTAAAATTACCTGAAGAAAATGTGTATTGAGGGATCATATCTCAATATAGTAAAGACTATATATGAAAAACCCACAGCAAACATCATTCTGAATGAGGAAATGCTAAACAGTGTTTCCTCTAAAATAAGAAACAAGGCCAGATGTCCACTCTTCCCGCATGTACTCAATTAAGGACAGTATGGCTTGTGTCTAGATGTCCTTCCACAGCTTTGTGATCATACATTTCTTTTTCTGGAAGTGGCTGAATCTAAAGTGTGTAGTTGATGCACAGCGCAATGCTGAGATTGCAACAAAAGCACCTTTGCTGGGATTAAAGGGGTGTGACTGTTGATCAGTCCACTGTTGGATTGGCACTACCATAATCTCAGGAAACTGGATACACCATAAAGGACCAAAAGAGGCTTGAATCTCAATTTGAATATTTCTCTGTCTCTCTATGTCTCCTTCTGTCTGGTCTGTCCCTGTCTCTCTCTGTCCCTCTCTGTCTCTGTCTCTCTCTGTCTCTGTCTCTCTGTCTCTGTCTCTGTCTCTCTCTCTTTCTCTCTCTCTCTGTCTCTCTCTCTCTCATACACACACACACATTGCTTTTGCTGTCTTCTGCTGCCATGAACTATAGCCACTCTGCCTTGTGCCACCGTGCTTTGGAGGGAGCCAATTATGGACTGAAATCTCTACAAACTGTGAGCTAAATAAACCTTTCTTTCTTTAACTTTGGATGTCAGGTATTTACTCTCAGCAATGAAGAAAATACCTAAAACAGAAATCTTGAATTTTAAACCAGAACAATTGGGCAAAAGAAAGAAATAAAAGTGATGCAAACAGGAAAACAAGAAGTCAAATTATCCCAATTTGCAAGTACATAATCCTATCCTTAGAAGATCCCAGAAACTCCAATAAAGACATTTAGAGATGTTAAGCAAATTCCGCAGTGTCACAAGACACAATATTGACATTAAATCCAGTAGCTTCTATAAACACCAATAATGAACTAGCTGAAATAAATTTACAAAAACATTCATTCACAATTAGCTTTAAAAATAAGATATATAGGAATTCACCTAACCAAGCAGGTCACAGAACTCTATAAAAATTATAATCTGGAAAATATAACAAGCTCAAATAAACAACTTAATTTTGAACCTCAAACTTCTAGAAAAAGAGGAACAAATCAAACCTAAATCTCATACAACAGAGGAAATAATAAAGAGCAGAAATTAATGCAATTGAGACCAAAAAAACAATACAAAGAATCAATGAAGAGTTGGATCTTTGAAAGATTATCTAAAACTGATAAACCCTTAGGCAACCTTATCCAAAAAAAGGAAAGAAAAGACTCAAATTCATGCAATTTGGAATGAAAAGGGTGAAATCACAATGGATCCTGCAGAATTCTAGAGGATCATCAGTACCTACTTTGAGAACCTGTACTCTAATGAGATGGAAAACACAGAAGAAATGGACATATCCATAGACACATATGAATTTCCAAAACTCAATAAAGAAGATATAAAAATTATGAGTAGCCTGATATTCGTCAATTAAATTGAAAATGTAATGAAAAACCTATCAACAAAGAAAAGTGCAAGTTTTGATGGATTCACTGTTGAACTCTATAAGAAATTTAAAGAAGAACTAATGCCAGTAATGCTGAAACTATTTAATGAATTTGAAAAGGAAGCAATACTTCCAAAACCATTCTTGGAGGCAAGCATTATAGTGATATCAAAACCAGGGAAAGATCCAATCAAAAAAGAAAACTACAACCCAATCTCTCTAATGAACGTCAATGCAAAAATCCTTAATAAGATACTGGCAAACAGAATGCAACAAATCATCAAGAATTTTACTCACCACAACCAAGTAGGATTCATCCCAGGAGTGCAGTGATGGTTCCACATAAGCAAATAAACAAATATAATGCACCATATTAACAGACCCCAAGACAAAATTCACATGATTATCTCCATAGATGCATAAAAATCATTTGAAAGTGTCCAACACCTATTTATGATGAAACCCTACAGAAAACTAGAATAGATGGTCTTTATCTCAATCTGATAAAATCCATCTATGAGAAACCAACAGCCAACATCATACTAACTGGTTAAAAACTGAGAGCTTTCACTCTAAAATCAGGAACAAGACAAGGGTGTCCATTATCATCATTCTTATTTAATGTAGTTCTGGAAATATTAGCCTGAGCAATTAGACAAGAAAAAGAAATAAAAGGAATAATGATAGCAAATGAAGAATTTAAATCATTATTTGCAAATGACATTATCCTCTATATAGAACACCTAAAAAATCCACCAAAAGCCCTATAGATTTAATAACCAAATTCGGTAGTGTAGTGGGATACAAAATCAAAACTAAAAAATCAATAATATTTCTGTCCAGGAAAAACAAACTCTCAGAGACAGAAATTAGGGAAACCACATCTTTCACAATAGCTCATCCCAAAATGAAATACCTAGAAATCAATATTAAAAAAGTAAAAGATATATACATTGAAAATTATAGCACTCTGTAAAAGGAGATCAAAGAGGTATCAAAAAATAGAAAGACATCCCTTTCTCATGGATAGGAAAAACCAACATAGTGAAAATTGCCCTGGTACCAAAATTGTTACAAGATTTAATGCAATCCCAATCAAAATACCATTATCATACCTCACAGAACTAGAGAAAACACTCCTAAAATTCATTTGGAACCAGAAGAGATCTCTAATAACAAAAACAGTTCTCTGTGGCAAAGGCAAGGCAAGGGGCATCACAATCCCTGAGTGAAATTATACTGCAAAGCTACTATGGTAAAAAGAAAGAAAAACCAGCATGGTACTGCCAAGAAAATAGACCTGAGGATCAGTGAAATAGATTATAAGATGCAGAAACAACTCCAAACACACTCAGCCACCTTATGTTTGACAAAGGAACTAAACATCTTCACTAGAAAAAAGATAGCCTTTTTGATAAATGGTGCTGAAAAAATCGGCTTTCCACCAGGTCAAAGACTAAAACTAGAGCCATGTCTATCACAAGGCACTAAACTAAAAGCAAAATGCATCAAAGATCTAAATATCAAAACAGAAACTCCAAATCTGCTGGAAGAGAGAATAGGAGGAACGCTTGAGGAGATAGGTGTAGGCAAGGATTTATGAATAAAACCGTGATCACCCAGAAAATAATACAAAGAATCAACTGGGACCTCATCCTATTAAAAAGCTTCTGCACAGCAAAAAAAAAAAATCATTAACAGAGTGAAAAAGACACCCCACAGGGTGGGAAAAAATTTTTCCAGTTACCCCCGAGACAAGGACTTATATCTAGACCATATAAAGAATTGGAAAAAAAAATCAGTTCTCCAAATGTAAAGACCTAATCCAAACATGAGCATCTGAGTTGAATATACACTTCTTGGAGGAAGAAATACAAATGGCAAATAAATTTATAAATAAAAGTTCAACATTACTGGTCACTTGAGAACTGCAAATTAAAACAACACTGAGATTCCATCTCACCCCAGAAAGAATAGCTATCATTAAGAAATCAATGAGGGGCTGGGGATATAGCTCAGTGGAATAAACGCTTGCCTAACAAGCACTGGGTCCTGAGTTCGATCCCCAGTACCGCAAAAAAAAAAAAAAAAAAAAGAAATCAATGAATAAGAAATGCTGGAGGGACTGTGAGGAAAAAGGAACCTTCTCTACTGTTGGTGGGTGTATACACTTATACAACTATGGAAATCTGTGGAGATTTCTAAAAACTAGGATTAAAGGTGCCATTTGACCCAGCTATTCTCCTTCTGGGTATCTTCTTCAAAGAATTCAAAGCATTACACCACAGTAATATATGTGCACTCATTTTTTTTTAGCAGCACAGATTGTAATAGCTAAATCTTGGGAAAGCCCAAATGCCCATCAACTCAGAAATGGATAAAAAATATGTGGTATTTTTTTATACAATTGAGTACTACTCGGCCATAACAAAGGATAAATTTGAGACAATTCTAGGTAAATGTATGCAATTTGAGACCATACTCTTAAGTGAAATAAATCAGACTCACACATGTAAATATCACAGTCTCACTGGTATGAGAAACTGAAAATGTAAATAAGAACCAAAATGTATAATACATAATTGTGGAATGGAAAGAAATTGTTCAAAAGAAACAAGGAACTAGGGAAGGGGAAGGAAATGAAAAGAAAAAAATAATTTAAAAAAGAATAAAATGGAAACAGCTTTGTAAACAGGGAGGAAAAGATGATTTGAAGGGAGGAGAGGGGATTGGGTAAAATAAAGAGAAATAAAGAATTGCATGTATAGGAACAAATTTTCTACAGTGAACACGATCATTGTGTATATCCAAAATGTGCCAATAAACTTAATTTTAAAAATTTGAAGTGAACATACAAAAATCATAAATCAAGCTAAAATACTATTAAAATTCAAGAGACAAAATTATAAAAAAATTACTGTATTCTGCAGAAAGAAATTAAAGAAGACACTAGAAGATGTAATGAACTTTCATGTTCATGGATTGTAAGAATTAGTATTTTTAAGTGGCTATAATACCAAAAGGACTTTACGGATTCAATGCAATCTCTGTCAAAATTCCAATGATATTCTCCACAGAACTAGAAAAAAAGAATTCCAAAATTAATGTGGAAATCCAAAAGACCCAGAATACTCAAAGCAATTCCAAGCAAAAAGAGCAAGGCTGAGGTATCACAGTACCCGATTTGAAATTATGCTACAAAGCCATATGTTACTGTTACTCATGATGTCAATTTGGATGGATCATGAAATTCCAGGCAGATTAATGGAGCAGAGCTTTGGTTGATCTTGATTGACATGTTGGCCAGCCAACTGAGGGGAGAAGACTCGTCTGAGATGCCAGAGGCACCAACCAAGAGGCATTTAGCTGGAAGGATTAAAAGCAGAAGTGAGAAGGAACTGTTCTGCTTTAAAAGAGCTCCAGGTCTCACCATCACCTTTGGACATCAGTCTCCAGTTTCTCAGCCTCCTGCTGCAGACTCACACCAGTGACTCGACAGCGAGCCTCCAGAGCTTCGACACGGACCGCTGCTGCCTCCAGGATCCCTCTTGTTCTAAGGCTTCCATCTTCTTTGACTAAACAGCTACCCGATCTGGCTTTCCTGCACACAGACGGCCACGGTGAATCCCTCCATTCTGATAGTGCAGACAGCCATGAGGACTCTTCCACCAAGCACCCTGTAAGCCTATCTAACAAATCCCTAGGCATAATTATACGTACATTTTATGTGGATTCCGTTCCTCTGGAAAATCCTGACTCATAGGAACAAAATCAGCGTGGTACTGGCACAGAAGTGGACACACACAACAACAGAAGAGAACCGAAGACACAGAAACAAAGCTACACAACTACTACTAGCTGACTCTTGACAAAGGAACCAAATATATACATTGGTGAAAATACAGCCTTTTAAACTAAGTGCTGGGAAACTGGATGTGCATATGCAGAAGACTGAAAGCAGATCCCTCCTACGCTGCAAAAACTCAATTCGAAATGATCCAAGCTAGCTACAACACCTGAAACTTCATCACCGCTAGCAGGTAACACAGACGTAGGGAAAGTCTTCCCGAATAGAACTCTAACAAAGAGAAGCTTCAAGAATGAACAAATGGGAACACGTCAACCCAAAATGTTTCTGCACAGCAAGGGAGACAAGGTGTCCTACAGAATGGGAGAAAATCTGCCAGCTACTCTTCTGAGAGAGGATTAATATGCACAGTGGAGTACTACCCTGCCAAGGAGAAAGATAAGCTTGAGGCGTTCCAAGGCAAAAGGATGCAACTTGAGAACATAATATTATGTGAAGAATGTCAGACACTCAAGGTCAAGTATTGCACAGGTTCTCCTAAATGAGAAAATGTATGTATACATACGATAACTAGGAAGTACAGAGAAGTTCAGTGCTTTCCCAAGTTACAGATTCTGTTGTTTTAAAAATGTTTCAATATATATGCTAGTAGTTTTGGTTATACTAGTAGCTCGTCTTAGCTTGTCGACAAACAAGTTTGTGTTACTAGTTGGTGGTTTCTTTTGGTAACCAAATTTCTGGTTTGTCTTCTCCTGAGTAACTACTTTGGAGAAAATTATACCCCGTATAATCACTATTATTTCTTTCACTAGGTGGTTATTGTTGTGGTTGATACATTGTGTCAACTTGGGGAATCTAGAGGTTTAGCTGAGTGACTCGGAGGAAGCTGGGGTGCTTACTTTGTAAACATCCTGAGCCTGTGGAAGAGGACGGCATGGAGATTGTGTGAGAGATTCAGGACCCCTGGGTGGGGGTAGGTTGTTTACAATGTAGGGGAGAAAAGGAGGCTGCTGGCAGCCGTTCTTCCCTTTTGCTCTTGTGGTTTTTGCTGTGCTCTGCTGCCCTGAACAGTTTGGCCTCTGCCATGTGCCACTCTGCCTCAGAATCAGCCAAGTATGGACTGAAACCTCCATAAATTGTAAGCTAAATAAACCTCTCCTTTCTTCATTTTGGGTGTTGGGTATTTTGTCTCAGCAACGAGAAAAAAGTAACCAAGACAGTTATGAAAATTTGTTTGATGTTTTCATAAAATGAAAAGAGGAAAAGAGGAAGGGAATGAGGGGTAAAGGGAGAGGGTATGAAGGAAAATTATAGGATGGAGGAACATCATGAAATTGCATGCATGTGTGAAGCTATCACATGGAAACCCAGCATTTGGCAGTAAGTTTTTCCTTCTTTAATTTTTGTTTTTCTCAGTACATGTTTGTGGTACAGAATCATTACATTTCTTGTAGGAAGTTGGTACACACACATAACACATTTTAATAAAATTAATGCAATAATGAAAATAAAATTTTTTAAATGTGAAAAAAAGTATAGTAGGAAAAGCCTGAATTTTTAACCAAGCAGACATGGATTCTTCCAAATGTAGCACCAAAATTCACACTCTGTAATGTGAAAAGCCACTACAGCCTCTACATCCCTGTAATTTCATACACAAAATGGTAGACAATACCGATACTAACAGATGTCGTGAAAGAGAAATAAGGAAAAGCACGGAAGTTATTTAAGTCTATGGAATCCAGTGTGGTAGCCACTGGCCACAGACACCTACTTGAAATGCAGCTAATGAAAACATGAAATTGATTTTTCAGTGTATTTAATTTTAACTAGTATAAATTCAAATTTAAGAACAGATACTTAATTTGTTTCCTACCAAACTTTTAAGTATGTTTGAAATAGCCACAGTATGTGAACATCCTTTTTCTACTGTAAATTTTATAAAGTGTAACCTCTGACCAAGTATTTCTGGTGAAAATTTAGCATATGACTGAGGTGCAGGGGAAATGTAAAATATAGCCAGGATTTTGTATTTTTGATAGGAAAAAATATGAAATTCCTCATTAATAATTTTTCATATTGAATATGTACTAAAATAATATATTAGACATTTCATTTGAGTAAAATGTATTACTGCAGTTCCTTAATTTTATTTTTTACTTTTTTGAATAAGGGTAGTAAACATTTTAAAGCATATACAGTATATATAATGTTATATAAATCACTTTATTTGAAGTGCTGGAGAGACACATTGTTGTGAAACTATTATTATTATAAGGAGTTATAAGGTGAATACTTATTATCTAGGAAGGCATTCATGAAAATTCATCAAACCAGCAGCCCAGAGCATGCTACCACAGTTTAACTGTTCGTGTGGGAAACACTATCTGTGCCTTGATTCGCTGATGGAGACCAAAGTGCAATGTAGTGTGTTGTTAAGGATGTGGAAAAACAACAGCAGCGCTCTATATGAGAAAACTGTGGTAGGAATATAGACAAGCACATGCGGTGGATGACGTTTACTGTCAACCTCAGCCCAGTTCTGCAGGAATAAGCTTCTGGTGTGCCTTGTGTCTAGAGGTCCCTCCAAAACCTCATACACTCATAGATGGGGCTTTTCAGAGGTGGCAGAATCTAGAGTATGTGACGCTGGGACCAACGGTGAGTGGTTACTAAATTAGTCTGCTGATTGGCTTGGCAGAGTCATAGGAGTAGATAATGGGAAAGCTCACCCTGGTGTGAGTGCCACCCACCCTAACGGCCTGAAGCCTGGACAGAAAGAGGACTGTTGGAGTCACTTGTTGCTTGCTGCTTTACTGCTTTGCTGCCTTCTGCCTGCCATGAGCTGTTTGTCTCCTGTGATGCCCCTGGCCTGTGCCACCAGTCTTGGGGCCAGCCAACTATGACCTGAAATCTCAACAAACTATGAGCTAAATAACCTTTCCTCCTTTAACTTTGGGTGTTGGATATTTTGTCTTAGCAATAAAAAAAGCAAGTAAGATAGTTTGTGAACCTTAAAAAAGGGATTAAGTATTATTTGGCTCTCAAGGGTTATTTTCTCCATTAATTATGTAATTACAATCATGACAATACTGTATTTCTAAGTAGGGATTAAAGAATGAACAAGGAAGAGAATATCTCTATGGCCAGAGACTACCCCAACACAGTAGACAGAAACTATTTCAACCTCATTAGATTGGGGGGAGTGCACTGGGATGATTCATTCTCCAAGAACTCTCCCTGGTAAGATGAACTCCCAAATAAGTTCTTCCTTTCCTTGTCTCTTTCCCATTGTCAAGAATAGACTTGGGACATCCATAAGGAGGATGGAGTGATATGCCAGTGTCTTTAGGAGGCCAAGATCATTCCACCTGTCAGCTGCCTGGAGCCTAACAATTACAGATTTCACTGACCTTTCAGACAGGGGAAATATTATAATTTCCTATTACATTATGGCATTACAAATTGTCCGGGAGAGGGGACCCTATCATACATGCAAATATTATTTGCTGAGTATCTAAATGTGAGAAATAATAACCCACAGAATAAGCACTGAACTCTTCGCTTAAGTTCTTTACCGGCGTCTTTACTATCTTCAGCTGCAGCCTTTCACGAAGCCACCCAACATGCCAGAGTACAGGCCCTGCTAACCAGATGCTGGTTCATTTCTCCCCATCCCCAGCATTTTATCCTCTAAGTTAACCCATCTGTGCATTTCGCTATATTCCTCAGGCTGGAATTAATCTCTTCTCCAACCTCACAATAAGGTAGAAGTGCATCTCTAGGAGAAGTCGGGCCCCAGTCTGTAAGCACAGTAAGATCACTGATGTCCCATTCAGGAGACTGGAAGTCTCATCCACCAGTTCTCTTTCACCAGACAAAATACACCATGTGAAAGTGTGTTAATTTAGCTGAACTCAGTGTGAAAACTTACTGATTTTCCCAGCTACGTTACTCAAGGGCACTTGGAACCCAGAAAAAATGGAGTCTTTTTGCCTACTGGCCATATGGTGCACAATCTCAGCTTGTACAAAATCTCCAGTCAAGAAGGTTAAATTCTAATGACCCCCAGAGACCAATTAAAATGAGCTTTATCTCCAAACCACAGAATGTATCTCCAGGTGCAAAGTTGCGCTACTCACCACAAATCTTCAATATGGTCACGGTCTAGATGGTGTCAAGTTCAAGTTTATGCACTTGTCATTAAACGCCTTCTAGAATCTGAAATCCAGTGATGTATCCAGCCCTCTTTCTTGCCCCTACTGACCATCTAGTCTATTCAATTAGACTGACCAGTGCACTGTATCAGAAATCTACACCATCTGTCCAGTTCTCAGCTCATGCCATTCTTAACATTTCAGACGCCTCTCGCTTCTTCACTTCTTGTGCCATATTTTTTAAAGGAGCACTAAGATCAGAAACTTTGAGCAAAAGAATAAGATGTATATCATCCCAATCTCTCTCCCTCTCTTTTTGTGGTACAGGGAATCAAACTCAGGACATTGTGCTTGCCAGGCAGTCACTGTACCACTGAGCTATATCCCAGACGCAAGTCCCTCTTGTTTTAGGGTCCTTCTGACTAAATTGTGTATTCTGCAGGTTTTTTTTTTTTTTTTTTTTTTGGTAACAGGAATCAAACTCACAACCTTGCACTTGCCAGACAGGCGCTTGTGCCACTGAGCTATACCCCGGGTGCTTCTGCACTTTAATGCTGTGTTGTAACAGGAAAAAGCTTCTATAGGAGAACGTCTGCTTTGCCATTTCTGCCTGTGTTAAATGGATGGTTCCAATTCTGAGCCACAAGATTAGTACTCCTAGTTCCCCCTATAGCATTTTTTAAATAATAAAGCTGTGTTTGATTTTCATTGGTCTGATTTCTTCTCTAAGTTTCAATTAGTTGCAGCTTTGGGCAGGTAAAAATTAGCTTTGTTTATTGATCCCTGAAAAACCAACAACCTGGGCTATAAGATCCCAAAGGATAAAGAAATCATGTACTTCTGTTGACTTCCTCATGGACTTGAACACAAAGTCTAGCTCAGTCATCTTTAGCAAAACTCAGTGGTGAGCAGGCTTGCAGAGATGGCTTTAAAGAAGTTACCTGGCTCGGTACATCTTGCTTCTCTATAAATGCAACAACAACATGCATTTTCCCCCAGTGAGACTGAAAATTTAAGACCAACTTCAGGAAAAAGAAAAAGCTGTGTATCTGAGCACAGTCTTCACACTGCTTCATGCTCCACTTCAGATCACAGTGTCTCAAGGTTCTACATGACCAAGGAATTTCAGGTACCCTCTCTAAAAGAAGGAACAGTACAGGGGCAAACTTGCACACTACATCAGTCGAGAAGCTTAGAGAGACAGGGGTTTCTTGATTTCTTGACTGTACAGTCATGTGTATCAGCAGTTATGATCTCCTATTTGCGTCTGACCACAGGGCTATGAATAAATTTGTTACCTCTGTAACTGCACTCAGGCAAACAGAAACTTGCAATGACCTCCATCTTGGGAACATTCATCCGAACCCTCCCCATGGTGTAAACTTCTTACCAATAACAATGGCGTGCCCCTGCACCCTGGCACAAAGCTCTTTGTTCTCCTTGGTCATCGATACCAGTCCTCACACTCTAGGGAGAAATCTGGGATACTTCCTGAACTGGAACTTTGTTATGAAAGGGAATCACTTTAGCACTTGTCAGTTATGTTGTATGAAATCTGAGTATTTCTACTGATTTTATTTTTCTGCCCGGTGACATTTGTTTTGTTTTGAAAAGTATTTCTGTTCACATCATGCCTTTGTGTTCTCATTCCTCTACCTAGGAGAACAGCTATGATCTTAATTGTTTCTGCCACTCTCAGTAACTGAGTGGTCAACTGAGCTAGCAGCACAGGGATGCTGGGCTCTTCATAAGCATTACATAGGAGACCACTGTAAAGCAGAAACCCTCACACTGGCCCCTCTACCTCTCCCACTCTGTAGACAGGAAAATCCTGTCTACAAGGGAACCTCTCCCCCAGGCCATCTGAGGCCTCTCCTCACAACAGATAACTTGTTCTTCCATGAATGATCTCAAGCATCACATCCAGCATGGGTTTGATTACAAGCCCCAGGTAATGTTTCACAGTAAGACATGCTTTCTCTGCTTGCATCAGTCTGTTGTCAGTCCCTTCCCTGTGCCTAGGACTGTCAGGTATTATATACTGTCATTGGAGGTATTTAAAAAATACCACACCTTTAGGCCACTAGAAACTAAAAATCTAGTTCCTGTATGAAACCACTTGGCCTCACTAGAGCAATTATTCTTTAACTTACATAAGCAAATCCAAAAACAGAGAAAACCACATCAGTGTAAGTGACACACTCATACCAAGGCACTTCTTCCTACTCCACACCTGGCCTGTGGTGGCGTTTGCTGGCACTCTGCTAGTAACAGTGGCCTTTTGTCCTATAAAATCTGTCTATAAACTTGATTTTCCAACACCTTAAACATGTATTAAACATATTACTATTCCAGTACCTCAGGTCCATAAGGAGTACCAAGTTTTAAAAGCCACATAAGGCCCCGGGCCTTCAATTCTGGCTTGAATTAATGCTCATACATAAAAGAACATCAATTGTACTGAGGCAGCCACTACACTAGATGCTTTAGCTTGATCATCTCTCACAATAATCTCCTCGCAGCAATATTTTACTCCATTCTTCCGAAATCAAGGTACAGAGAAGTCATGTCCCTTTTCTTAAATCACAGCTGCTAAGTGGTACCAGTGATATCTAAATCAGGACTCCACGACCTGTGCTTACACCACTGAAACTCATGAAAAAGAGAGGTCAGTCCAGGGGTGGGATCCTTTGGTTACATACCTCATACAGCTCAATAATGATGTTTCCCATCTGACCTCGGCTGCTCTTAATGTTCTCCATGGCCAGCGTGAAGTAGATCCCTCGTGTGTCTGAGATGTAGAGGTTGTAGGTGTCGTTCTGGTTCCACTCTTGGACGGCTGCAAATACTTGGTTCTCATCTGTGCTGATGATGTGCATGTCCTGTGAGAAGACGGACAGCCTGTAAGACAGCAGATCACCCTATCTTCCTGCCCACTGGGATCCCAAATAATTACTATGATTTATGAAATGGTGGAGAAAAAGCTTGAGTTGCAGGCAATGATACACAATCCAGTGTCAGACCAAGGCTATAAATTACGAGCTTCATGATTTCTGCTTGTTCTTAGGTGACAGAAAGAGGAGTGTCAGGGGCTTTAAGGGGTAGCATTTTCCCTGGCTTCAAGAGATTCGTGCACTTTCCTTTTTTACTTTTATATCTGAAAATTAGTGCTAGTGCTAACAGGTCTTGTTAGAGGGAGCTCACACATGCAGAGAAGACAGGCCATATCTTGTCTTCTGATCTGAACTTTTGTTTCTAAATTTTATAGTGCAGTGATTCATGCATTTTTCTTTACAACCTTCAGCATCAGGCACAACCAAAGGGTCAGGCCCGAAATCTCCCACCCTACTTCAGCCACAGCAGTACTCTGTGAATCTGTTGTACACACTGGAGTTCTCTGTAGTATTTTAGAAGTAAATGATGAGGAAGAATCTGCTGCTTATACATTGAAATCATATTTCAAAAAATCACTGGTATAGAGGACACCCAATCCGGGTAAATTCCAAGACACCCAATCTGGAATTTAGTATTTTATCCACTAAAAAAGGAAACATTGTTATGCCAGCTGTATGACTGTTTAATTGTTAGTCTTTCCGAATCTCAACTCTCCTTCAAAGCGAAAAGGTTGATGCTTTATATTTGGAAACTTTTAAAGTCATAGCAACCTTTTTTTTCTAATTGAAATGAAAATAATCCTGTGATGACAATAACACAATTATCTTTGTTTTACTGAAGAACAAACTGGGGCACACAGAAATATACCAATGTGCTTCCTATTACGTAGCTTGTAAGTGGCAGGACTAGGCTTTCAGCCTCTGGGATTTGACTCTAACATAATGATTAGCTTCTCACAATTTGGAAATATAGACTCTGAACCAGGGATTTCAAACAGATGACCAGTAGCATCAACAAGGGTCACAAGAATTTAGTTTGATCATATGCTGAGATGAATACCTGAATCCCTGGTCTTTTAGGCAGAATCAGCACCACTGGGTCTCAGCCCTACATGTCCACATACACTTATGATCCACCTCTTCATACTCACATTACCTGCCTGGCACCTGAGGTCACTTTAGTTTATAATCTTTGTCTGGGTGGTTTCTAAAATAAAATCTCATGATTCACAACTCAAAAATATTCACAAAAGCCAATCTACATACGTAGGGGCTGGGGATATAGCTCAGTGGAATAAGCGCCTGCCTAGCAGTCTACATACGTATTTAGGCACTGTACAAAGATTATCAAAATTCAAGCTATTTACCTTGGGAACTCACACCACCAGGAGAATATGCTAGCATAAAATTGCTGTATTTTAGATATGCAGTTCCATATACCAAAAGGTGATATCAGAAGAAGAACCACTTTTGTCCCTGTGGTGGAATGCAGAATGCATGATAGAACCCCAAGAAACTGTGGCTGACAGTAAGTTAATAATCAGGCTGAGTTCATTCTTTGGTTTATTTGACCAATATTTTCTAAAAATCATTCCAAGTAAAAGGGGGCAGGAATGCCTTTGGTGTCAGCACCACGGACAGCTCCATGAAATTGATTCATAAAGGAACAATTTTGTTTAATTTGGGCAACTGGAAGACGGAAGAAATAGGAAAAAGAAACCCCAGATGTTTTATAGAAGATCCGTTGTCAAAAAGCCTCTGGACTTGAACTCTCTAGGTCACCTTGACTAAGACCTCGCTTGCTCATCTGTGCTTACACATCTCGTAGAATTACCGTTTCCTGCTGAGCTGCTTAAAAATAGAGAGAAGCCTTCCCCTTAAGAACTAAGTGGGGAAATCGTGTTGTGCTGGTGTGGAATGAATGCCCAAGAACTCAGTGGGAGGGGAAAGAGCAGCTGCAGGAAATACGATTAAATTCACTTACCCTGTTAAAAATGCAGTGGAAATGTCTGGCTTTCCCCAGATGTTTTGGTCATAAAAATGAATGAGCTAAGTTAGTTGAGACTAAGCTAATGTAAAATAAATGGAAATAGACAACTTAAAACACCGAGCCCTGGTCAAAATGAGAGGTATCCAGGTTTGCTGTGAGTGCACATTTGGTAAATACTATCCTGGGCCTTGTCACCTGTGGAACAGGCATCCAGGCTCTAGGATAAGAGACCGCTGTGTGGTACCTAAGATTCTGGGATATCTGTTTGAAAGTTCCTTAGCTTGCCTAGCTCGGGCTAGGGATATAGGTCAGCAGCACTGCACCTGCCTGGCAAGTGCAAGGTCCTGAGGTGGATTTCCGCTACCAAAAGGAAAACAAAATAAAAAAAAAAAAGAGAATATATAAAAGTCATTTAGCTAATACTTGACATTTTTAAAATTAAACCTAACACTATCTTAACCCAGAATCTACACTTTTCAGCAACTTGTTAATGAAGAATACAACATTCAATACATAAAAAAATAATACAGAGATCTCTGGATGTAACTCAAGATTTTCTTCTTTTTCTTTCTTCTTTTTTTTCCTTTCGTTTTTAGGAGACAGGCTCCTACTATGTCTCCTAGGCAGGGTATGGATACTTTGGTTCAAGAAATCCTCAAGATTTAGCCTTCTAAGTATCTGGGATTCCAGACATGTACCATGCCCAAGTTGACCTGGACATTTCAAAAGAATGCAGATGCTGTGTGGGTCTCTCTGCTTAGATAATGATCCCATATGTCTGCTGTGGAGTCTTAGATTCTACCATCTGAATAAGCCCTCCAAATGGTTCTAGTTCTAGCTAAATCTTGGGGAATCACTCTTTGAAAAACTCTAAATTTTGTGGCCCCTTACTAAATAGATCTTATGATTAAGTAGAAGTCAGCCAATAATAGCTAGAATATTTAGCCTTCAAGAACAGGTAAGTGCATATTGAATACAGTTGGCCCCATAGAGACTGAAGCAATAATGAAGCTCTTTCTTCACTCTGGCTACCTCAGTCAAACTCTAAGGCATGTGTCCCTTCCCTGATGGTCCCAAGAATATGCAGAGATAAATCTGGTGATAAAGGGTGAAAATGAAGGAGGGAAAATGCAGTGAGCACGTTATGACTGAGATCTTATCAGACTTTGTACTTGAAGCATGGAAAATAAATCATGTAAGTGCTTTTATGTGGAAAGTAATGATAAATAACACTCCCCTCTGCCATGCCAACAATAATTCAAGAGAATCTTAGTTACTTTTTAAAAACTCAAACCTGTGACTTCCTAGAAGAACAATAGTGAAAAATGTTTCCATGTTCTTGAAATACTTTCTTATAATCTGGGCCTACAAGAGCTTAATTCATTATCTAATCACCTCTGTTAGTAAGTTTTTCTATGTGCCAGATGCCACACCAGAGAGATGAGACACAAGGCGGACCTGCTTCCAGAAAAGATGCCTGGTGGTGGGGTCATCACATCCTCTTGGGGCCTTTCTCGGAGTTGCCCAAGCATTTAGGGCACTAAATGTGGTGAGTGAAATGCAGTGTACAAAGAAGAGCAAAGGTACAACTTATAAAAATATAAATACACAGAGCACAGCACAGCCTAAAGCAGTTTTCCTCTGCAGGGAGTGAGGACAAGAGACTGTTGGCTTCGTCACAAGGGGCTGTGTGGGGGCACACCTAACCTTTTCTCCCCAGGCAGTACTAAGCTCACCCCATGTGTTAAGCAGGAGAAAGGCATGCTCAGAGTTTCTCCACGCAGAGGTTTGGTTGCAGAGGATCACGTCCCTCAAGTGATCATGAGATCGGTGTGAAGAGTGGGTTTGGGTGGGGGCGATGCTAGACCCAAGTGAGGGAAGTGCACAGGATCAGGGCCTTCATCCAGGTAATTACCCATGAGGGGCTGAACTAGGGCAGTAGGTTCTTTATAAGATCCCTGTGAAATGGATTGAAGAGTTGTGAATGGGTAAGTTGTATGGGGCATGTGCAGGAGGACATAGCTACAATGCTTCAGATATTCGACCTATACAACTTTCTGCCTTTTCTTCACACCAGTCATTACAGTCATGGTTAAGTCATAACTTGTGCAATTATTTACATGATGTCTTCCTCTCTCCTTAGCCTGAGATTCTAGAGGGCAGAACACTGTCTTTCTTACTTATCATTTTATCTCTAGTATTTAAGGAGTCTCTGGCCCATAGTAGACATAAAACAGAAGTTTACAGAATAAGTAATGGAGCCTGGACATTAAGAGGAGAGGCAGATGAGGTACCAGGGACATAGGGTGGAGACTAGGGGTCAGTTGTGGGCTGGTTGCAAGAGATTGTTTTGAAAGTAGATTTCAATTTCCTTCAAACAGGCAGTTGAATATGTGGAGAGTACAATGGAGAGAGGCAGGCTGTGGATTTGGATGTAGCGTTCACCTGTATGAGAAACAGGGAGGAGGTCACCAGGGCAAGAAGAATTTAGGAACACCAACATTTAAAGGTTGGCCAGAGGGAGGGCATCCGAAAGCAGGAAGGAAGAAAGGAGGTTAAAATCACAGGCGGCTTTTCCAGAAGTGAGGTTATGACACAGCATAGAAGGATAAACAGGGGTTTGTAGAAATGTAAAAATCCAAGTTCACCATTATTGTAATAAATTTCCCAAGACATAGTCCTCTCTCCTCTCTTTTGTCATTGAAAATGGGATAAATTATATTCTACTGTCAAATAACAACAACCTACTCAGGCTTGGGTAAGAAAAGGCTACTTCAAGGAGAATAGCCTGCTGATAATATCTGTAAGCCGATGAGAGGGAAGCTGGGAAAGAGTGGCTTGTATTGAATAGAAGTACCAGAAAGCTGGAAAGAGCTGGGAGGGGGAGTGGGGTACAGGAAGTGCCATGGAAGAATGAAAGAGGACATCAGTTTCTCTGGGATTAAGTGCCTCTCTGAAGGGCTGTTAAGGGAGGTTGTGCTCCTTTCACCTTTTGTTTAAGCTTCCAGGGCTTGAAAAAGCTCAAGCATGAGCTCAGGGTACAGAGACTGAGGGTAGGCAAAAGGCCAAACTTAATTTTGGTCACATCAAATAATCAGGCATTCAATCTGGACTGGCCAGTAGGAAGACAGCTCAACTAATCACTTTTGAGATCAGAAGCGAGAATCTGCTCCTGTTATAGGTAAGGCAGGCAGAGGTGTGGGTTACAGGGTGGGAGTGGTATGGAAATCCCTAACCTCGGCTGTGCTCCAGCAGCACTGGACTCAGACAAATTCAACATACTAACAACCTGAATCCCCTGCAGGAAATACCAAACAAAAAACAATTTTCCCTATGTATTATGATTAGCAAAGTAGCAAGTTAAGAATAAACCCAGACATGGGAGACTTAAGAGGGCACATCATACTCGGGGCAGCAAAGTGAGAGTCAGGCAGTGCTGAGTCCAAAGTCTGCTGAGATGTGATTCCATTATGAACACTGGGCCCAGTGCGAGGCAGGCTAAGAGCATCAGGATTACCTCCCCCGGGTCACACCCATTCCTTGGGTTTATTAAGCACTTTGGTAAGCACTTTGGTAAGCACTTCAGAATCCACTGACTGCTCAAGACTTTGTCACTCAGTGTTCTAATCCCCACTTCACAGACCTGAGCTCATGGATAAGTAAGCGGCAGAGCCGGAATGAAAGCCTAGGGCATCTGCTCTGAAACTCAAGCACTTTCTCAGGGCCCCCGTGGGTCCCCATCATCTGCTGCCACTGCCTCGCCAGGACCACGCTTTTATACCCAGCAATGGACGCTTCACCCCAGGGCCTGGGTAAGGAGTTCCGGAGGGCTCAGCACAAAGCTGCTGCTCCCACTAGGGCTGCTCCTCGTTGATGACACTCCTTTCACTATGCACAGTACTCCACACCATGTGGTGCACACTCCGAACAGAGACACCCGGAGCTGAGGTGGGAGGGAAGCCGGACAGGGAGCTTCCCACACTGTTGTTTTCAAGCCAGGTACCTAAAAGCAGCCACAGTGCTGCATGGACCAGCAGCAACTTGCCTAAATGCCATTTCCATTTTTAAACAATGGACAGAACCAATCTTCCTCCACCCCCTGTCTCTACCTCATCAGCCTTGACTATGAAAATCGGGGCCAACACAGCTAATAAAGGGGATCAATAACTATCCAGCTATTTCCACAGCAGCCCTTATATTAATGAGATGCTGCTCTGGAGGAAGTTCTCTAAAGCGGCCGCCTGGGCAGGATGACCCTCCCCCACAACACGCTGCCATGGGGTTGCTAATCGTTAATGGACAGCGCTAGGGTGGTAATCAATTCCACAACTCATTTTTCCTCACACCCAGGCATGCTGCCCAGGGGAATGAAATGTTTGTTTTCCTAAGAAGATTAAAAATACATAAAGTATGCCCACATACAGAGGCAAAATAGGCCCTGCCTTGGGAGATGCTTCGGAAAGTTTCTGCAACTCATTTCTTAGGCCAATGTATGGAGAGCTTAGGTTACTGAAGGGGCATTCTCCTCTAGGAAGACTATGACTCTGAGTTTTCCCTTTCTAATCTTCTCTAGACAGGGATACTTCCCACCTGTTTCGGCCGGGCACAATCTACAAGCGTGACTTTATGCAGTGGTTCCATGAAAGGCCATCGCGGGGAAGGGAGAGGAAATGAGGAGCTGGCTCTCCTGGCCCCTGTGGTTTCTCACTGTGCTCCTGCCCACACCATCAGCTCCTCTGCTACTCCCAACCATCTGCCTCTCAACAGGGCTTTTTTGTTTGTTAAGTGAACCGCACTCTCTCTGAAAATAGGGCCTGTGCGGGTATGGCTAGACCAAGTATCCATAGGTTCCAATGGATGGATTCAACTAACTGTGGATGGAAGTATAGAGAGGCCTCTATCTGTACTAAATGCGCTCTACTTGACCTTGCCAGTATTCCCTAACCAATACAGTACAGCAGCTAGTGCGATAGTAGGGGACTACCACAGTAGGTGTTATAAGCATTATAAGTATTACAATGTTGTAAGTGTTGTAAGTATGGTAAGAGTTAGTATTACAGTAGATGTTGTAAGTAATCCAGAGGTGATATATACTATACAAAAGGTGAGATTATACAGAAATACTACACCACATTATATAAAGGACTTGAGCATCTGTAGACTCTGGCATTCACAGGGTTCTGGACCCCCTCCCAGACACTAAGGAACCACTGCATCTCTGCTTCCTTTCCACCCTTCTTTATCCTTTTTATATCAGCTTAATATCATTTTCTGTAGAAGGAGTCCTCACTCTCTACATTCCAGTAAATTTACCATTACGCCAAGGTGGTAAATCCACAGTAGTTTGTTTAGCATCTATCTTCTCCACCAGACTACCGGCTTGAGGATGGCAGGGCCCAACTATGTCTCACATACTTCTCTACCTGTAGAATTTAGTTCAGTGCTTGTCATATAGTCCACCACTAAATGGAAGAAAGAATAGATGGATGGATGTGTGAAAAAGGAAATGAGCACATGGACCAGTGAACAAATGCATACACACCTGAAAGGCTGAGCGAATGAAAACACCAGGGATAGAAAATTACCCACTTCCTTCCTCCCTGATTGTCTCACCTCCACATACATTTAGCCTCTCACAATGTGTGTTTCTTACCATCAGCTCAGAGGCCCACATCTTTGCCACCCTACGCTTGATATGGGTCCCAACCAGAGGTACTGCTTCTCTGTAGCCTCCTTAAGTGACACAACTTTGTCCTGTCCTGTTCACACTGAGGTCATAAGATCTGCCTCCCCATAGCCAATGTTCACAAGGAATGGGATCCCCACAGTAAGTTTTATAATGCTCCAACAGCAGAGCAAAAACGTCATCATGTGATATGAACCCCATTTTAATTAGTTACAGTAGTAGAAAGGAGTGGAAATATAAATAGTGCATTTATATTTACCCTTAAAATGTAGGGAGAAGCAAGAAAACCACCAGACTTCTCTGTGCCCTTTTATGTACACTCAGGGAGCATCTGTGTTACTGCCTGAACTCAGTCTTGGTGACAGCAAAGAGGGCAGGGGAAGGGGATGGAAATAGATTAAGGTGTGCTATGTACGCATCCCAGGCCCCTCAGTGAAGCTAATCACCGTGTACTGCAAGTGTGCGCTGATAAAAATGAAAATTAAACAAATAAGACCTCCGCCCAGGAAGGGGCCTCAGAAGATTTTCAAGCCAATACCCTGCTCACTACCACCTCTGGGAAAGAGCCCAAGGCCACATGAGATATTTCATCCACTGGAAGCTAGAGTCTGCTGGAAGGGGAACATGGAAGCCAAGCTCAGCAACAAGAGCGGTGGCCGAGCCCCTCGGATGTAGGTCAGGACGAACATCAGCAGTCGCCCAACTCTGTTCAGGCCTCCCACCACACACCGAGGCAGCCAGCCCTGCCTTTGCTTTGTCAGGCATATCTCAGGATGGCAAGCGGTTCAAGCCAAGCGGTACCTTCGGCAAGGAGTACTTGGGCAGCTTTATCTGAGCAAAGGCCTCTCTCCGATAGGACACGTAGTAAGTGGCTCTTCCACCTGTTGTGACCTGGATCGTGGGGGAAACACAAAGAAGTTAGATGGGACCATGGATTACAGACAGGCTGTGAAGTACAGCCTGTCTACCACAACCACAAGACCTCTGTCATTACCTTTCAGAGAAAGTTCCTTTGCTGGCTTTGAAGTGCCAACCACATAAAACCCCAAATTGCTTCAAATCCAAGGCACTGGCACAATTAAGGGGAAGGCATAACAACTTCTCCACCAGCTGCCATTCTGTGTGAGAGGAGTTGACTGCCCTTGGTCACTGCTCTGCCCATACGCACAGCTAATAAATGTTTCAAACGGCCCATGGAGAGGCTCCCAACATGGACTGCACCTCTGATCTGCTTGTTTATTAATCCACAGCAACCATGACACAGCTCTCCAAGGTATTTTTTCTGCATCTAGATAATTACCATTGCTCAAAAGTCTCATTATTGTGAAATTTAACTTCCCTTCCCATCTGAGCATATTTTTCTCTTCATATTTATGAGGCTATGTATTGAGCAGATATTTATCAATTCTTTCCATGTGCATGTTGCTTAAAGCAATCAAATGCTAGAGAAAAGGTTCTGGAGTTGAAATTCACAAGTCCTGGGTTTAAGTCACAGCTCTGCTGTCTTCTAGCTGGAGTTGATCAGGGCAATGAAATAGGGACAGACCCCATCTCAGAAAACAGTACAGTATGCATTAGATGACTTGGAAACTCTTTCAAGAAATGGTCCCCCTGGCCTGGCCCTGCTGAAAAGTCCTTGCCAAAGTGGTATAGCTCTGCAGATGGCTGTTCTTGGCCAACTATCCTAACTCAAGGGAAATTCGTATTCACAGGACCAGATGACATGGCCTGTTCAGAGAAAGTAGGGGGACAACAGTACCAGCCAAGCTGCCATGCTGAGGAGGCCTTTACCCAAGGCACGTGTCCTGGCCTCAAGGAGGCCCTAGCCCATGCTGGCGACTGGCCAGGCTGCCCACTCAGCCCTACACTGGCTCTGTCCACAGCAACTGCTGAGAGCAGGGTGGGTGCCACCTCTCTACTAGAAGCCACCCTTCACTCCTCAGGCCCGCGGAGAGCCTCCCCTATGCCTGTTGCCCCTTGCCTCTACACAGATTGCAGCCCACAGAGTAGGAGACCCACACTGCCAGGTACCACAGGGGCCAGAATCAGCACAAAGCAGAGCTTCAGAAAAACCGTAGGGCGCAGGCTTAGACTGGGAAGCTTGGGAGGGGAGAACCTGGTTTTCTCCTTGATATTCAGCAGCAGCCCAGGTCTCTGTCTTCTCATTAGAGCCAGGATTGTTTTGTAGTGCTGACTATCTCTATCTTGTGAGACCCTACCATGAGTGGCTATTGCCCTGTGCTGCCTTAGAGATAGACTTTGGTGTATTAAGATCAATGGGTGCTAAGGAGCTTTTCTTTTTCCTTTTAAAATAAACCACAAGTTTTAGCCTTAGCTTAAACCCTAATCTTTGGATCACTCTTTGTCACTGCATGATCCTGTTTATTTATCAGTTTAATTTGATTTTATTTTTAAATATAAAATGAACACATGTAAACACACCTGCCAATCCAAGAACTAGATCAACGGGTCTCAGGTGTGATGTACTTTGTTATCAGAATCACTTTCCTGAAACTCAGACTGCTGGGTCCCAGCTCTGATTCAACAGAACTTGGTTAGAGTTTCATTTTGTCTTCTAAATTTCTGGGTGATACTGCTGCTGATCTGGGGACCCCACTTTGAACACCACAGAACTAGGCCTTCAGCAATAACTAATACGCACCTCTGTGGCCTTCACGGTCCTGATTCCTACCTCCTCCCCAGGTGGAACTATTTCTCTGAAATCTGTATTTGCCATGATGATAAAGCTTTAAAAATATTGTGGTGAAATTCACATGACTAAACCTCACCATTAAAAAATGTACAATTCAACAACAGTGTATTCACAGTGTTGCCCAAGCATCCTGATTTGTTCTAAAATGCTTTTATCACCTTCAAGGAAGAATCTACTCCCACCATTAAGTTTTTGACACCCCAGAATATGTCCTCTGGTCACCTGTCATGTGATTAAAATCCAGCTCTCTACACAGAACACCGAGACCAAAACTGCACTTCGGGAAGCAGATCACTGTCCTAGGCATGAGCCACCATGAATGCTGGCCAGGTAGAAACTTTTCCCCAAACAGCTGCAGCTACATCCAAAAGGAACATGCTGCAGACCCAGCCACTCACCATCACCAGCAGGGTTCACTCAGGTTAAAGGAGAACAGGGCAGTGTGTTTGCTAGAATGACCTGCCCACCACCCTGTCTGGGACTTTGCCCAGTCCTATCAATTGCTGCTCTGCACACAGATTCTCTTTCACACAACCTGTGGAAGTTCATGTTTCAGAAGCAAATATGGTGATTATGCTTTAGATATGCTGAGGAAGGGTCTAAACTGTGAAGTGGCTACAGGAAGAACACCAAGGCCAAAGTTCTCCAAGTACTATCCACATCCCCCAAAGACATCACCATGGCTCCTGCCGCCCTTTCTTTGTCCCGGGTCCCTCTGAACCTGCTGAAATCCAGCCAGTGCTTTAAACCTCAGTGAGTCTCATGCGTTCATAGAAGGGATTTGTGATGCCACCAATTCATTATAATTTCTCCTACCAATCACCTCCTGAACTACTTTTTTAAAACAACTATTATTTTTGAGACAGGGTATTGCTGTGTACCCCAGGCTGGCCTGGAATTGCACTGCTCCTACCTCAGGCTCCAGGGCTGAGATTGCAGGTGTGAGCCACCACTCCTCACTGACAAGTATCCTTGCAGCACACAGAGTCTATGGACTGCTGTAACTGTTGTCCATGTCTTACTATAGTGTTGTGGCCTCCTTAATTCCCGGATAACACCAGCTCCTATGGTTTGAATGTTTGTGCTCTCTCCAAAATTCATGGTGAAATCTAATTTTCAATGCAGTCATATTAAAAGGTGCGACCCCTTTGAAGTAACGAGGCCTGAGGGCTCCTCTCTCATGAAGGGATGAGTGCGTTATGGTGGCTACAGAAATGACATAAGCCTTTTTCTGCCCTCTGTCCCTAAAGACAGGGCCCTCCCAGACCCTGAGCCTCATTGTGCTGTGATCTTGGGCTTCTCAGTCTCCATGTGAACGGTGAAATAAACTTTTGTTTTTTATAAAGTACTCAGTCTAAAGTATGTTGTTATAGCAGTAGAAATAGTCTGAGATAGACATCAGTTCTGAGAGGTGAGGTGTTTGATATTTGGTGAAAAATACCAAAGTACACAACTTTGGAACTGTGGTACTGCTAAAGTACTAAGGTTAAAGGCTGGAATAGGTTTGCAACGATGCTGGCAAAAGCCTATACTGCCATGAACAGAATAATACAGGTGGTTCAGGTGAAGGTTCAGAAGAAGGGATCTACAGACAGGGCTTAGATACGCTCATGGCGTAAGTGGTTGCGATCAGAATGCTGGCGGAAATATAGACAGTGCCAGTTATGTCTCAGACAGAAGCAAAGAGCAAGGTAGTAAGAACCCCTGCTGTAAAGTGGCAAAGGATGTGGCTGAATTTCTGTGTCCTACTGTTTCATAGAGAGCAGAACTTGCCAACAAAGCACTAGAATATTTAGCAGAAGAAACATCTAAACAAAGTGCTGAGGATGTGGCAGGGCTTTGCTTGACTGCTCAGTAAAAACTGAGATGGGAAAAAAAAATCACAGGAAGTTTATAATAAAAAGCCTGGCCATTGCAAGAATTAAACGGTGCACTTGGGAGAGGACATCAAGGACGTGGCCAAGGAAACAGCATAAAGGAAGGAAGTCAGACAGTATTATTCAGACAGTGACGGAATGGCTGTGAAGCTTTTAGGAGATCTTTGTGGCTGCCACTGCCATCACATGCCTAGAGACAGAATGGTGTCCAGGGAGGACGTGAGACCTCAGGGTAGGCTGGCTGGCACTGCCTTAAGTCTCTGCTTCCCAAGTGCTAGCCAGCACTCTGTGCTGTGATGTGGGTGCAGTTCAGGCCACTTGTCTGGAAGGCATAGGAGCCAACCTTTACAGCACACAAATGGTGTAGCAATCCAAGTGCACAGAGCACACAGTATGTGGAAGAATGGCCACTTCCAGCTGGACTTCAAAGGCTGCCCCTGAAGACACCAGCAGAGAACTACTGCAGGGGTGGAGCTACAGCAAAGTGACACTAGAGCAATGCCCAGCAGAGCTGTAGGGTTGGAGCCACTCCCAAGATCCCAGAACTCTGGAGCTGTGGAATGGGTACTGTGGGCACTGGATCCCGGCCGGTGAAAAGTGCTGTGGGCTGCACCTAGAAAACCATGGGTGGGGCCTCAGGGAGGTTGGGGACTCAACTTTTGCCCCAGCATTCATGGGAGGTGGGACAAGGTGTGAAAGGACATCTCAGGAGCTCCAAAGTTGAGGTTGCTCACCTTGCTGGCTTTTGGGCTTCCTTGGGATCTGTTATTACTTCTTTGTGTCTTCCTCTTCTCCAAAGGGAAAGTCTGTCCTACGGCTGGCCTAGCCCTGCAGTTCATATTCTCTTCTCTTGTTTGACTTCATAAGCTCACAAGTGGAGGTGCCAGAGGATGAGTAAGCCTGCTGACACCTGCATGTTTCCAACCCTTAGCCAGGGATGGCAATGTCCCTCCCTCAGACGCCAGTACAGAACAAGGGGTCAATACATACTGAACACCTGAATAATGGATTGCTGAGATTAATCAGCTTAACCCAGGAAACCTGGAGTCTGGCTGGTTTCCTCCATTGTTACAGGATGAAGCCAAGGCTGTAAAGAATCTCCAGGACCCTCCTTCAGGGGCAGAGTCTTCCAGCATTAGGGTGATACTCACCTGATGTATTTGCTGCCTTTCCGCAATTATTTGTGTGGCTCTCTGGCGACCACACAAGGAAGAAATAAAGTTTAGTGACCATTAATCTATTTTGATGAACTTTTCTTGTCCTTACCAGCAAATCTGCTGGCATTGTAAATCCCAGAGATTATTACCACTTTCCCTCTCAGTGACACCTTTTATTTTACATTTGATGAATGTCATCCAATTATTTGCTCCGGGCCCATCCGTCATGCGAAACACAGAATTAGCTGGGTCTTTCCTTACTAATGACTGGCTCGTTAATCTGATTTTCCGGATTTACATTTTACAGGTTTAATTGGGCTCCTGGCCAGTGGAAATGATTCCTTTGGACAAGTGCATTGGCCATTAAACACACCTGTCTCTTCTGACTTGTTCCCACTCTTGCTGTGACTAAGCCTAACTTGACATATCTTTTATTTTTTTTTTCTATTCTTGTATTTCTGGATGATGTTTTTACCATGGGGAAGAGAGGGAAATATGCTCACAAAAAAAGAACCAAAAGGTCTTGAGTCATTTTCTCTCTCCCTTTGGGGACTAGAATTTGAGCCTATTTCTGCCTTAGGTAAGGAAATACTGGTAAGTCTTTATAATTTAAAAGCGGATGTAGGTAATCTGAAAAGAGGGACAGTAACTTACATATTGTGTGTTGAGTGCTTTGCTTTCATGATATTATTTAATGCCCACAAAATTACTTTCTATCAATATTACTTTGTGGTTAACATTGCTAGCACTCTGCAAGGTAGATTATTAACAGCAAATGATATTTTTGGAGCAATGAATATGCCAGGCACCGTTGCCCCGTACATTTCAGTTCAGGTGAAGACTGACTTGAGGAGTTACATATCCTACTCAGAGATGCACAGCAAGTAAAGTGGATCAAGGATTCATCTGACTCTCAAACTATATGGTGGTCCCTTGGGTTTGGGAGATTTCTAAGCCTCTCTGCGGAGAGGAATGGATTCCATGTCACTCAACTCCCAATTTCCCAGATAAGATGCCAGCAACAAGGCAGATTGTCAATGTGAGGGTTTCGTCAATTCTCAGCCCAGAAAAATCAATGCTCTATTGTTGCGGAGGAGTGAACAGACCTGCTGTTGAAATTTGTAACTAAGTAGATCTATAATGGACACAAATTTGCTAACCCAAGATCTGCCTCCTTCATAGGACAGGACACTTAGAAGCTTTTCAGTTAGAGACCAACTGGGTCCAATATGATGGGCACAATCTGTGTAAGCCATGAGAAATGCCCCTTTCACAGGAACACCTCATTTACCTCTCATGCAGCCCTGCCTAACTCCCTCCTCCTTACAGAAGAAAGAAGAATAGCCGAGCTGTTAGGATGCACAATTAACTTTTCCAATTTCTTTGCTCATTAATTCCATTCAGATTATTTAAAATAAATCTTGGTGTTGTTAGGACTTTCTCTCCCTCTCCACCTACATAATTCTTTCAAAGCTCACATTTCTCTTTTAAGAACAAAGAAAACAGGCTTCTCATTACTGGCCCACAAGCATCACCAAGTTTGTGTGCCTGTAGTTCCAGTTACCGGGGGAGGCCGAAGCAAGGGGACCGTTGAGCCTGGGAGTTTAAGGGAAGCCTGGCCAGCATGGAGAGATGCTGTTTAGAAAACAAACAAACAAAAATTAATTGACAAACAGCTGTAGGTCTCATAAGGAAAGAAGCTGCTGCAGTTGCTATAGGCATCAGGCTGGCCCTGGGGCCTATCTGTGGAAGGGTGGTTTGCGTCTGTCCAGTAGAGCCCACTTCCCAAAGTCGTTTGGCCAATCTGCAGTTCTCTGCACCTGAATCACAACTGGAGGGGCAGCACTTAGAACATGCACCCTGTCGGCAAGCCACCGCCTCCACTAGACTTTGGATTTAGTGTTCATCTAACTGACATTTGCTTACTTTCTGTCCTGCAGGCTCTGTGATGTTAATGAAATATGCAGTTTCATCTCCTCATGTCTAGAAAGAGTGATTCTACTTCTAATACATGTGCACGGTGCTGAGGTTGGATTCCTTTGGAATGGATTTCGGTGTAAGATCTTGTATAGGTCCCCAAACCCAACAGCCCCAAAATAGCTTCACTGAAAATAGATTTAGGATGAGAGAGATGGCCCTGACTCCAATAGTACTTTCTCTCCCTGTCTTGGAGCTGGGTGAAGGAAAGTTATTTACTTAATTTGGCAGTATATTGGCCAAACAATACTGATGATGAAGCAACTGCCATCTTCACTAGCCCATCCAGGGGACTTCCGGGAGCCTTCCATCTTCACTGACGGTTGGAAATGTCACTATCACTAAGATAGAGAATCAGGGAAAGGGGAGAGTTAGAAAATCGTGTAACTAAGAGTTTGTGTCTAGACCACCCCCATGGCTAGAAAAACTAGCATAGCTGACTCCCTGACCATATTCCCTTAAACACAGTGAAAAACTTGCTAACTTTCCAATGTTTTCAAAGCGGACACATCTCTGGTTTTTAAGCACTGGAGCACATTAACTGGGATACCAGAAGCTATATTTGGTCTGCCTTCTGCCACTTGCTGGCTTGGTGATTCTGGACAAGTACTTTGAGCTTTCTAATTTCCTCTTATGAAAAATAGAGCTATGACTTCGACCTTTTAGCAAGTGAGCAATAGGGCTCAATGCAATCTGGCATAGAAGGAGTTTCAGCCGTGCAGCCAGCACACAGTAGGTTACTCAGAGTACACTACCTGCCCCCGAGGAACGGCAGAAATGACACCTGTACCCGGGCACCTCTTAGAATCCTCAGATGGCCTGACTCCAGTGCTAGTTTAAGTGCACTACCTGGAGTAGTAGGAGAGGTTCTGGGCAGCCGGCCAGGAGGCCACCGATCACTACTGAGCAGGCAGAGAAGTGTGAAATTCCTCTCCATGCCGTTAGAGAGCGACTTCCTGGAAGAGGCTACACATGCAGAATGCAGAGCCTAAGTGTTTCATACAAGAGACGTACGGAGCCTGATTTCCACGGTTTGTTTTTCATGACTCAGAGGAAGGAGAGGAAGTTCTGGGGTTGCCTGCCTGATTACTCAAAATAGAAGTTCCTTGCCATCCTTCCTGTCTTAGTTACTTTTCTCTCGTTGCTGAGACAAAATACCCAACGCCCAAATTGAAGGAAGGAAAGGTTTATTTAGCTTACAGTTTGTGGAGGTTTCAGTCCTTACTTGGCTGGGTTTGAGGCAGAAATGGCACATGACAGAGGGCAAACTGTTCACGGCAGCAGAGCACAGCAAAAACCGCAAGCAAAAGGGAGGAATGGCTGCAAGCAGCCTCCTTTTCTCCCCTACATTGTAAACAGTCTATCCCCGCCCAGGAGGTGTGTACCTCTCACATAACCTCCACGCCCTCCTCTTCCTCAGGCTCAGGATGTTTACAAAGCACCTTGGCTTCCTCCTGAATCACACAGTTAACCTTTAAAGCATCCCAAGTTAACATAAATAACATCCCACAAGGGTAAGGGCATATCCTGTTTACCCCAAGATTTACAACTGTTGAGTTACTTAGTTAAACCTCTAGATTTCCCAAGTTGACACAATGTATCAACCATAACACTTCCTTAGATTTTTTTTAAAAAATATTTTGCTTTATGTAGATTAAAAGGCAGAGATAAGTGCAGAAATGAAAATTGCCAGACACTGTTTCGATTTTTATGCTAGAGTCCAACATTTGGGAGCATTTGAACACTCCCAAATAACACAGTAACACCTAAACCCAGAGTTGCTTTTCAGTTAGGAAGGAAGGAGTGGAGAGCGAGACACGCACACGGAAAGGCACAATCCAAGAGCCCCCGAATAGCACGGTGGAAAGTTACTTCCACAGCACCTCCTTTCTGCTCTCAAAAACACTTCTGCTCCTTCTGGGATGTGGGCACAGGTGGTTTTGTAAAGGGTGGAACTGATCAGGGGTTAGATTTATACTGTGAAGTGTCCAGCTTATGTGCCCGTCTATGTGCTACCTACTGCCTATGTGCTTGTGTATGTGTTCTCCTGAGCTTGACAGATAATGTAGCTCATTTCCATTTTGATGGGTGGGCATTAGGAGGTCTATTCAAGAACCTTCCCAAGCTAGACACTAGCTTCTGTTGTTTCTTCCTTATCTCTAAACTTTAGAAAATAAAAACAAAATGGTGAGAGGAGACAAGGAAAAAGGGTGGAAATTTCTGGCATCTGTAAATACCCAGGGCTTTACTTTCAGCTTAGTCATTGATTTACCATGCAACATTGTTTGCTCACTAATCTCTTGGTGCTTGGAGGTTATTTTTCTATAAAAATAAGGAATCAACATTTACCCTTTCTCACTGGTTTTTGTGGATAAATGTGATAATAATACTGTTCCATGTAAATGTAAAGTGTTCTAAAACTGAAACGATTAGGATGTTATGAAAGCCCTGTGTCTTGCAGTGTTTCCCCTGCAAATCCAGCTGAAGATCCAGATATGCACATGTGACTGTGTGAGGCACTGGAATTTTCCAGGTAGGCAAATGCACAGAATGAAGGGTCCAGGGAACAAGGAATGTAAGAAAGAGAAGCAGGAGATGGATGGGCATGGAATAAGACAGAGGTGTCTTCGGCCACCTGGGATGCATGGCAGGTGTGTAGAGATGCTCAGAGAATAATTAATTTTATTGGTGTTTTCAAGATGTGTTAAATATCCTAAAAGGGCCAAGCAAGGAAAATCACTAATTTCCACAGAAGAAGGGATGCTTTCTTGGGACATGGGATTTCCAGATGGCTTGGAGGTACATGTGGACTGCAGAACATGACAGCAAAGCTTCACCACCATGGGATCTGAAGGTCCCATGAGTGAATCTTGGAACAGAAGTAGTTGGATTTAAACCATCTGTCAAGCAGTTTCTCAGACAACACTGTCATGTCCCCAGGAGAGCCATGAGTACTAGTGAAATGCCAACTGCTGCTTCTTGGTGCTTCCCCACTGTCCCTGCTGTGTCAGGATCCTCTCTCTCCAGCAACACAAGTGTCGCTTCCGGATGTACCTCACTGTCTGCCTGCAAACAATGCCCCTACGGAGGAGGCAGCAGGCAGTCTGAATTGCTGGTGAGGTGCTGACAGGCAAAGGCACTTAGCTGCAAATGGCAGAGCCCAGGCTTAAACGTGGTTTTCTAACCCTAAACCAAGTCCACTACACTGTACAGCCCCGAGTGGACATATGTGTCTACTCCAGAGCCGTTGCAGAAAATTTCCAGTTTAAGACAAGTTCTCTGTACCCAGACCAAGCATCAACAAGCTACCTCTCTGTGCTTCCACGAGCTTTAGTGGTTCAGGACCTGCCTGACCTGCACAGGGCCCTGGGTTGAATCCCCAGAACTACAAAGGAGAAAAAGTACCTAAGTTACCTCTTTCTTTAGGTCTTCTCCCAGCCCAGTTACCCAGTGGAATTCACCTTCCCTTCATCTGATTTCTTTGTCATCCTGTTGTTCACTTGCTAGCTTCTGTCTTGAATTACACAAAGTGGGTGGGTCTTGGCTCTATTGCTGGACTGTAATGACTTTGAGGACAGATAATATGTTTTGTTCCTATTCAGTCCTCTCAGTACCCAGCACCCACGTTACAGCAAGTAGTATCTGCACAGTACTCTATGCTAGTAGATTATTTTTTTCATTGTGCACACCTCATTTGATCTGAGCACACAGGCCTGCTTATTTTAGAATCAAAGGGGCTTAGGCTCGTATAGGTTATGAGGTAGGTCTCAAAGCCAATCTCAGAACTTTTGACTTGTAACCCTAGGTTCTGGCCATTTTTTGTAGTCTTCTCAGATCTGTGTTTCACCAGAGTCAGAAGCAGAAAACCTCAACAGGAAGATGAGTGCATGAATTTTTGTAAGTGGGTAGTAATTGTACATCAAATACTCCTTTGCGCAGTTAGCAACACTGCAACATGGAAACCAAGGAGTATAAGGAAGCTTGCTTTCCTGTGGGAAACAGGGAAGGGGATGACAAGACGCTCCTCCCCGCCTGGAGTCTTGCTCATTTATTAATGAAAGGTCTGGAAAAATGTGCATCGCTCCTCCAACATTCATTACAATAAACTCTCTCGCTGTGGGTACCGGCTCCAGTTCCGGTAGAAGTTACACTCTCAGATGCCAAGCGCTCCTTCAGCACTCTGTGCCCAGGCTATGCCCGGCACTGTGGGCCTCACGGGGCTTTAACCTCAAGGAGTTTATCACCCGACAGAAAGCAAGCCTGATATATAAGATCTACAATGACAATGGAAGACCAGTGATAATGGCTTGGCAGCGTCAGGGTGCAATGAACACTTCCTCAGAACTCCTCAGTTTACTTAACTTATTCTCCTGCTTCTCCTGCAATTACCATAAAACCAGGATGGACACTGCAGAGTCCACGCCCACACCATTTGCACTTGTAGATGAGACAAACAGGACTTCAGGTGGCAAAGTGACACAGGGAGCAGAAGGCTGAGCTGGAATTTAAACTCACGTTTCTCTGACAGCAGAGACTTGGCATAGCCCATCCTCTACCATCTTCCCCAGTGAGACTAGCATACACACCTACACAGTCAGATGGAATATACAAACCTAGTGACTTACCCGTCCACTGCTCGGGGAAGAGAGTGAGCCCTCAACACTGAAGGGCATTTGCTTGCTGAATAAGATGATGAATTTGAGGGTGGGGAACTGCAGAAATCAGACACACCACACTGTTCTGTATAACAAGAGGGGAGATGGGGAGAAAGGGTAGGTATAAGGCAGCCTGGATCATGGAGAAAGGAAGAGATCACCAGCAAAGCCGGAAAGGATGTGGGAAAGGAGAACTGAGGACGTGATTCACCAGTTGCTGCTTTGAGAAGAAGTGGTTTGGGATTTGAAAAAAATTGTGTGTGTGTGTGTGCGTCTGTGTAGCTTTTTAAAATTCTTCTTGCTATGCAGTGCATGGCATAAACATTTTGCTTCATTTCTATTTAACGTCTGTAACAAAAAGTCTACACTATACTGTTCAATAATCTTATTATAGTTTTACATATTGGTTTATTTGTTTACCACACAAAAATGGGTTGATATCACAAGTAAAGTTCTGCTTCATAAAAAAGATACCAAAGAGTTACAGCTGGGTTGCTGGGAATGTTATCTGTGTGTAGCTTTTAGCTTATTTATTTGGGTTCTTTGTTGTGAAAATTAATGAGCAGTCTTGGAACTGAGCCTACAGTGGATTTCAAACCTCCTCTGTCCCCGCTGGCTATGATGTGTCCTTGGGAAAACATTTATGTACTTTGGGACCTCAGTTTCATCTCAGACAGCTACACTCGCAGCATGAAGCTCAACACATAGCTCCTGTAAGGGAGGGATGCATAATGTCACATGCCAGGAGTCCCCCACCTTTCTGCTTTGCAGGTCTGGGTTTCCTCCAGTAGCAGCTCTTCTTTAGCTGTGCTGATCATAACACTGTATGCTGCCAGTTTCTTTCATTGCCAGTCATTCAACAGCCATGTTTCAAATGCCCACCCTGTTAAAGCTGTGTGTAGGGACTCACATCCCTTATACAAATCCTGACCCAACTTGCTCAGGCAAAGAACACACAGACTGGAGGCTCTTTCTCTCTGAAGGAACAGAACCAGGAAGAGATTGAGAAGCACGGTGCAGTGTCAAACTGCCTGGGTCAAGCTCTCTCCTCAAAGGTGTAGGCTGTCGACCTTGGGAAATGGCTCGAGCTCCCTGTGCCCATCTGTGATTGAAGTAACAATAGAGCTGAACCCACGGGCATCGTAACGACTCTGTCCACTCACATAAACCTAGCTCGTGCTCCGAGCTCAATTCGTGTTAGTTGTAACTGTGATAGGTCATTGATTCTCCAAGATCCACAGATTCGTCAATGACAAAGAGCATCAACCAGGACATAAAGACCATGTGACGAAGGTGAGGGGCGTTCTTTAGAAATAAAATGCTGAGAACTATGTAAAGGAAGCACAAACAATCAACTTCACAATAACGCAGCAGCAGGAGTAACTCAGACGGTTCAGTGCAGGTTAAAAAATGTCGTCACTTCCGCCTCTTCCGCTATCACCCAATAAGCAATTACAAAGAACAGTGAAATACTAAGAGCAATCCTATGAACAGCATCCCGTTTATTTCTCCATGCTGTGACCCCAGGCAGGGAGGAAAGTGGCAACACGAAGGCCTCAGCCAGGATGACTCTGCTCTCATTACCTCCCATGGAATGACTGAGAGCTACCCCAAGCTATGTGTCCCTTCCGAAAATGCCTTTCACACAAGAACGTGGACGCAGTCGTGCCTGCGTCTCCAGGGGTAACAAGGCTGGAAGGAAAGGTGAAAGCAACTCCCTTCACATCATCATGAAACATAAGCTGGATGAGAAGCAAAGGTGGAAGAAGACCAGAACGAGGATTAAACAATCAGACACTTGGAAGCCCAGGAAGCACAGAGGGAAAAGCCAATCACTTTGTTTATTTGTTTGTTTGTTTGTTATAATTGCTGTTTTATTTGCAGTTCTCTGTCAAGTAGCAGCTGGTACAGTAAGGTTAAAACAGTAAGGAAAAGGAAAAGTGACTGCAAAAGGGAGGGAAGGGGTCAGGTGTGCAAACAGGAAATGAACCTTCATGCCTCGCTCCTCCCATTCTCTGTGCCCGGCCCCCTGCCCCTGGGCCAGGCAGTGTGCTCCTGGGCTCTGGGTTTGTTTACAGAAGTCCCCAGTCCGCAAGCATCCGTCCCCCTGGGATAATCGGGCCTTCGTTAAACATCTTCATCCTATTACTCTCCTAATCAGCTTCTAATGCTCTGTTCGATAGATGTGGGGCTGACCGGAGCGGGCCCTTCCACAGCTGTGCGGGACACGGAGCTATTCTCTGTGCCATTGATCACAAAGGCAGAAATCAATCCTGGCTAAGGAGAAAGAAGTTAAAAATAAATTGCAGGGATTGATTTCTGTTCAGACCTTCTGACTCTCAACTGAGGAAGGAGGAAGGAAGAGCGGGCATGTGTCCGCCAGTCTCACAACCACTTCCAATGTAGCAACTTCAGAAGCAAAATGTGGATATATTTGATGCACATCGCACATTATACTAATATTTGCTTCCTAGTAAGCATCAGAGAAGAGAATTCCTCTAAATTGCAAACTCTCATTAAAAGAGAAGAGGGGTTTGTCTAGTTTGCTACAAAATTTCCAAAGCGTGGATCTGTGCTTTCTAGGTAGTAATAACTCCAGAAATATTTGTTGTGGGACTTGCTGAATAAATGAATAAATTCCTGTTATTGTCTCTCCCCATTATATATATTTGCTCACAGATTTATCACAATAATGGTATTATTCTTATTTATTGCTTTGCTTACATATTAGCTCTCTCTCTTTCCCAAGACTATAAACCCTCTTACAACAGGAACTATGTTTTTCTTATTTGAATATTTATTTCTTATATCTGTACAATCTCCAGGGATCATAACCTCCTTATTTACTTTTTTGCCTTTTTATTTCTTATGTACTGCATTACCTAGGTATTACATACCCAGAAGAGGTATGTGGAATGAGGAAGGAAGGAAAGATTCAGCAATTTTCCCAAGGACGTGGCTCCATCCTACATATCTTTATATAAAGTGCATTATTCTGACATTAAAGAAATGAGATGTGCAGATGCTTCGGAGCTTCAGAGGCGGTCTCCTTTCCCTTCCAACTAATGGAGGGGCCTGTAGTGTGAGCAGGCCTGCGGCATTTGAGGGTGTGCTGCTCTCTGAGTCAGGTTCTCTGTTGTTCTCTAGAGGTGCCGCGTGCTGTCCACACATGGATGGAGAAGAGCCTGGCTAGTTGGTAAATCGTTCATCCCTGCATCTTCAAAATAAGCGCCAACACCTATGTGGCTTCTGTCCCATAATTCCTGCAACCATTTTGTCTGAGAGCAGATTGCTGTCAGGACCACCACAGAGGACGGGAAGCCATGCTTCAGTGTGACCCTCTGCCCTCACACAGAGGTAGCTGAGCTCCAGAGAGGAGCAGTGAGGACCCGGCATCACAGAGGGAGTCACTAGTGAGGCTGGAGCTAAGTGCGGGAATACCGCTCTCACCTCACACACTCGAGAGGCGCAGGATCTCTTGCCTCTGAAGGGTCTCTTTCTGCAAGCACAAGTCTCTGTGCAGACTGGACCCCTCCAGTAAGTCTTGTTGTAAAAACTGGCTGAAGCCCTGCTTCTCCGGGAAATCTTCCCTGGGCGTGTCACACCTCATGAACTTCCCTTGGTCCAGGAAGCAGTCTGTTCTACAGAGCCTGGTGCTTGGGAAAATGTTACAGCATTACTAGTCATGAAGAATGTCAGACCAGATAGTGCCAACTCTCCACCAAGACTGCACAGAAAACGACACCCACTTTGTTAGCCCCATCTACTATCATGGGACCTTGTTTAGAACAAAAACACTTCAATAAATGACTATCAAGTGAATGAGTGAATGAGCAAATCAGTACTTCGGTCTCAGACTGAACCTATCTCCACTTTCGGTGTACAGAAGGTCCACAGTTACATCAAGGTGATCGATGAATCCACAGTTCTGCCAGTAAGAAGTGCCGAGAAGTTCTTTTTCTGGTGGACCATGAGGGGTTTCAAAGTCATAGTCTTAAAAGCAGCTTGCAGAAACTCAAAATGTTTGTTTACGCCATTAACTAGTAATGGAGTTAAAGGCAGAGCTATTAAAATTTTTAGAAGCTGAAACTCTGAAATTAATAGACATATATATTCTAGTTAAAATGGTAATGGGAAGAGGACTGGACTTAATAGTCTACTTTTCAGTCAACAACCCAGCTGCCTTCATTATCAGGGCTGTTGTTTTATGGCAATATAATTATCTTTAATGGAGAAGGCTCCAGTAAGGGGGTTCTCCTGGGAGCTGGGCTCAGCACAGTGGATGTCATGGACTTAGAGAGACTTGGCAGGGAAGGGGAGGGGACACTCAGTCAGGTCAGGTCCTCTGACTCTCACAGGGTCCTGGAAACCAAGCCCCTGCCGTGGCCCTGATTCATCTTGGAAGCCGGAGGTGGTTTGGCAACAAGTACAAGGCCGTGGAGATGGGCAGGCGAACATGGACAAAGGAGAGTGCTGAAGGGCACCAGGGGTGCATGTCTGAGGAAACCCTCCAGCGTACCTGAGGGACGAAGGGCACCCAGGGGTGCGTGTCTGCGGAAACCCTCCAGCGTACCTGAGGGACAGCTGTCAGAGGCATGGGCATGTTTGCATTGCACTGAATCCCATTAAGCCTTGCTTTGGTGAACAGTGCAGAAAGTTTCTGATATGTGACAAAATTGAAAGAGATCTTGATAAGGTGCGCTTGTCACAGAGCGGATGAGGCTTTCCTGGCCCTGGCATCTAGAAGGGTGGGCAGCACATAGTGATTTTGCTTTTATAGTCAGCCAGGACAGTCTCTGGGCACACCAGCTATTCTGTGCTCATGTGGAAACAGTGAAATGAGAAATAAATCATTGTCCTCTTTTGACATTCTTTAGGAATCCAGATAGACCTGAGGTGCTACCCTTGATCTTGCCACTGGCTGAGCTAGAAAACAAAAGACAAAAGTGACTCTGAATTTCATTGCAATTCTGTTTTCTCCCTGGAAAAATAAAGGCGGTAACATCTAACATGGGAAGATCTTATGAAGATTAAATTTTATGAGACAAACTAAAACACAAACACGTCAGACATAAATTTGGCACTAAATAAATGTGAGGTCCATTCCACAGTATGACAGCAGTTCTTTGGTTCTGGAGGTGACTGGGTAAAAGGGGTGATGTGGTCAGTTTGAAAGAACATTCTGAAGAATCACAGCTGCGGAACTGGAAAACTACAGATTTCCAAGCAGCGGAAGATATTGTGAGCTGCGTGGCTGATCTCACGCCTCTGAGGTGATGACAGAAACCAGTGTGGCCCGTTAGACAGTGCCTCAGGATTCACAGGCTGCCCCTAACAATCAGTTACCCCATGATAAACTCCATGATTCCTGAGAAATGCATTGCACAGCATAATGATACGACCTCCTTCTCGTGCACGTGCGGACACTGCTAACAGTGGCAGCTTTCCCAGGGAGCCACAGTGACACAGCCTTCTGTGTAGCTACTACTAGTCACAGGAAAGAACACAGCTTAATACCTGTGGGTGTGAAGTATTCCATCCATGTTCTACTAGAAAGGCAAGAACTTTTTAACTCATGGTGAATCACAGCACCATTCTCTGAAATTAAAGGAAAACATTCCTTGCCATGTTTGCCTGGTAAGCAACAAATATTATAGTTTCCATGGAACCTTGTTAGATCTATTGAGAAGAAATCAGTCTTAATAATGTATTAGGGGCACACACGTTAAAGCTCTGAACAGAGTGAGGAGATTACACTTCCCTAGAGCCCCTCTGTCGGCATTGTGCAGAGGCGAGCAGGAAGACAGAGGAGCTGTATCAGCATGTGGACAGCAATGACACTAGAAGAGTGGGCAAGCTGGGATTGCTTGGGTAAAAGTGGACAGTGAGAAGGATAGAAGAAGGGCACTAGGAAAACCCCTGCATGAAGATAGGCAGCAGAAGCACTGGGTAGCAAAGGTCAGCCCTGCAGAGGCAGGAAGAAAACCAGGGCTGTTCAAGGCCTGGGCAGCAACGGCAGGAGAGTGCTCCAGGACAGAAGCAGAACGGAAGAGTCTCGAGGGCTGCAGTCAGGCCAGGTAAGTTAATTATACACAGGCTTCATCTGAGTAGAAGTCGAGACACCTTTGAGGAACTTGGCAAAGCAATTTCAGTGGAGTGGCAGAGGCAGAAGTCAGTCTCAAGTGGGCTGCAGGGAGAGGGCAGTGAGGAACTAGGGTGATGAGTACGGTCAGCACTCAAGAGAGCGGGTTGCGGATGAAAGGCGGGCCGTTCAGACAGTGGGGGTGGGGCTCGCTGACAGTTTTGCTCCCCTTTGTTTTGTTTTTTTGTTTAAACATGGGAGAAAGATATTTTCAACACTTAAATATTGATGAAATTCTAAAATGGAAACACGTAGGGGAAAATAAATGTGATGGCCAATAAGCCAGGTCCTTGAGAACACAGGAATGGGACTGAGTGTTCGGATTTAAAAGCTGGTGCTTTCTCCTTTTCTGCCAGAGTTCACTCTACCCATAATACTAGATACAGAGCAGGGACTCTGTTTTCCTCAAGTTTATCTTGAGTTGGGCTCTATTCAAAAGTGGAACCTCAACCAGGCCATTTGTACAAGTAGTTTTTGTTTTGTTTTGTTTTGTTTTGTTTTTTAACTGTGTCAGGAGTCAGGGGGTAGGAATTGGGAAATGTGATGGAGAGAAAGCCAGCCCAGGGGGCATTGCTGGATTAGCTCTCCTTGTGAGCAACTGTCGCTCAGTCTTGCTGGGAATCCCATGGATGAGGCTCAGAATCATCCAGCTGACAAAGGAAGAAGACAACATATCTACCACCTAAGGATTTTCCCAGGGCAAGTTGTCCCAGAGGTTCTTGACAAGGTTTCTCTAAAAGATTTCTGTTGCACTTGAATGACGAAGGGTCCACATGTGACTGTCTCAGTGGAGGACAAACCAGCCCCAGGACAACAAGCAGAAGACCCATAGCATAGCTGAGGCCAGGTGATGGCAGGCTGCCTCTGTGACATCTAGTGACTGAGACTAGCAGGGCGTGAGATGGAACCTGTGAGATACACAGCACAAAGGTCACACTGGGTATGGTGCCATCACAATCCGCTCCCTAACTTGTATTTATTTCAAATACTAACAGAAACTTTAAATCAAGCCACAGAAGCCATTACATGTCTGGAACATCTCCACGATCAGCTGTGTGAAGAACCTCCATTTGTGCTGGCTGTTGGAAATGTGTTTGTTAAGATTCTGAAAGTGTTTTAAGAATATACACCTGACGATGTCTTTATCATCGGATCTCTTTTGGAGTTTGTCTTTGTAGCTGCCCCATTTTCCTTTAAGCTTTGGTCTTGTAATTGTGTCCCTAATGACGAAATTGCTATTTATTTAACATTCAAAATCTCTCCCATTAAGACCAAATTAACATCATTTAAAATATCACCAAATAGTTTTCTTTGAATAATTACACTCTATTAATTTCTCCCTCAGGGCTGTTTTGCTTTTAGGAAGATAACCACACCACAGAGGCTTTCTCCACTTTGAACAATGGCGCATGAAACAGGATCGAAGCCCAAGTGAGCTGGGGACCAGGGTGCCACAATCCTTGAAAGATTATTATGCTCCAGAATATCAGCAGCCCCATAAAGACCTCGAGAAGCTGAGTTTTTTGGTAGCCAGTACCATGGATGCCATGCGGGAAAGTTTCGTGCACATATGTTGACCCATGAATTGAAGCCATGAATAATTAAAAACGAATCCAGAGAAGAGATTTAGTAATCTTTTATGGGATAGACTTATAAAAATCCTTAAAGGAAGATGTGTGTACATAAACTAATGAGGCTGAGTTTTGCATGTGGATTAGTCTCCTGATTCTTGCATTTTGTGGGGCTTTTGTACTTTTTAAAGTATTTCAAAGCCATTATTATCTCCCTTGATCCTCACAACAACCTTGCAATCTGTACAGGACGAGCAGCATGATTCCATTGTACAGAGATGAGGAAGTGAGTGCTCTGAGCCTCTAAGCAACGTGTCCAGTGCTCCTGGGCTGGTAGGTGGCAGATCCCTAATTACAGCCCAGGGCTTAAACTCAGGGCTCGTTCCCCACACCAGTCCACCAGCTGCTTGAATCATAAACTGCCCGAGAGCAGGGCAACACCTGCCCCGGCCGTGTCCTCCTGCACCCGACACAGGTCGAGGGCCTCAAGAGACACCTGTTAATGGACCGCTCACACAATTGCTGGCACTCCTGGAGCACCTCCCAACATTTACAACAGTACTTTTTTTCTATGTTTATACACAGAACTCTTAAAACTTGGCAGCACTCTCTATGTGCTAGCTTCACTGTGGTACTGGTGTCACCCTAGGACCTGTTGGTGCTACTGTTCGCTTTTCAGCATTCCTTCCCTCTTGATGACATCCACAGAACCTTACTGGGAGCTGGAAGGAGCCCTGGGTACTATGACACAGACTGACACAGCGCTCTCTAGCCGGCGGGCATTTTACAAAGGCTTACCAAGGTTCAGTGAGCGACTGTCTGTTGGGGCTGAGGGGAGAGGTGGCGGATGCTACCCGTCGGGGAGCTCCTGCCTCCTGTCTTGAATCTGTACAAGCCATTCTAGGCTCAGGGTCCAGGTGTGTTTGTAGGGCCCCTGCGCTTTCCTTGTGTTCGGCTCACACAACCCATTTCTTTCTCGGCATTGCCATCTCCATGGCAATCTACGGCTCAGGTAGAAGAGCGAGGGGACGTGTTGCCCTGTGCTAAGGAACAAAGGCACGCAGGACCCTGGGCACAATGCTTGGGCAGTGTCAGGGTGACCTCCCCTTCTCCCAGCTTTCCTTCTCTCTGCCTCCAGCATTTTATCTGTATCTTTATTATGCATCTGCGGTTTTTTTTTTTTTTCTCTATCTTAGATACTGGAGATAGGCTGGCATTAAACCCCTCGTTAATGAATAGAGTTGCATGCAGCAAGGCAGTTTATTCCGTGAGGGAGTTTATCTTTTCCATATGCAAGATTACCTCATGCGCCCGGGTGAAAGGACAACCCCGCGTTGCAGTCACCTACTGCAGGCCTGCAAGGCCCCTGTGAAGGCTGACCTGGACCCTATTTATGCCGCTTCACTGCACCCCCTGGTGGCCAGGGTGTGTGACTCCCAGCACTGAGGGAATTTTCCCACGCCTACTGCGTGACCGCCTGCCCTACAGAAAAATCACTAGAAAAGCGACTCCACACTACCAAAAACAGGATTTTCAACCGTCTTGACTCAGAATGCAGAAATCAACTTAAAGCTCTCAGAGTCCTGCTCTGCAGAGTAGAGCCTATTTCTCTTTTAGCCGTGTGGAACAGAGGCGTTTCCGGCAGACTCTTCCCCACTAAAATAAGTCTCTTCTGGGAAGGATTAGCTCCTTTTGATATCACTATGAAACCCAGGCCCCCTGCACAGAAGCCCCACTGCCAGACTAACGCATTTCACAGCCTTCCAGGCGTCCTCAGCTCCGTTTATTCAACGGAGGTCAGATTTGAGGGCCCCTTACGCATAACCATCAAGATGGCTACCTTCACGTCTCCGTCAGTAAGTGGAAGGTGAGGATGAAGGAGCTGTGTAATTTACAGACCCTTCTGCAACACGCAAGGTAAAAAAGGATTAAAACAATATACCCAGAAACAGGAAATTATAGTAGGTCATGGGAGCTTTTCTTTATAACAGCAAGTGAGAAAGGGTATAATTTTTGTGCAAAAATATTATCATAGGTAACTGTTTAGTTAATTTGATTAGCTCATTTCATGATAGAGAGGTTTTTACCTGGGATTTTGAAATACATATACAGCATTTATTTCTATGCAGAGAAAAGATCCAGGCCTCGATTTCATTTGAATTCCTAGCAGTTCTTTGTATACCCGTGAAAAACCTTGACATTTGACCCAGGCAATGAATTACACCACAAAAGCAGTGTGTTCCAAACATGTGAGAGTTCTCTTGTCCAGTTAGAATATCCATATGAGATGTGATGTTTCTGGCTTGGAGCCAGCAGACCATGGAGTGAATGCTCTGATATTATTAGCCAAAGAAGCATCTCCCTTAAGTGGTGGGTGCTGGGTGTCTGGTCCCAGCAATGGGAAAGCTGACTAGTACAAGAGACTTTGCAAAGTTTGGTGTTTCATGACCCTAAGTGTTCTTTTTCTTTCTTTTTTTAACCTTTTTAAAGGATTGGTATCTTCCGTTGGTTTGGTGCTAAGATAATACTCATGAGAAAAAACAAAAAGAAAACTGACAATCAAAGGGCTTAGCCTACCCTTCATCTTTCCTACTCTTATGTACAAAGGAGACTATTTCCTACTCTTTTGTCAAATGAGAATATATATTATATATATATATATATTTACAAATAACATCTGAACTGCCCTGTTTAAGAAAGGGCTAAGAAACCTGCAGAACCACCCTGATACACATCTTTCTCTACTTTTAAATATTTTCTTTTTTAAAATTCTGTATGAGAACACAAAAGAGTACATATCTATGGGGTACCCTGTGATGTTCCCTTGCATGTCTATGCTTTATGATATTCAAATCATGGTAAACATGCCTATCTCCTCAAATATCATTAACCATTTCATTCTGGTGAAGACATTCAAAGCCCTTCTTTTGAGCTTTGGAAGTGTGTAGCCTGAGGATCACCCTGAGGCCGTGTCACACCTTGGGAAAACAGGTTTCCCACCCCTGAGAATACTAGGTGAGCAAGCTTGCTGTTAGGCAAAGAGGTTTCACTTGACATCAACTTGCTAAAGGGTGTTTGAGCAGTTCCTTTCCTCCCATCCAGAAAGAGAGCTCCACCTGACCTCAGCTTTCTGCATATTGTTTCTGTCCTTATTTCTCCATCATCTCACCATCCTCCACACCCCCACTTCCTGCCACCAAACTCCAGAGCTGCACATGCGTGTGACATCATGCAATACTCATCTTTCCATGCCTGGCTGATTTCTTTTGACATGGCGCTCTCCTCTTACATCCATGTCATTGCAAGTGACAGGATTTCACTTTTATGGCTGAAGGATATTTCATTGTTTATATCTACCCCATGTTTTATCCACCCTTCAGTTAATAAACATTGGGGTTGTTCCATTTGTAAGTTATTATCAATGGTGCTGCAATATATGTGCAAGTACATGTAATCAATATGTCTTTTTGACATATTGCTTCCATTTCCCTTGGATAAATACTCAGCAGCATAGCCTCTGCATTTTCTTTTGTAGCTCCTGAATCAAATTTTCCTGCCATCCAGTGTAAAACTGCCCCCAAACTCCCTTTTGTACATAAAGTAGGAAAGATGAAGGGATGGGCTAAGACCCTTCACTGTGTTTCGTTTCTGTTTTTTCTCATGTATTAACACTAAACCAAATGTAAGGTACTGATGCTTTAAACAGTAAAGAAAACATTTGAACTCATGAACAACCTACTTTTGTAAAGTCCTTTCCAACTGCAGCTTCCCATTGCTGGGGCCAAAGACCCAACACCCACAACTTAGAGGAGATGTTTTCTTGGCTCCCAGTTTCAGAGGACTCCCTCCATGCTCCGCTGACAGGCAGAAACATCATGGGAGGGGGCTTTGCTGAGGAGAGCTACGTAACTCGTGGTGGATGAGAAGTGGCTCAGAGGTACAGGGCCAGAGGGGCAACACCAGGGACCAGAGGTAGTGCCCAAGGTCACCCCTTCATGAGACGCACCCAGAAGTGCACTTTCCTAATTCTCTGGGCAGCTTCCAAGCCAACCAACTTCAGAATGAAGCTTCATGTCATACCCCCTTGGGCTCATCTTGCTATTATTTAGTTGCTCAAATTTTAGGCAGAAAGAAAATAATCTGCTTCAATAAGGAACCTCCCTATCAAGGTCAGTCTACTAACGGATGGCAAGCATCCTTCAGTGAAATGCATTATCCTCAGGGTCCAGCTCTGCCTTGGTGATACTCCCTGGGGATGCTAGAGTCAAGATGAGGCATGATATGTAGCTTTCCCCAAGATTATTTTTGGTGTACGGTTCCTGAGGTTGGTGGGTGGATGACCACCCTGATGCTTTTGTACTATGTCAGATATAATCTATACAGATTACTCTGTTGATGTATAGGTTTTCTGCTCTGACAAAGCCCTCTGTGGCAGCTTTATTTCAATGAACATAATGAGAACTCTGGCCCTTTTTTGCTTTAGAAGCTGATATTGATCACCAAAGTCCACATCTTACTTTCTCCATAAAGCCTGCACTGATCCTCATTTCAATGTTCAAAACCCATACACCCCACCCATATACTCCACAATGGTCTGATCATATTTCAGGTGATCTGAGATGACTTCCAAACATTTTTTTTAATGCAAAAGTACAAAATAACCATCAAGAATTTTACAAAAAGCAGCCAAGTAATCAAAAATGACCAATGGTAGAGAAGAAAGAGTTAGGAAGACTAACAACACTATCATGTTTTAAGCAATGGAGCTGCTAAAGTTGACAAAAAAGTTTGGGCTTTCCAGTAATTATAAAGACAGTCTCACAGAAATTATTTAGATTTAATCAAAGGAAATAGAAGTTTAACTGTCCAGGAAATTTTTCTATTATTTCGTTTTTTCTATTATTTTCCTGACATACCACTCCCTCCCAGAACCTCAGATGACCTTGGACAGAGAGGTCCTGGCTCATTCTGTCCTCTCCTTCCTTCTCCCCAACGCCTTCTCCTCACTCACACCTTCCCCTCTGTGCATAACACCTCCCTCCTTCACTGTTTTCACTTGTCTTTAGAGCCTCCCCCTTGGCCCTCCAAAAAGCCAGAAAGAACCCCCCAGCCAGGCTTCTCTTCCTTACCCAGAAAGCTTCCCACAAATACAGCACTCATCACACTGCACTGTAATTGTTTAGTTGTCTGTGTTCCCGGTGGGGCTGAATGTATTTTAATGTATTTAAGTGAATGAATATAAAAAGGGTGCTGAAAAACACATTGGGCAATTCCTGGACAGCAGTTTTATAGAAAACACAGAGACCTGCTACATATGGCCATTTCTTATGCAGTGAGCAATTGCCAGTTCCCCTAAGTTGTCTTACATTGTTAGCTACAGAAACAAGATTTCCTTGCTTGGAAAAGATAACTAGCTACACTCCTTGAAAATAAGGACAGTGTCTTATCTTCTCAGTTCAGTTCAGTTTGACAAACATTTATTGAGCACCAGACATTATACTAAGTGCAGGGTAAACGATGAATAAGATGTAGTTTTGTTTCCTCTTAGAATTTACAGATCTATCTGGGGAGACAACATAAAAGCTTAAGGAGAACGCCATGGTGCTAGGTGAAGTCCCAGTGGGAGATATAAGGGAAGACAGCACATAAGAGGTGTAACCTAAGCTTCACCTTAAAGAATGGGTCTCTCTAGAGAAAGGACATTGTTAGGAGAATATAGTTATAGATATATAGATATAGATATAGATATAGATATAGATATAGATATAGATATAGATATAGATAGATATCTGAAATGCATAAGAGGCAAAGAGTGTTAGGGTATGTACGTGAAGACAAAAATGGTTTAGGTTCGTAGAAGGGTAAGGAAATCAAGGTATATGGGAAGCAGCTGAGCATATGGAATTCCCCTGAGGCTGATGGGGTGGGCAGGATCCAGGCTGCGGAGGTGCTTGTAAGCAATGATAAGGAAATTGCATTTCACCCTATAGGTGATGAATAGCTAGTGAAAGTAGGAACGTTGACATTTATTTTAAATAAATGACTCTGGAAGCACTGTTGTGAATGAACTGGGGGTAAGTGTGCTGGTCTGGGAGCAAGGAAATCAGTTAGCAAGTTATTGCAACACTTCAGGAAGTATGCAGTAAGGATTTATAAATGGCCTAAATAGCCAAGTAATAATAGTGCTTCCTCCTTTTCCTCTCACGAATCATCGCAGAGCAACAGGGAAAACAAGAAAGATAAATGCAAACTCTACACTTAATGAAAACTTAATCCCAAAGTACAACATACGTGGGAAGTAGACCATATACATCATGTCGCAGGTAGTTTACCTCTGGTAAGAACCCACTCATAAAAGATTTTCTGGAGTCATACAGAGTTTCACTAAGAACCAAAGAGTACTCTTGATAAGCTGAAGCAGAGTCCTGATCTGTCACTAAAATAGACCTCCTAGAATAATTCATAGAGAGATAGCTCAGCTCATTAGAAAGTAAGTAACAGGTAGCCAGGCATGGTAGGACATGCCTGTAATCCCAGCACTCAGGGAAGCTGAGCTCCGGCTGGGCTAGGGTGGTAGCTAAGTGGAGAGGCCCTGCGTTCCATATCAATAGTGAGCAAAGGTAATAGTTAAAAACATAATAAAAGAAACGATAGAATAATTATAAAGTAATACAGAAAAATAAAAGAGGAAAAGGGAAAGGAAGAGACAATTAGCAGACATAAACCAAAATATGACTCCATGGACCAAATGAAAATTGTGAATACATTGCTGTGATTAAAAATAACATACACCTGGGATGAGGGACAAGGAGAAAAGAAGGAAGGATATACATAGACGCACACACACACACACACACACACAACAGCTAAGAAAATCGTTCTACTCACTTCTATTAGTTCATTGAAAGGAACAGTTAGTGCTTATGTTGTTTGATCAGTTTTGCACGCTTATATCTGGTAATCTGAACAACTACTTTGAAGATAACAATATGCAATTTAATAACCATTGTTAATCTCCTATCATCTTGTTTTGAAGTTTTGTATCATTTTTATTGTTTTTAAATTCTTTTTAAAATAAAAATATTAGCCGGGTATGGTGTAATCTCAGCACTCAGAAGGCTGAGGCAGGAGGATCATTGCAAGTTTGAGACCAGCCTGGGCTACAAAGTGAGATCAAGGCCAGAACTTGTCTCAAAAAAAAATTTTTTTTAATTTAAAAGATTAAAAAATAAAAATAACCTACATGGGGAGGTCACCCCGATAAGAGAAGAATTTAAAACAAAAATATAAGAGCTCAAGGAAGATATGCTGCAATAACAAAAAGAAATAAAATATAAGCTGGCAGAGTTCAGAAAAGATAGTAAGGAGAGGGAAAAAAAACAAACAGAGCCTAGCCACGGAACACTCCTGAATCGTTATGCCAGCATAAGATTGTCTTTAGTTCTCATCTTACTCCGTTTGTTCAAATGGGAATGGCATGAAACAAATATTCGTCTTTTTTCTTTCTGATCTAGTATGTACTTCCTGGCCCCTGATGGAAAATAACAAAAAGCAACAAACCCAAAACAAAATAAGTGATTCAAGATATGTCACAAACTTATGAGAAATTGAGAATGAAAAAACACTGAATCCACGGAAAGATAGAGACTCATATTGCAAGGGGAAACAGTGACACAGCATGCTGCCCACAGAAGTAGACTAGCAAGTAACTGGTGCTCAATATAAAGACAAGAGGACTTCAGGTATCAAAGGCAAATGAAAACAAAAACAACCCCTCAACAAAACAAGACCCCTGAAAGAGGAAAATCACTAACTGGCCCAATACATGAAATTTGAAAATGAACAGCAAAATTCTCATAGAAAGAGTAACACATATATTGTCTACCCTTAAGTATAATATTAAAGCAGAAAGGGGGTAAACAATTTTCCAAGATTCAAGAATCAGCTGATCTTGAAGGCTTTACTAAAGAGCAAACTTCAGACAATCCAGAGCTAAGTGGTGAAACTACAGAAGAGGGGTGGCAGGGCACCTGAATACAGAGAGATTCTGAGATCTAATTAATGCGGAAGAGCTGCACAGGATCAGATGCATATGTTCTAAACGGCTTTATGAGTAAGGGTGCGTTAGGAGCAGGGACAGAGGGAGACATCATGAATGCACGCTATTTTTTTTTCACATTTCCTCAGTAGTGTTTCACCAAATATTTAAGTCCAATAGAAAAACATTTTAGGATAGTAAAGCGAACACTAGACAATACTATAATAAATCAACACTGAATAGTAGAAGAACTTAAGCAATGAGAAGAAAATGAAATGCACAGAAATACATTAATTTTATAATTACTTACAGGAGGGTATCCATGGATACATTCCAAAAACAGAAGATTTGGTATGTTACACAAAGCTATACTTATAAAGGCAAACAGAACCAAAATACAAATAATTAAGAGTGGCAAAGTAACACATCAGAAGGCAAGAAAAGCAGACCATATAACATGAATTAAGAAAAAGTACCCACGATTGAACTCTAAGCCTACACTCCCCTCACTAAGGCACATGTGTTCTAGTTACCCGTGCAAATGGCCAAATTCACCTCCAAGAGGGAAAGCGCTGCTTACATATGGGTAGCTAGCTAACCAATCTATGCTTATACCTGTGCTACGTGTACCCTTCAACCTACTGTCATTCCTTTATTTAATGCCAATCATGACCAGTTGATAGCTGCAAAATGTTTATTTTCAAATTAATGGGCTTTTGTATTACTCTGGGCATTGTGAATCCATTTTTTTTTTCCTTATCTCATTGGTACTGAAAAATGAAGTCCTTGAAACAGCCTCCAAGGGGCCCAGGGGATTCTGCATCCTACCACCTTTCTGACCTCAGCCCTCAGCTCCCGATCAGAGCCTCAATCGCTGGTCCCTTCTCATCTCCCTGAACTGTGAATATCAGACTGCCCTTTGGCCTTATGTTTAAATTACTTCTTTTTGTATTTATACTTATTGCCTTGATGATTTTCATCTTGTGATTTCAAATGATGTGCAAAATCTTAATGATCTACAACTATCATCAACCTCCCAGTCTCCAGACTCAGCCAGGACCTCCCGACCACCTCTGCCTTTGCACCCAGCCTCAAATCCCTAACAGCCCAACCCACGTCAGGGTGCATTAGGGCCAGGGCCCAACAACCTGGGTTCTACACTTCCTGTTCACTGTGTAGCCTCCCGATAACCAGACAGAGGCCTTTCCGGGTGACCCTAAACCACATGGCAACACCTTCCCATTCCCACCATTCCACAAGTAAGTCCTGCCCGTAGCACTTGTCATGATCTGGTATGTTTTGTAGATAGGTAAACCGATGACAGTAGAAGACAGAGATAGTAAACATTCACACGCCACTAGGTTCCAGGCATTGTTTCAGCAACTGACTGATACATTTTACAAATGTAATCCTCCCCACAATCCATGAGGCAGATGTTATGATTACATTATTGTTGAAAGTAGGTCAAATGAAGCAAAGCTCAAAGTCCCACACCTAAGTATGGCAAACCACAGTCTGAAAAACTACCAGCCATAGGGTTCTACACATTCTTATTAGCCAAAGGATGTATATATGCATACATATCTTTTCTCTGTCTCCCACCTGAATTGGTGGCATAAGGCAGGAACTTTGCTGTGTTCATTACCTTAAGCCCAGCAGGCGGGACATAGGCCTAGGCAATGAATAAAACTTTATGGAATGGTGAAACTTCACATCTCTTTTAAATGAAACAAAATGTTGCTGATTTCTTAAAAGTACTTCTACTATAATATGAAAAGAAATGTTTCAGGAGAACTTTAAAAAATCTGGTTATCCACCTGCAGAGTTGCAGAAAACTTTATGCAACACAAGGCAAAAAATGTGATCATTTCAAGGTTTAAGTCATGTTTCCCAGAGACAATTCTGTCACAGTTCATCATTATGTACAATGCTAGCACTAAGGAAAGGGCAAGCAGACTGGTACATTCATAAATCATCTGTGAGCTTCTGCTTGTAAAAACACCTCAGCAAAGAGAAAGAGAGAAGAGCAGTGGGTGGGGATTTTAGGAAGGGGAAGGACTCAAATGAAAAACAATCACCTGAGAAAAAGTTAGGGATGAGTTTAGCAGAGGCTGGAGCCATTCAGTCTGGCAACACAGACTGACTGTCAGCCTTCTGCTCTGAAGGTCATGTCAATGGTGGTGTCAGGGTGAGAGGAGCCTATTGACCTTGCTTGTCCTGTGGGAGATCCATGAGGAAATGTGGAGATATTTCCCAGATCCACGTGTCTTCAGGACATGGTAGAGGTCATAGCTGACCAACATGAGAGGCATCAGAACATGGGGATAATGCTCCAAGCCAAGAGGTTGCTAAGATGGTGTGTCTGGGTGCACAGAGAAGCGGGCCAAGGACAGGAATCTTGGGAATACCAAGAGCAGAGACCAGTGCTGTGTATATTGCAGTGTATGTGCTCAGTAAACAGCTGGGAGTAAGATCATGAGAGTGACATTGACCTGCCAATACCTAGAGAAATAACCCTGAGCTTCTGGCTTTAAGTCGAACTGAAATGGAATTTTTTTAAGTTTCAGAGATTTTTCTCCTTTACTTTATCTTTCAGATTGGTTTTTGAGTACTTGGCTACTTTTCCTATATTTTCCTTAACTTCAAAAATCTATGTAAATGCCAGGCATGGTGGCACACATAGGTAATCCCAACACTCTGAAAGGCTGAGACAAGAGGATCCTAATTTTGAAGCCACCCTGGGTAATTCAGTGATGTGGTGAGACTGAGTCTCAAATGATTATGATGATGATGAGGACAGTGGGCTGGGGATGTAGCTCAGTGAGAAGGCTCTGGGTTCAATCCCCTGTACTGCCAAAAAAAAAAAAAATCCACGTGACTGACTTGCAGAAAAAAGTAACTATAACTGCCATAAACCACACCTGAACCCACAAATGTGAAAGTGTTCATTAAACACCCTGACTTGCAAAGATGTCATGGTAAGATCAAGCACGAGGGAGCAGAATGTAAGTACAAAATACTGTCTCTACCCTCAGACAGTGCACAGTGGAATTTGAAAGGAAGAAAAATCTACTCTGGCTTCATAAGCAATGGCTGCTACAGGTCTGCGTGCTAGAGGAACGGTGTCATTGTAGACGGTAAAGCTATAAAGGTGCACGGGAAAGTGAGGAGCACGGAGCTGGAATTTGACACACTGTCCCACAGAGCACAGGGAGTGATCCACACTAAAAGGCCAGGGTTCAGGCAGAGGGTGAGCATGTACTTGGACCTGAGAAAACCCAGAGAGGGGTCTAGGTTCAAGTTTCCTATGGGAAACAGTGTGCAAAACAGTCAAGAGAAGAATGATGGAAAGGCAGAGTGGAGAAATTCAAGGTTTTCATCCACTGCCAAGTTGGACTTGTCACCCAAGCGCATGCACACACATGCACATGTGGCCTCAGCCCCCTGTCCAGGAGTCTGCTTTTCTTTTGCCCTACTTTTTGCTCTATTTTGTGCCTCCTTGCAGTACATCCTAGAAGCTGGGCTGGGGATATAGCTCAGTGGAATAAGCGCTTGCCTAGCAAGCGCAAGGTCCTGAGTTCGATCCCCAGTACCGCAAAAAAAAAAAAAAAAAAACTCAAAATAAACCTAGAAGCTACAAAACTCAAAACCTCAAAGGATGCACCCTTCACCTGCCTAAAACTGCTAAGTTCTACCTCTTTTGCTCTAAGGATCGGAGTTCTAGAAGTAAAGGATCTGTGACTTGCACACATGAGGGTGAGGCCAGCACTGGAAAGAGGAAGATTTCGTGAGTTCTTCACCTTTCCAGGACCAAAACTCTACAGATTCTTAATTTCAGGGGACTTTCACTTCCATGTTAGACAAGTCACTTTGGACCAAAAGAGAACGTGGCTTTAATAAATTACTTGAAGTCAAAGATTATTAGACACTTGATTTCAAATAACCTCAAACCCCAGCCCAAGACCTGATTATGTGGAGATAGCTCTGATCCCAAAAAGCACAGTCAGATGGAAGACTCTGAGGGCCACTGCAAGGCACACTGGGCCATGACACCTTCAGCCTGCAGCAGGAGGTTGGGCTATCCCATGTGCAAGAAGGGGAGGATGTCCTACCCCTGAGCCTGTACATCCGGGGAAAGCCGTCCTCACTTCCCAGCAGGCAGCAGTCCTCCTCCTCTGCCTGTCGGTGCCGGTGCCTTCTGCACTCACCTGAGTGAAGATGTACTCATCCTGGACAACCAGAGAGCTGACATCGATGGCGCGGGCGAAGGGGCCACCTCGAGTGGTCTCGGCACACTCCTGGATCCTGCAGGTGAGGTAGTGCGCATCTGCAAACGGAGGACAGAGTGGCGCTGAAACTCAGCGGGAATGGGCAACCAAAGGCCCATCAGCCAGTGTACCAAGCTCTACCTAGTAGGAAAGTAAGGATTTACTTAGAGATACAATGAGATTTTAGTTACTTGTGTACAAAACTCAAAAGCATGGTAATGCCTAGTCTAGGCAGGGGAGTGGTGAAAGAGTTCATCTCCCACCCTACTGGCAAAAGAGTAAATTGGTTCAGCTTTTCGGAAGAACAAATTTGAAGTAGCTATCAGAATTTTACATGCACATATTTTACACCAGCCATTGTAATTCAGGGCATGTTTTCTACAGAAAGACATATATTTTCACAAAGAGGAAGGGCAAAAATGTTCATTATGGCATTATTCATAGCAGTGAAAAATTGAAAACAAGCTAACTGTCCATGGATTACAGAACACTTAAATAAACCAAGATATATACATATAGCAGAATACCATGCTGTAATTAAAAGATTATAGAAATACATATGCAGCAGGATGCCTTTCTCCAAGATGCAAGGCTCTGCCACTTACTGAAAAATTATTCAGTATTACCTATCGTATAATCCAATTTATGTTTTTAAAGAATCCTGTCTTCATAAATATACAGCATTGTGCTACAACTACATAGAAAAAAGTTTTAGATGTTATATATAAAAATTACCAATGATCATTTTTGAGACTAGGAATGGAGTTAAGGAAGCAGAGAGAACTGAATTATTTTTAGATCATGTGCACCTTTATTACTGTCACAACATAGAAGCGTTCACTTACGACTTGTGTGAAACTTACAAAGCCTGTATTATTCTTTGTGAAATCTGCCAAGGGCCTCAGCAGCTAACCCGCTCCCACTCCTCGAGCACCCCGGAAAGGGTTTGGGGGTCAGCAGAAGCAGAGCAGGAAACTACTGACTCTGAAAGGCATTCTGGCCCCCACCACAGAGACAACACCACCAGTGATGGATTCCTTCAGAAAAACTACAGGTGAGTCTGAACCCTTTGAGATTAAGGCAGAAAAATCTTTATAATCCAGAACCACAAGTACTACTACATAAATCTATCTAACTTAAGAGCTGCCCTGTGTAGAATATATGGCTACCACGCAAGGGTGGCAAACAGATAAATAAAGGAAATAGGCTTAAATGAACAAACTTTATCATGGACCTTCTTTCTTTTCTTTTTTCCGATACTGGGAATCAAACTCACGACCTAGCTCTTGCCAGAAAGGTTCTGTGCCACTGAGCTATATCCCCGGCTATGACTGAGTTTTTAAAGAGTTCTTTAAATTTTTTCTGTTTATCTTTAACTAATTAATTAACTGATTTCTTAATATTTATTGCGCATGCATTACGTAATCGGTATCCTTTGGGTGCTAGGAATACAGCCGTGAAGGAGAGGGAGGTTTTCTATTCCGAGAGGACCTGCTGTCTAGGAAGGGGTTGCGCGAGTTTATGTAGCTAGCTACTATACACAAACTTGATGCTAATTTTACAAACAAATCGATGCTGACGGGAAACAAATTCCTCATGCTCGGTGCGTTTCTCCTCCTGGAACGTTTGTAAGTGAGCTGTGGTCTACTTGCGCCAGGGACCACGACCCTAACCAGCGGATGTTGCTATCGTTCTGGGCAGCAGCAGCCCTAGTACCTGCACAGGAGCTCCCGCCCCTGAACTTTCTTCCTTCCAAATCCCCTACAGGTGGTTCCCGCACAGCTCTGCCCTGAGGTACTTCCAGGTCGCCTCTTCTGTGTCCCTTGCCCGGGGCCGGACTTATCCGTGCTGCCTGTGGCACCCACTTCATGAACACAGTTCACATGGATTTAGTGTGGAAACTCAATGGACGGGAGGCAAACCGCCAGGTACCTCTAAAACCGCATGCTCACCTCGTTTCTCCAGGTGTCAGAACCACTGACAGTTCAGCAACCTCCTCAAGGCCTAAACATTTCCTATAGAACAGAACGCCTTTGACCGCCAGTCTCACAAACTCCAACAGCTAAAGTACCGGCAAAATTATGCCTAAGCGTAAACTGAGCTGGGTCGGCCAGGGATGGCTGGCTCATGTGTGGTATGGGTCAGCTGGCTGAGGAGCAGCGGGCACCACCACCAACACCAAAGGCAAAACCTTGGCTCTGGTTTGCAGTGTACCCACTCGGCTCCAGTTCATCACTTTTCTGAATAAAGCTAAATGTTTCTATTTTCTTCATGTGAAACGTTCTGATTTTTAAACATTCACAACTAATTTAAATTTTAAATATGGTGCAGACGAACTCTAGTACTGCAAATAAACAAGCCTCTAGTCCAAGTGAGACACCAGAGCCCTTTGTTTCTGATCTCTGCTCTCTACTTTGATTTCAAGGTACTCTCCAGGGAAAAGATAGACTTTTTGCCCCATCCCTGACCTTGAGTAAGGCCAGCCTGCCCAGCATACTCCAAGGACGACCAGCATGTACTTTCCTCTTTGTCTGTGTTTGAGGAGGAAGGAACAACCGTCTGGCTTCCTCTTCTGGCAGAACAGAGAGGGGAAGGCAAGGAGCCCATGCAGTGCTTTGGAGCTTGTCCACCAGGGATGTTCTTGGACCTGCAGAGCCTTATTAATTTACTCATAGAATCAAGCAGCAAAACACTGTGAAAACACGCAGTAAATAGCTGTGAAGAACACACAAACCTGGGTCCTTCAGGTGAATCGGTGTCTAGAAGGTTCCTTAGCCAGGTAGTGAAAGACACACACAGAGAGGAAACCTACTTTGTCCTTCACAGTGACTCATTTTCCCTTGGCTATTTGCTATTCACTTTCCCAATTGGACACTTTACAAAAAGGAAGCGAGTACATTCAAGGGCGTCTCAAACACAATCAAAGCCTACCCAAACCTTGGCCACTGGCGAGTAAGCCACTGTGCCAAACTCATCCTGCTTCTTGGCTCTCTCTCTGCTTGCCACTGCCCAGCACAGAATGGAAGATCCAATTTTGCGGGGCAGCAGCACTAAATGAGTTTCTGAAATCCACTTAAAATTCAAGAACCTTGCAGTCTTTAGCTAGAGTCATAGATTGGAAATCTCAAATGCTTTTATTTTTCAAAATATAGAGGTATGATAGTAAGTGCTTCAGTACCCAGTGTGTGTGTGTGTGTGTGTGTGTGTGTGTGTGTGTGTGTTTCAGGCAGGCCTGGCCACCACTCAGGAGTGTCACAGAGACATGGTTGAATAACGGGTGTGAAGTTGAATAGCGGACACTGGTTGGCTCAAGTATCATATTCACAAAAGATCTCAAATGGGAACCCCAAACATTTTCTCCAAATGAGGCTGAACACAGTTTCAGAGATTGTGTGATGAGACTCAAAAAATATTTCTCATATAATTTGAAATCTTCAAGCACACTTCCAACATGTGTATTTGTCTCATACCAGATAAAATCAAAGGACCCAGATCTTTTGAGCACATTGGGGTATTTGAGAGCAAGGCCTCTGAGGCTAGAGAGTTCCAAGTTCAAAATCTGGTCTTTTTTGCATTCACTGCCTATGGCTGAGGGGCAGCCCGGCTCCTCATCTGTGCAGTGCAGACAACTTACTCTGAGGACTGTTGCCAGGATTAAATAAGATTATGCATGAAAAATGCTTAGCACACCGTTGAATATATTTTAAAAGATTAGTAAATGTTAGCTATTTTTTTACTGTAAAAAGAGAGAGAAGGAAACATAACTCTCAGCACCCCTTCATATATTAAATATATAACAAGAAATACTCTGTTTTACTGTTGGGAACCAAAAGCTCACATTGTAAGAGCTATAGTAAAGTCTTCCTCTGAGTTTACATAGTATGGCTGTTTGCTTTGGTTAAGCACCTCAGGTGGTCTGATAGCAAAAAGGTATGTGTGAGCTAGAAAACTCCAGGTCTTCGAGGAAGAGGCCACCATGGAGGTTAGCCTGGCTGGGAAAGCGTACAACGTGAGAAAGGAATTCTGGGAAAGGAGGAGTGACAACCGCACATGGACCTTTGCACAGGCAAAGTGCGTGGAACACACTGTGTCAGAACACGCACAAGGATGCAATTTGCATCCCACTGCTTCTTAAGCTTCTATTTTCCACCCCATCCTTTGAAGAATTCTCAAATAAAACACCTGAAGGACCACACTGTAGTTCTCACTGAGATGTCACTTCTGGAGAAGTCAAAGAGTGATTTACTAAGTGGTTAATCCTTATGACTAACATATTTCCAAATGTAAAAAGTCTCCCTAATGTACTTTTAACAGCTAGTATGGTGCCTGCTGCTCTCACAAAAATTAAAAGTCAAAGTCTTTGTTCCCTGCACCATGAATAGACGGACCTGTCTCTAACATTGAAAAGATCAGGCCCTACTTCAAAGTAGCTCTCTTGCCAGTCATGGTGGCACACGCCTGTAATCCCAGCACTAGGGAGGCATAGGCAGGAGGATCGCTATAAGTTAGAGACCAGCCTGGACTACAAAATGAGGTCAAGGTCAGCCTAAGCTGCATAATGAGAGTCTGTCCCAAAAAGACAAAAACAAAACAAAACAAAACAAAGTAGCTCTCTTGTCACAGGATGGTTAGGGAAGGTGGTCACACTTCCCATGATCCAGTCTCCAGGCCTCCTCACCCTCCATGTGTGAGACCAGGGGTCGCATAGGGCAGGAAGGACTGCTTCAGATGGGCCAGTTCATTCCTTTTCCTTTGGGTCATGTCAAATAGAGACTCTGCAGGCCTCAGATACTCCTTCCAAGACACAAATGAATGTGCCTTGGGATACAGGCTGAGGAGAACATGCTCAGAGAACCGGAGAACGTTGGCAGAGAGACCGAGATAATCCAAGAGCCTCCACCCCCATTTCCTCCTAAGGGCCGGCATTCCTGCCAGGAGCTTCACAGGCTTAGGCAAGCACTTTCCAACTTTTCCATGGAGCAGGGCAAGCTTTTCTCCCCATCAACAAAATGTCACCATAAATCCCAGTTTGCGCTTTGCCATCATTTAGAAAAGGCTACATCCTTACCAGTAGTGATGTAGTCTTAGCCATCTTTTTTCTCCTCAGGCGGACTTTATAAAAAGTCCCAGTAAATACTAGCTAAACTGAATTGAATTACATTAAAAGCCTATATATTTTTGTCATGCTGAATTATATAGTGACTTGTGATTATGTTTTGCCTTTGAGGTTACTAAATATGCAAACTTCCTAGACATCGCTCCCTTTGCCACCCCAGAGAAAACAACTTTCCATGATTCGCTCAACTTCCCCCCCTTTGGGTAATATACACATTGTCAGGAATTGAAAAAATGAATTAAAATTGTGAACAAAATAGCAAATTCAGCTCTTCAGGTCTGTTCTTAGAGAAATACCCAGGAGCTGTTTATTTTAAATAACAGCATTAACTCCCAAATGCAAATATGTAAAAATAAGCAGATTCAAGGGAACCCTGAAAAGTTTAGCTTCTTAAGCCTCCTTTCCCTTGACCAGGAGGTAAGCTAACCTCCTCAGACACAGAGTGAACAACGGGAGTGGTGCTGCTGCAGACGCCTCCTGCGGCCGCAGAGTCACCGTAGATACTAAAAGCAAACAAAATCAACACAATACAAATGGGATCCTCCATTGCTTTCACTGGGCTCATGCACTTAGAGTTTTGTGAAACTTTTAATACCTTATAGAAGAATTGTAACATTCTCTTGCTTTTAAGGCATAGGGAACAACGTCAGGATGCTTACAAATCACAAGAATATTGAAAACCTTAGGAGTCTTGAAACCAGTCAAAGTTTTTCTACTCCCACTGCCAAATAATCTGACCCTTAACATGACAACTGTATGATGATGATGGTGAGGAGGAGGAGGTGGATAAGGATGAGGAGGAAGTGAAGCATCATGACAAGGACAAAAATAATATTTTCAAATGCTCAAACTGAGCTAGTATTCTAGGAATTACCAGCACTGACTTACTACCTTCCTGCAACAACCCAGTAAGGAATTATAATTATCATCCCCATGTTATAAATGAGGAGATGAAGGCACAGAATCACTGAGTAGTTTTCCTAAGTTCTGCAGCTTTAGGAAGTGATGGAGCTGGGATTTGAACCTGGGTCGTTTGGCACCAGAACCTGTAATCTTAACCATTGCATAGGTGAAACATGGAAGGGAAAGCAGGCTGAAGATTAAACCAGAACCCACGTTCCAGTTCACTCGCTGTTACCAGCTGATTATATGACACCAGATATGTTGCTAACCATGTTGATACCTTTTGGGAAATGATGCATCTTTAAGCAGCATTAATCATTCTGACTTTGAAAATGCTTTGAAATCTTTTTATGGAAGGCAATCCATACACGCAGAGTTTGGTTCCACTGAGTTTGCTTCACTCCACCTTCATTTTAGCCTCTGAGCTCTGAGACAGCTGCTAGCGCTCTGAGTGATACAGTCCAGAAATCACTGAATTAATCAATAATCCCAACCCTTTAGGAGTTCATAATCTATGTTTCTAGAGCCTGGAGGGCTGTCTGTAGGGCTAGCGGTCTCACCTTGTGTACCTGGCACCCTTGATGACTTCTGTCCTCTCCAAGTGTGCTCGAAGAAGCATGAGGCTTTACCTCGACTCGGGAAGGAAGTGCAGCGACTGACTAGGGAAGGCCGATGACACAGAGGGACATAGATCTGGCCTATGTGGTATGAGTTTTGATTCCAGGACTCTCAGCAGTGTCTAGGTGTTTAAAAACATTAACTTATCACCTCAGGACCTCAGTGAGACACTAATCTGGCTGTGCTTACAAATTTCCAAGGAGCAGGCACACACTCCATCACGAAGCAACCTATGTCATGCTGGGGGACTCTTAATTATCACTCTTTTGCTCATTAAACTGAAATCTGTGTTGCTGTCTATCATATGCTATAATTTCTTCATTGGAGAAATGATAAAAAATTATGAAAATACTTCTTACATTTGTCAGTATTTTCAAACAGATAAAGCACTAGATGACAGATCACAGAAAGGCTAAAACATTTGTCCAAGTCAAATAGCTTTTAAATGACTTTAATTTTGTAACTGTATTCATATTACCAAATTAGCGCTCTTCCCACCGATGTTCAATTTCCCTTTGGATGTGGGGTGTGTGCCTCTGCACATGCATCTATGTGTTTTTTAGTGCCATGTAAATATGCGTCAGAGAGAAAACTGATAATGTATATGGGACATTCAGAGAAAAATGATTTCCCAAAAAGAATGGGAGAAAACGCATTTAAATCCTGAACCTCATGGCAGAAGCAGATTTATACCATTGTTAACCATATGGACTGGCTTTCACCTGCTCAAATCCTGCCAGGGCAAGAGATAATTCAATGCTTTTTAGCTTCATCTGGAAGTCTGGCTCCCAGTGAGGAGGACCAGGACTGGAACAGAGTAAAGATTCCAATATCTACTCAAGGACAGGCTTTTGCTTGTGCTGGACTTGCTCCAGACTGTGGAGCTAGGCTTGGAGTCAGAGTTGTCAAAGTCACAACACACAACTATCCTTCCCCCTTGCAACTTCTTACTATCAAGAGTACTGTTGTCCAAAAGACATACAATGTGAGCCACAAATGATCATCTAAATTTTCTAGTAGCCATATTTAAAAAGTAAATAGAAGAGTGAAATTTATTTTAGTGTGGTTGGCTTAGCCTTATACATGTGACAATACAACCATTTCATCATGTCATTGTATCAGAATTATTAAGGAGCTATTTTTCATTCTTTTATTCATAGTAAGTCTGGGAAACTTGGTGCATATGTTTCACATGACGCACACCTCAGTTTGGACAGTGCTTGTCAGGGACTCCCTATCTACATTGACCATGTAGGCACTGTATTAGATACCACAGGACTAGTACAATTCTCCCACTCTGTCTACCATCCCCTTACAAGAAACCCACTGGTCTTACCAGGTGCATGGTCTTTCCTGTGTAGCCTTCATTTGCTCCTCAGCAGATGAATGACCTCTCCCCTTAGCTTCACAGCACACTGTCCCTGAGCTTTTCGTCACAGTCTCTATGGCCCTTGCTGCATTACATTGCAACAGCAATCTGTTATTCCATCTGTCTGTGGGCTACTGTGAAAGGACTGTGTCCTGGCCACCACCAATGTGTTCCCTACAGTGATGGTCAGAGTGCAGTTCCTGGACCACACACAGCACCCAAGCATTTGTCAGAAGTGGAGACCCATGTTCTGATGAGCTATCCAGATGGAGCAGGAGCATGTTCAGGTTGAGAAGTTCAGCTCCCATGCAGTGGTTCTCAACCTGACAGGCACTTCTGACTCACCAGGACAATTTTTACAAAAGGATAATTTTTAGGGCCTAGCCCTATACCGTCTTGATTCATTTATTTGTGGTGTACATGTGTGTGTGTGTGTGTGTGTGAGTGTGTGTGTGTGTGTGAGTGTGTGTGTGTGTGTGTGTGTGTGTGTGTATGTGTGTGTACCAGTTCTCCAGGTGATCGTAACACTGAGTATAAGAACCACTTGTTTTGAATAGCTGAAAAGCATTGTACTATAGTGGAGTAAAACATGAGTCAATAAAAAATATAGAAGAAACTCCTCCACTGATATTTTCTATATTGATGTTTGTATGGACAGTGGCCCTGTCTTGTTCTGGGAACCATACAGAACCACATTTAATTGTCCCTTAGTGAGAATATCTTGCTTCATAAGTAAATGAAGGAAGGAATCATTCATCTGTTTCAGTTTACCAGGAGTGAAATGGAATCTGGACAGGTTTAGCTGCTCCCCCTGAATTGTACAGACTTTGAGAGGAAAAACTAAAATTAGAATTTAGGTTTCTATTCTCCCAATCTGCCTGCCTATAAATACCTACAGGACCACCTTTTCCTTACACCTCTAAAGCACAAACTGATTCCAAGTGTCACTCCTGAGGCAGTGGGGCAGGAGACGTGGTCAGTGGGGCTCGGGGGCCAGCCCCGGGCTCAGGGCGGTCTCAGCTTCAACCAGGGCATCGAGAATTTACTCCTGTCACTGCTCTCCTCAGGCCTTCCTCTTCATATTGGCAGACAGCAGAAGCAGAGTCAGCAAGTTCAGTGTGGTCCCAGCAAGAAAAGATGGGACCGTGGGGCTGGGCTGCTGAGTAAGCCTGTCTAGCTGGGACACAGTCCACGAGACACAGGCACAGGATGCTTCAGACCCCGTGGCTTGCTCGTGGCATGCTCTGTTCTGTGCCACTCACAGGAGGACACATGACAAGCACCTTCCTGCCCATCTCAACATCATCTGGGATTATGAGGAAGTTGGGCGGGATGGGGAGGAGGAGAGGGGGCCACCGCAAAGCTGCCTTGAGCTCTAGAGCTGGAGGTTGAGCTCTCAGTGGGCTAAGATGCAGGCTGGCTTTTCATCTGCTACATTCCATCTATAACACAAATAGGAGAGGCAAGTAGGGACCATCTGAAAATGACCAGCGACTCTCTGCTAGAACCCATAGCTGAGGTACAGCTAAGGAAATCACAGTTGAATCATGAAGTTTTATCATTACAAACCAGTAGAAATGTAGATGCACTATTCAGGGTACAGCACGGACCCTGGCTCAGGAAGCAACTGTAACCCCCTGCATTGGTCCTCTGCAGCCCCTGCACCAGTTCTGTGTCTGTCCACTCGACCCCAGTGTACCACCCAAAGCCTTGCACATACTAACTCCTGATTCCAGGAACTCACAGCTTTCTTCTCTGCATACAGAATGCCCCAATAAATTCCTACTAATCCTTTAAGCACCAAATCAAGCATTCCTTCTTGTGGAGATGCTTCCCCCAATTTACTCAGGTTATTAGTCACAGTCTTCTCCATGATCCAGTATAATACATGGTCAACTTCATCGAAGTTCTTGTCGAACTACGTGTGAAGCATTTGAATACCTGCCCATCCCCCAGCAAAAGGACAAGCTCCTTATGACAGGGATGCCATCACACTCACCTGCACAGCCCTTCAGTGCCCTCCACAGATTTTAGATAAATACTGATGAGATCGAACAAGATTCACGTGTATGAGCAAACAAACGAATGAATGAGGAAGTATAGCAGGTGCTACGAAATTAGAAACCGGAATTCTGCCTTCTGATTTTTTTCACTGTGGAATTTAATTTTACTATTATTTTAACATAGAAATGTTTCCAAATATACACACGGTGAATTTTTTGGCATGTATTCCTCTATATTGAGCAAATGTAGAGGTTTCTATGAACACCACCATATTAAATTACAGAACAGTGATGCCATGTAAATAATCTCTGACCCTGGCAACCATTAACACATTCTTCCTCTCTACAGATGGTCTTTCCTGTGAAATCATATTTATGGAATTATACCACGCGTACGCTTTTGAAACTGGCTTATGTTACGAAGAATAATGCCTTTGAAATCCGTCTGTGTTGTGGCGAATATCAACACTACCGAGTAGTGTTAGAGACTGTGATGTCCTACAGCTTGTTCATCAATTCATCACAAAAGGGTAATGAGACTGTTTCCAGTTTTGGGTGATCATTAATACATTTGTTACAGATCACCACATACAGGCTTTCCTGAGGGAAAGAACATTTCATTTCTCAAGGATAAACGTGTAGGAGTGGGACTGACCAAGCACACAGTGTGAGTAAAGTTATGAGAAATCACCAAATTTTTTCACACGTTTCATTTTTCGCCATTTTGCGTTCCTGTCCACAATGCGGAGAGTTCCATTTGCTTCATGCCCTTGTCAGCTCCTGGCACTGTCAGTTCCGTTGGTTTCAGTGATTCTGATTGGTATGTAGTGACACATCACATGGTTTTAATTTATGTTTGCCCCAGGTCTAATTGTGTTGAGCAACGTTTCATGCCCTTTTCTGTCATCCTATATATTCTTTGCCAAATGATCTGTTCAAACTTCCCCCATTTCTAAAAAAACCACTGTTATCACCATATTTTGAGAGTTTGCTATGCATTCTGGCTGCCAGTTCTTTGACGGCTATACCACTTGAAATACTTTCTCCCAGCGTTCTAATGGTTAATGTTTAAGAGCAAATGGTATTTTTAGGGTTTTGCAGAAGCACAATGTCTCCGTTATTTATTTTACCTATTTCATTCACGGTGTCATACCTATCAGGACGTTTTGTCCATCTAAGCCCAAAAATATGTGCTCTTATATTTTCTTCTAAAATTCTAAACATTTTATGTTACATTTAGATCTAGGCTCTGTTTTGAGTTAAATTTGAATAAACTCTGAGTCGTAGTTTGAATTTAATTTATCCCCAATTGTTCCAACACTGTCATTTGTTGAAAATGATACCCTCTCTCTGTTGACTTTGTTATACGTGCTGCCACAGTGCTTACCTCTTCTATTAGTTCTAGGAATTGTGTGTGTGTGTGTGTGTGTGTGTGTGTGTATGTGTGTGTGTGTGTGTGTAGACTCCATGAATATTCTCCATGGACGATCATGCCAACAAAAACACATTTTATTTTTCTTTGCCAATCTATAGCCATTCTATTTCATTTTTCTTGCTTTATTGCCATGTCTAGGACTTTGAACATGATGAGGACAGGAGGGTAAGGATGAGTGTCTCTGCCCCTCTCCTGCTCTCAGTACCCCATGATGAATTACAATGTTTATCGTACATTTTTATAGATGTCAGCAGAAGTTTCCTTTTATTCCTAGTTTGTTAAGAATGCTTTGCCCTATTTTTCCCTATCACTGAGTAGCCATGTGAATCTAAGCAAACTTGAATTTAAGCTATAGTGTCAGAAGAAAGAGCTGAATACACCACATGGTGCACCTTGCTATGCCCATCAAAGGTGAGGGATGTCATGCCCCTCCAGGAGCGTGGGTATGGTGGGTGTGCACTATGTATATTAAAGAAAGGCACCCTGTGCATTTGACTGGGTTTGTAAACTGAGGTACCCCTTCCATAGTGCAGTTTCTCTGTGTGCACCTTCTAAATAAAGCTGGGTTACAACCAACTCAGTAGGTGAAGGGGAAATTCTAAATACTGAAAAACAGATTTCAAAAACCTAGAGAAGGCGACAGAACTAACATACACTATCCCTTAACCTAAGTGGAGCACATGGCATTTATTCCTGTTACATTCCTGCTTGGCTTTTTCTTCAACTCTTGAATTCTGAAAATAGACCAGGAAATATTTTATGTGTTTTGCATTTCTAATCTCATAAAACTTCAAAGCTGTCCTACATCATAGGCCTTATGCCAATTTTGACTAGAATTTGAACTTTCAGAAAACAAATTTATATTTAATGTAAGAAATTGCTTTAGCAAACAAGAAATAAACAAGTGGGCTGCCCACAGTAGGCAGGGGTGTACTTTAAGCCTCCTGGAACGGCAGAGGCTTAGAGTAGGCATCCCTGCGCTATGCAGGATGTCAGACCGTCCTGTGAGGTTTCTGAACTCTTAACTGTTGTGACCACACGTATGGCTTTAAAACCTTATGTAGAACATGAAGCCAACTCAGGGTGGCTATGAGTCACTGTCTAAGGCCAGCTCTCTACTTTTCTCCAGTGGTCCTGCTCAGATCCTCTAAACCCGGTCAGCTCTCTCATCCTCCTGGTCTCCTTCTCAGTAGCCCAAAGTGACAGCCTACAGTTTACCATCTTCGTGACTAGTGACTCTAGATATGTGCCATCATCTCCTTCAGTCTCAATGCTCTTGTGCTAAACAATAAATTTGAAAAGAGTACGTCACACTTGCCTCCTGAGAAAGTAGATTTAGTCAAGAGAGAAATGAAAGAGGGGAAGAAAGCAAGGAAAGAAGAAAGGAAAAAATGAAGAAAGGAAAGGAGGGAGGGAGGGAGGAACGAAGGAGGAAGGAGAGGGGGGCAAGACGGGGGGAGGCGAGTGGAGTTCCAGACATACAGTAACAGATGCTGCCTTCCAACCCTTTTAAAACTAAAGCGAATAAAACATAATCTTCAAAATACGTGCTTCTTGCATGCATTCGCGGTTAGCCTCAAACAGATTTCTCCTTCAGAACACATGTGCAGTTTTACACAATGTATTCTGAATGACATAGCAACTCTAAGAGCCAGGTCAAAACAGAATCTCCTCCTAAGATTCATACACGTCATCATTTCTGGAACAGCTCGCTTGTAAGGTCAGCACAGAACCTTCAGAGGTGGTCAGGGCAAGGAGAGCATGTTCAGATCACAGAGGAAGTGAGAGATTACAGTGCTGCTCCTGGTTTTATTGCCAGAGGGCGGCACGACTCAAGACCCCCCCCCACACCTCACTCACAGGCAGGACCTGGTGATGCCGAACTTGCTGGCCACTCCTATTATTCGGCTCTATGTCGAATCTAGGAAATGCTAATTACACGTTCAAATGCTGTCTACACTGGTTTCCCTTTTCCTTTTATAACAAAGAGCCTGCAAATATGGTCAGGAGATGAATGTTTAAACTGGTGCAAAATGATGTTTTTCAGTCAGATTCTTCTGTGAGCTGTAAACAGACATATAGGTATTACAAAGGAGGCCATAGGGTCATATATTTGAAACCTGAGGGTTCCACCATTGGATCACAGCCTTTTTCTTGCCATGCTGGGACTGGGCCTAGAGCCTTACAGTTGGTCAACACATGTTCTGCCCCCAGTGAGCTACACCCCTCCCTGTCCTCAGAGCTCCTTGTTTTCTGGGACAGTGGACAATGTAAGCCTTCCTCGCGGCTCTATGTCTAAGGGGACTAGAGCAATGTCTGGCACACGGTAGGCCATCCCTAAACATCTCCTGCATGGATAAACACTTCTACAAATAATTGTGAGTTACTTCTTCTGGTAAGCTTGATCATGTAACAAGTTCATATGGTAAAGCAAGCATCCCCTACAATTCCCCATGTGCATGCAAAGCACCACAATGAACTATGGATATCCCTGTTTGAATTACACTGAAGATGCCAAGGCAATTACTACAGGAGCCTCAAAATTCATCACGTTGACTCACATCCCCAAAAACTTCATTCCTGAGGACTTATTTCAATGAAATGTCTCTCCGGGGACAGGAAGCCTCTTCCCCCACTCTGGGAAATAAGGACGGATATGGCTGTAATGGAGCTCAGGGCTTTTCACCTTCCCAAACCATTAAAATGCAAATCTGGGGAGGAGAGAGATTGCGGAGAGGTCTCCCAGCACTCACATCCGTCGGCTGTGCGCACCTCCATGTGCACCAGGTCTGCCTCCTTGTCCAATCCGGCCACCGACCTGGAGGGGGAAGGAGAGACAGAGGCTCAGTACAGACAGGGATGGCAGGCAGCAATGTGGGAAGCACTCGGGCTATTCTTGGACATCCTCTTAAAGAGGACCATGGGAACTAGCAGAAGAAAGCCACTGTCTACGTCGGCAGTATGGCTGGGCCTAGCAACTGCCACCTGCAGAGGTCACAATGTGTAAGTCCTGGAATGGTGTCAATGAGTCAGTAACTCTCAATAACAAATGAACACAGACCCCACAGTAGCGCTGGCCTATGCCCGTTTTGGCCCCTTCTTCACAACCTTGTAACTGTCAAAGCTTCTTTCTCCTCCAAGGTCTTTCCTCTGTCTCTGCAGTCTGCACAGTACTGATTACTTCTACCGCTTCCTCCTTCTGCCCGCTCATGGGGAGCTCCAGCTCCCACCCGCTCAGTCTGCTTCAGTGTTTGCCCTCTGATATGATCCAATCTGCCTTGCCTGCCTCTTTCTTTGCAAACTACATTTTTTTGGGGCTGTACAAAATGTTTCCTTTTCTTTTTTCGTTTTAAAGAGAAAAAATAACAAAATAACAAAGACAAAAACAAAACAACACACAAAAAAATTATATAGGACTTTAAAACAAGATGATAGGAATTAACAATGCCTATTATATTACATATTGTTATCTTCAATAAGGTGGTTCAGATTACCAGATGTAAGGATGCAAAATTAGTCAAACAATTAAAGAGGTTCAAAAAGTAATAATAAAAACATTAGAAATGATACAGAGCTTCAGTAGAGAAGATGGTGGGAAGTCACCAGTGGTTGTTATATTGCATATTGTTGTCTTCAAATCAGTTGTTCGGATTACCAGATGTAAGCATGGAAAACTGGTCAAGAAAAAAAAAACTTCAAGCATTAACTGTTCCTTTCAATAAACCAATAGACATCAGTAATACAATTATCCCAGTATCTTTGTCATAGCTAAATCCTAGAAATAACCCAAATTCCCATTAATGGAGGAGTGGATAAAAAATATGTGCTATTTTTATACAATGGAGTATTACTCAGGTATAAAAAAGATAAACTCAAGGCTTTTATAGGTAAATGGATACAACTAGAGACCATAGTCATACATGAAATAAATCAGTTCTGCATGTGTAAACTTTGTATTGTCTCCCTAGTGTAAGAAAGTGAAAGAGGAAAGAAAAACCCAAAGGTACAATAGATATTGTGAAGGGGAAAGAAACTGCTCAAAGGAAGGAAAAACTGGATGAGGGAAAGGAAAAAAGAAGGAAGGAGAAATATATATGTATATGCAAACAACATTTTTTGGTAGCAAACATTGAAATCCTGATTTGACAAGGACAAACTTCTGGTAATTGGGGTGAGAGAGTTTCTGGCCAATGGTTAGAAGAAGGAAGGGTAAGAATCCTTACAAATAATCCTTACGGACCTCTGAGCGCCCACAGGTGCAGTCCACAGTCTTCTGCCTTAGGGATCCAGGTCAGTCAGACTCATAGTCAGCTGAAAGTGCTAATGCACATTAAAACACATGTGCATGGACGAGCACACATGCAATTGCTGAAGACCACAACAAAGTGACTCTGAGCAGGATTTAATATGAACCAACTGGCTTTGCATGTTTACTTGTGAGTTGTCTGAAACTTAGGCACCTTGTCTGAAGATGAACAGTGGACTCATAGTAAGTAAACCTCTGTGAGTCACTGGTCACCCAGAGGCCTGTATTGGTCTGTGAAGCTGTGACACCTCAAAGGACAAGATAAGGCCCCAGCTGAGGACGTTTGGCTCCAACCGCAACTAACTACAAGGAGACCTGAGCTGCAGGCTCCACAATCCTACAATAAATGCCAACCTAAAGATAAGGTAGTTCTCCTGATTGACATAATTTACTACTTGGGAAAATTCTTCCGAGGTCTTGCTAGATTGCTGTGGTTCTTTTTAGTATCTTCCTCCTTTATTTGAAAACCAAATAAATACAGGCCGCCCAGAGAAGTCTTCGTCTAAACTCAGAGACTACTAAAGCTATAAGAGAGTTAGTCCCTCCTGGAGCCCTGAAATCATTTAAATCGTCTCATTTATTTAAGCCTTTGCCATGCACTCGCTTGGGAGATTGTGGGCCTCATCAGCCCACAGTAACTGAGGCTTATTTAGCTCGGTATGCAGTCCCTTCTGGAGGGTGAGCTCTCAGTCACAGCCTACTTTCAATGCCATATTCAGATTGCCTTTCTGACTTTACAGCCTTTTCTTGGTCAGAAACAACAAGTTAGGATGAAAGGGTAGATTAATGTTGAGAATCAACAGCTCATATCTAGATAGCAAGAGAAGTAGAAAACAGATCACAAACAGAACAAAGAATTGCAAACCAAGTCTTCCACCCCATGAATCCCTACACTTCACAAAAGCCCCGGGGGAGTTACTGCATTATAGCATAGTCCAGGGTGTGCCATCTATGCTGAGGGACTAAAGATACAAGAAAAGGAAAGTGGGAGTTCAGTGTAATCCAGACCTCTCTGTTTAACAAACTGGGCTTGCAGGTGATGCCTTTTAGAGAAAATAAAATTATATTTGTCTGTTAAAATGACTATCTTGAAAGTAGAAACTTCAGTTATCTAAGAAAGAAGCTGAGTGAATGAGGTTTGCCTTATATCCCTCAGTGGTCACTGTCTTTTTTTCTTTTAGCCTCATTTCATCCTAACAGCAAAATCCTAAGGAAAGCAGGACAAGCATCATTCATCACATCTGGCTGACGGAGAAACTGAGAAATGAAGAGGTTCATGTGTGTCTAGGGTCACATAGAATCCTGGCCGGAAGTGGAAGGACAGGAAGAATAGGAAGGATAGGAAGCCTCAAGCAGCTATGACGTCCCTATCTCTGTGCCCATTTTCCTCCACCCAGCTCTCACCCCTCCTTCCATGGCCTCTGGCCTCACCCCTGCATCAGTCCTTCCTTCCCCGCTCTCACTCGAGTTTATCTGCTCACAACATCCTTGCCTAAATGGTCCTACAAGACAGCTCTTTACCCTCTTGAAGTATGAAATACACAGATGCACAGACCCCTCCCTAGGCCAGTGGAGCCACTCTCTAAGGGGCTGGAACCATGGCATCAGTAGTTTTTAAGCTCCCAGCTGTGCGGCCAAGTTTGAAAATTACCACTTGGCATAGATCGATCACGCTCCTTATGTCACGGTCAGTATATTTCTGGGTCTTTGCCACTTAGATATAAATGTTAAGGAAGTAGGACTTTACCCTCCTTATTTTTGAACCAAAGGTGCTTACATTTCTCGTACCTTGTGCTGCCTATGCAGTAAACAACCCAATCTACCTGGGGTGAGGTCAAATTTCAGTGTCAAACTCTCTTGACGTGAGACACAGAGCATCAAGGGCACCGGAGGGACTATGTTGACACCTCCTTTGCACAGCAGCCTCTGATTTTTATGAGCAAGATGATACTCTGTGGATTAGCAGCTTCTCAGGTGTCCTTGCGTCCCCTCTCCACGGTCACCAGCGGCAGAGCACAGACACAATTGGAGCTATCGTGACTGAGCCCGATTGCGGCTATCAAATCCTATGCCCTATTGACAAAGGAAGAAAGTCCTTAGTTCTTAGGAACCAAGAACAAGGCAAGCAAAACAATAACACAACTGGAGAAGCCATTCTCTCATCTAGGTGTGCGCATGCCCTTCCACCTGCCTGAGGTCTTACACATCTTCAAAGCTGAATCTAAGAACGGAGCCTTCCTCTGAGCCTTTCCTGCTCAGTGGACCGCAGCATGAACTCAGTGCCTCACAGTTCTGGAGAACGCAGACTCCTGCTTCCACATTTGATTAAGATTTTTCTTTCTCTTGAGTTGGTCTTGTCTCACAGACAACTGTGGTTTTTCTCTACTTAGTACCCTTTTCCTCGTGTATCCTGTGTGGATATGCTCCTCCTGACTCGAGCCATGTGCTTTGGGCTAGGCTGGCTGCTCGATAATAGTAGCCATCCCTGTGAAGCCCCAGGACGTCCTCTGAACGGGCATGGTCAGGATACCTCCTAGCCATGGTGATCAGGACCTTCCAGGAGTATTCAGAAGACTTTCTCATAATTCTTCCACCTGGAGCCTAGAGAAAAGAAGTATCTTTCTTTTCTGGTCACCAGGAGAAATGCTCCCAGCCTAATCGGAAGACTAGGTCTAAAATAATGAGGTACATACACAGAGACAAAAAAAAAACAACAGTATAACAAAGACACAAGGAGAAAGAAAGCAATATGAGGACAATGGTCAAGAAAGAGAAGAATCAAGAGACAGAAAGAAAGAAACCAAGACCATCAGGCAGACAGAGACAAAGACAGACAGAAATATCCATAGCGATAAACAGAAGCATACACAAAGACACAAACAGAAGCAGAAATTGTAGCAGTGCCTATGTACACTTATACACACACATAAGTGCACAACCCTCCCCAATCCAGAGATTCACACTCATATTCATATTTGAATCCATTCATTTCCCAGACTTATTTCACTTGTACAGTTCACTCATGCAGCCAAGCTCATGGGGCGCTTGGGTGTGCATTTGTTTGCTTACCCTATCAGTGGCAAACAGAGTGACCCTTATTAACGCACAGCTATCAGAAAGAAGCTCCCTAACCGTAGGTGCCAGAATTATCTTTCTCCCATATCTGCCAGAGCACATAGCTTAGGATTAGGCAACCCCTTGGATGGCAGGATAAGGATAAAAAAATTCAAAGCTGCTCTGTCCTCGGGCAATATGGGAGGTGATTAAGCTGCCCAGAGGTGGAGAAAAATAACTTGGGAATCCAGAAAAGGAGAATATTCTTGGCCACACTTTCAGTTGCTTGCCCTCAGGCCCTCAGCCAGCATGGAGAGGCCACTGCCCACTTTCTGCAGTATTCGCTTCGGTTTTCCTGACATTAGCCCTATTGACATTTTCAGCCAGATAATTCTTGGTGCTGGGGGATGGTTCATGCACTACAGCATAGTTAGCAGCAACCTCAGCTTCTACTGAATATAGCAACATCCTTGCAGTTATGACAATGAAAAATGTTGCTAGAAATTGCTACCTCTCTTCTGGTGGGGTCCAAATCACTCCTAGTGGAGAGCAGCTGCCTTACCTGGGCATTTAGCTGCTACCTGAAGGCTAGGCTCTCTCTGCTAACAAGATACCAAGAAAAGCACTCAGAAATCACACTTCTTCAGAGTGTGGGTGCTACCATGACTGAGAAGCCCTTGAGGTGCTGCTGCTCGGCCCCCCTCTGCTACCTGACACTCATCACATGGGAGCAACCTGATGCTTTATCTTAAAGCCACAACCCACCAATTCTGGAAACATAACATTAAAAATATAAGCATAAATACACCAAATAAAGCATCACAAGCTCTGGTGGGTCCCTGGGAATAGGGGTGGGTGAAAGTTGGAGAATGTTGGTAAATACTAATGGGTATTGAGACCATGTCTGTCAGACATAGCATTTGGTATTTCTAAGCATTATGTTTATTGATCCTCAAAATGAATATTTAGGAAGATGCTGTTCATCTAATTTTCCTCCTTGGCAAAACTGGGGAAGATAAGAGAGATTAAGTAATGTGCCTAGCCCCACATGATAACAATTCTCAGATACTTCTTCATGTGTCAGGCACTCTTTTACATTTAAATGCTGATCTCATTTAATTCTTACATCAACTCTAAGTTAGGAATCAATCTTTCACCCTATTTTAAGAAGGCACAATCAGACCTTGAGAGCTTAAACAACTTGCCCAAAGTCATACAGGTTGGATGCAGGGAAACTAGGACTTGAACCAGGCAGGAGTCTAACTTCTATGAACTGTCCCTGCTGTGGTGAGGAAGAATAGGATTTGAGCCGGGCCATCTCTCCCCGAGTCAATGATCTAACCAACACACCCCTCTGCCTCTGCCTCTCCCTACCCACACCTCAGTCCCCTTGAAGCAGCACTGCAGGGAATAATTGTGTATCTGTGGGTGCGTGTTCAATGTGTTTAATATGGCAGGAAATCTTGGATCCAGAGTACACAAGCTAGGAGTCACTCCTATGGGTGGGAATTGGTAGGAAGGGAGTGCTGGGGAAAAAGGAGATTGGGCTAATGGAAGAAAAGTACTGAGTGGAGATTTGACCTTCTGAGAAATTTAAGACCAGTTGAGGAAAAGGAAATTTGGGGCTAGGGCTTGACTGTTCAGGTCTGTGAGCGTGGGAGGAGCTGAGATGAATCAGGACGACTGACTTCACCGAGGGCAGTGGGAAGGCAATGAGGACACCCCTGCTCAGACCTGCATGGGAAGATGCCCCTGCTGCCTCTTCTGTCCCAGCATCCAGGCTCCTCACCTCCCCAGGACAGAAGTTAGGCTGAAGCAGACCAGCTGGCCAGTGGCAATATCCAAGGCATAACCAGCCACAGGACACACAGCACTCCCAGTGATAACGAAACAGTCAGTTTCCAAGCACCCCATGGAAACTGCATGGAAGAGCCCTGGAAAGCCCCTAGAAAGTATCAGCTGGTAAAGAGAAATTGTACCAGAATGTATCATCATTAATGCAGAGTGTAAATAAATCATCAATAGTGCTTTTAGTTATGCTCTGTGCCGGGTTTTAATTAAATGGCTTTAAAACAAAAATTTTAATGGAACAAAATATAGTTAAGATGTTATAACCAGATATGAACCTATAAAAACATCCCTTATGAATATTTTAAAGTTCCTCAATCATGAATTCATCTACCACAGGGGTGTTCTGGAACCTAATATGGAAACCTAATATGCCTGGTTGGGGAAAGACTCATTTTTTCCTGTACATTTTATTGGTCTTCTTCAAGAAGGGAACAGGATCAAACCCGTTAGCATAAACTCCCTTTCACTTTGCCCATGTGTCCAATAATACTTTTTAGTTTCCATGTCTGTAAAACAGGAAGATCATAAATACTACTCCATACAGTTAGGGGGATTAAGTGAGCTAAATGGGAGAAATTCTTAAAATCATGGAAGCACTTGTTGTATTTTGACTATCATTAGTTTTTATTCAAAGGACAGGTTAAGCAAATCTTCCCACCAGTCTGCCTCAGTCCTCCGACTGTGGAGTCTGTAGCAATGACTGCACAACCCTAGACACGGATAAGAAGGGTAGGCAACGTCTCTGCTCTATGCTGACCCTACATCACAAATTCAGGGAATTAATTTTTATAAGGGCTTCTATAACAGCCTGTTCTCCTCTCCAGCACAGGAAACACTGAAATAGTCTGCTCTCCCTGTTAGACATGATCTGTGATCTCAAAGCTTTTACCAGACACCATTCAGTCACAGAGTCTGGTACATGGTAAACCACCAGTAAATATTTGCTGAATGAATGTTTTAAACATTCAGCCAGAGAAGCCCCACAAGGCCCAGTCTTCAGTACTCTTGGGTCACAAGAGCCCACTATCCTTCTTACACTCTAATAGCATTTGTCTTGGGGACTCTTCACCTTAGTCCTGAGAAGGAGGGGGGAAACTATACCGACCCGAACACTAGGTGAGGTAGTGCCTCTCGGGGTATTCATTGTCTTTAATTGGCAACAGTCAATGAGCCAAGTCACAGGATAAGGACGATCTGAAACCCTGCGGGAAGGGCAATGATCTTCTCCAGAATGGAGCCCTTTCCACATTCTGAGCAATGTCGCAGCCCACGTGGAACAAACGGAAAGAAGGAGTCATAGCCAGATCTCCGGGGAAAGGCTGGTCAGCTTCTCCACCACGCGCTCACTTATGTCATGGACAGAGAACACCAACGAGGCCACACGGCTTCAAGCTTATTTTTAGCAACCACACCCTCCCTGCAAGCAGTCCTGTCCCATTATGCAAACTAGGTCAGTCAGGAGCTTCTCAGGAACTATGACAGTTCACCTGGACCAGTCAGGCCCACACAGCACTAGATGGAGCACCATTCGAAACCTTCCAATCCCATCCAACCCTTCATTTCACAGATCAGAAAGTGGCCTTCATAACTGCCCAGAGGCACAGCCAGTGAGTGTCAAGTGGCCCTAGAAACCAATTTGGAACTTCAGCCTCGCCTCCTCATAGCACCCTTGGCTGTCAGGACAAGAGGCAGGGCCAAGACCTGCGCACTTCTCTATCTCTGCGGTTATGAATTCCAGGGCACAAACTTCCCTAGAAATAAGAAAATTGGATACCAGGAGAGACATAGTGAAGGCAAAGTGCTGATAAGGTCAAAGTCCAAAGCTTTACGGACTAGATAGGCATTTTCAATTACAAACTGAACTTTTAATTAGTATTATTTTCAATGGGAAAACTGACCATATATTAATGGGATCCAATGTGACACTTTGATACACGTACCTAGTGTGGAATGCTTTAGGTCAAATCCACTGACACATCTATCACCTCACTTATTTTTCTGTGGTGGTGAGACATTTGAAATGCACTATTATTCTGAGACATTCAGTGCATTGTTCTTGGCTGATGTCACCCCACATAGCTCAGTGGAGCCCCCAACTCACATGGGGCCTCTGTCCCCCTTCTGTCTCCCTCAAGCTTTCTCCCTGCAGTGCTCATTCTAGCACACTGTACACTGACTGCCCCTGCATCTTGCTCAGCTCAAAACCTCCCTCCCAGGAAAGCTCCCACCCAGGCCTAATGTTAGAAAGTCTTGGGAAACTTTCTAAAAATATTAAACAACAATGCACAGAGCCTACCCCCAGGAATTCTGGTTGAACTCTCAGTGGTAACTGTTCTCTCATCTTTCTTCAAAGATCTTCTGACTCTTGCCCTCAGAGTGTTTCATTCAGGAGGCGTGGCTAGGGCCTTAGAGTTGTCATTCTCAAGAAGTACGAAGATGCTATCATGAGAGTGGTCACAATGCACTTCCAGAACCACGCTCCTACAGGAAGTCCGGGAGTCAGCAGCATGCAGTCATGAATGTCTAACCTGCTGGCTGCCTGGGCCACACTGAGGGAAGAGTAATTGTGGTGGGTGACAGATATATGCAACCAAACGATCTTAATTTATTATTTCACAAAATAACACAAGCCCAAGTGTAATAAATAAGAAAACTTAACTATCTGCTTAATTACAATAAACACCTGTCTGTAAGGCACAGGGTACGTACGTAGGCAGAAATGCTAGCACTGGTAATCACTGTTTTACTCACCACGTGGCATACTTGCATGTAGCGTTTGATGCGCACAGTGTCCACTCCACTGACTGTGTGTGTTGCGCACAGGAGGCAGAGTTAGCATCCCACTGTGCCCTCCCTGGACCAGCGTTTTCTCCCCGCCTCTGTATTCTGTGCTTAAGCACCTTGCAATCAAGCTGTGAAAAGTGTCACTAAGAATTACCCAATAATGTAAAATTGTGCTCATTATTGTTAACACAATAATGTCAAATTTCAGGGAATAACAAGTTTACATCTTGTGGGACCACGTTGCTAGATGTCCAGGGCAATATGCCTGCCGCACACTGGCGATAGCGATGTGCAGAGTCGAGAATGACTTAGTAGAGTTTGTAATAACATCTCAGCCTATAGCAGGCCTTCCCTTCCCATGCATTAGTGATGTAAATAAGAGCAGAAACTCTGCTCTCTGACCCTGGGTTGGGGTCTTAGCTTCAGCATTCACTATCTGTGGGATCACAGGCAATTTCCTTCATCTCTCCATGTCTCGAGTGTTTTCTGCTGCATGGTGGGGAGAAAATGAAATCACTCTTGAGTTACTTTCATAAGTAAATTAAATATTTGTAAAATACCTGCAAATGTGAGAAGTATGTGTTAACACCTCATACTTCACAATTCTTACTATGAAAGTACTCAGTATCTTTCATGCAAATAACATTTGCTGAACACCTTTAATGTACCAGGAGTTTTACCACTCATTTAAATGTCATCTCATTAAATCCTTAAGCAAATTTTGAAGTCAACAAAGCTCAGTCTTTTTACTTTTTTCCAGGTGAGGAAACAGAGGTTTCACATCACACTGTCTGACCCTGAGAAGAACCTGGAAAGAGAATGCACCTGGCTGAAACACAATCTTACGCCACTTCCAGTCAGGTCAATTCGGCACTTAAACGCCATCTCTTTCATCATTACACGATCCCTTAGAACAAGCTCTTGAGCTCACTACATTATGTTTCCCACTAGTGCAGAGCAGCACATCTCGCACTGCATTCCCTGAATATCTGTTGAGTCGATGAATAAATACATGAATGATAAAAATAATAACAGTATGTTTAGGGTAAGTGCTGAGAACAGTTCTATAATGTGATGAAACAGATTTCATTCGTTTAATTAATCTCCAGGCAGTTAAGCGAATAAAGTCCTCATTTCAAATCATTATGCTGCTATCTTCCCCATTAATCCTCACAGCAATGCTGGGCCTGTCAAGCACAGTTGTCTGTGATTTGCTTGACAAATGTGTCATCCTGCGCAAACACAGGTAGAGGGGAAGAACCTAGGGGATCTCACCCTTTCAAATGGCTGTGGTTCTTTTACAGGCACTTTGAGAGTCCTTCCAAATCACCAGCGTTCCCCAGCCTTTGTCAAGCAGTGCATTCTGTCTGGCTGCACAGTGACAGATTTTAGCTGCCTACCACAGTCCCACGTCTGGACTCTGTGGACTGAGCCTGTGTGTAGAGCTGTGTGTAGACCAGGGCCAGACTCCCGCCCAAGCGGGGTCAGAGAGATTCCTTTCCAGACTTGACCTTGCTTTGAAGAACTGGAACACAAGAAGGGGGCAAACTGTCTTGGAAATGTAGGCTGGTCTCTCAGGTAGAAGAGAGAATCAGAGAGAAAAAACAGAGGGAGTGCACTCTATGGGATTCTGGGGTAGGGTTTTTCCTGAGGTCTAACTACACTTCTTTTCCTAGATCCTAATAATCCTCATTCTTTTTTTCTCATAATGGAGTTACTCTCTTGAAATTTGAGAGTCATTACTAACAGCTCCCCCAAAGTCGCTCAGCATATACAGGGCTTGCCCACGACACCTGAAGAGCTATTCCCCTTGCACCTTCTTATTCTCCAAGCAAGGGACCAGTGGTCAGGTCAGTGTTTCCTGAGTTGTGGGCTGTAACCCATTAGTGGATTATGAAATATATTTACTGGATCAAAACCCAATTGTTTCATAAAATGGAAGAAACTGTAATAGAAAATATAGTACATCTTATGGTGTAGACTAAGTATTTTTCATGTAACTTTTGCTCAAGTTACATAAAAAGACCCAAGACAAGGGGTCACAAATATAATTTCTATCAGGACAGTTATAAAAAGGAAGAAACTAGAGGATGTTTTTTAATTTAATACCTTTTCAAGTCCTTGGTGGCTGTAATCAAACCCAGTAGCTACATAAAATATTTTCAAGACAAACCATACATATATCAAGAGGACATTCCCAAAGATAAAAAATTTCAACTCAGCTGACAAAGCTCAGGGAATGGAGATCACTGTGTTACCTCTGAGTAGTAATTTGGGGCTGAACCTTGGTCACTGGGATTGTGCAGACACAGTGAAAATCTCTGAGAATTTGCCTACAAACAACTGTATGACTGCTTCACTAGGAACGAGAACAGCAATCCCTTGGCCGAAGAACACCTACTATGCACGAGCACATGGCTACCTCAGGGCACAGCTGTTGGCTACCTATGTGCAGGTAACTCCCTGGAGGGGTTCCTGTGAGCGGATCTACAGCTCCACTAGTACCACGTGACATGACACAGCCTAAACAGACAGCTGTGGCTCAGACAGTTGGCCTACTCATCCCATTAAACACACCAAGTGCATCGCTACCTTTGTGCAGTGGTTGTAGGGAACTGGCAGGGTGCTTGTTACTAGCTATTTCATTCTAGAACTTCCTCTCTCAGCTTCTGTCATCCCCCTCCAGCGCCTGCACTGTGCCTTTAGTACAGATTTATGGAGTGGCACACAAGTGGATGGTGAAAGAGCCTGCAGTCTGGATAGAAAAGTGTTCTGGGTCAGGAGGAGAAAGGAGGACCACAGCTGGGCTTGAGGAAAGTGTGAGATCAGAAACTCAGGGCGAACTGAGGGGCTGCAGAATCCAAAGCACGCAGTGTGAATGGGCATGCAGGAAAGGCAGGGTATTTGCTTGGAAATATATCATGAGCAATCATGGCATTCCCTTCTTCTGAGATCATTTACTTTGGAGACAGACGAAGGAAGAACTTTTAGCCAATAAAAAGCCACCATCCCCAAAATGGCTGGATTGGTTCCTACAAACCAAGTCGTACGACACTCCTGCTATTTTTCTTATTCCATTGGACAAAGTCATGTGTTTCTGAAAGTGTAGTCATTCCATTTTATTAGAAACAAATTTGTATAAAAGTAACCTTTATTGTAAACTGGTTCATCATTTAGAAAACTCTGAGCATCATAACTTTTGCCATTGGGGAGAGAGGGAGAGAGAGAGAGAGATTATTACATGTGCTTAAAATAGTGCACTTGGCACCTGTGTGACTCCCAAACAGCAAGGCTACTCTCATTTCAGCACTGACTAAGGGCCTCTTGTGCCCACTATTCCTTGAACAACCATGACCACTTATGCTGGATGAAGTCAAAGAATAGGAACATTAACTCAGGACAAGATCAGTACTCACTGAAATGTATTAAACTCTTCTGTAAGAAGAACCAAGAGTAGCATTTTTATTGGCAGGAATTTCTATAAAAATTCAGACGAAGAAGGGAGAGCTTTCTACCATCTTAGCCATTACAATATTGAGGCTCTTCTGAGCAGATCACCCCCTTAATTAAACCACTCATCTCACACACGAGTCCTGATACCCACTGGGTGCTCACTACCAAAAAGAAAATCAGGGAGAGAACATGGCACAAAGATTAGGAGCAGGCTGCAGCACTCTAGATGCTCCAACCGGTTTAGGAGTGGCTCTGCGGGGCAGACATGAGCACGCACTTGGACACTGGATGCTCGGAAGAGTGTGGTGTAGGTGCACAGAGGCTGAGTCTTCAAAAGTGAGTGAATCAGAGGTACACAAGGACAGGGCACCAAGTGTTCCCCGTGGTCTTCTGTGTGACCAGCAGGAAGATAACATCAGCACGCCAGAGGCGGAGCCGGTAGTGAAGTGGGGAAGGCGTACTCTGCAGGGCAGAGGAATAGAGGGAGAGACCAGGGAGGCTTCCTGTCTCTGGTCTCTTACAGTTGGCTACTCTGGGGTTGAGGAGGGTACGAGGCCCTGTGGGCACTGCCAGGTCGTGGCTGTGGTTGCCAGGACCCTACGACTCTTTCTCCCTCCCTCAGCCTGGCCCCAAGCAGAAGAGTGATCAGAGAGAGGAGGGGTCTCCCGCTGATTCCTGAAGAGTCGCTCAATGGCTGTAACCCTGCCCCCATCAGGCCGGGGGAGCTCTGCACATGCCGGTGCTGCTGGCAACCTGAGCCCAGAGCAGGCACAGGCACAGATGGAGGAAGTGCAGCAGTCCTGGTGCAGGTAGTCTGCAGAGCACATCTGCACCACCATCGAATTCTGATGTCTTTAACCTTGGGGGTGGACACCATTGTTCCTAGTCCACAGAGGAGTGTGTTCAGAGAACTGAGGTCACCACAGACTCTAGAGGCCTAAGGCTGAGCTGAAAGTCCACGCTTTGCTGACTCTGAGCCCAGTGCTCTCAGGGCTGTGGTTGTCCACAGTCACCTCTCTGACATGCCATGAGGCCACATGTAATTAGATGCAAAATTATGTGGTACTGACTGGAAGTGCAGAGGAATTCAGAGAGTTAATTAAAAAAAAAAAAAAACAAAGGTCATTAAATAGCCAGCTGGGGAGGGTGGGGAGGACATTTTGTGGAAGTTCTAGAGAAGAAAGGGAAAGGAAACAGGTGTATTTATAGACTAATAATGTGCAAAAGGGGGAAAATGTGCTGCCTTGGGCAATTCTCATCAAGTTAATGGATGTTGCCAATTACCAGGGTAACATTTTTAATTGTATCCCAGCTCTGAAGAGAATAAAATCAGAATTTGCTCATCTCTGCTTCAGGGCTATTATAGGCATGCATTCTGGTGCTTTATAACAGTGCAGAAATACCTGCCCAGAGTCCACACTAGCATAGCTGCTCAGGTTATCCCAGATCCGGGTTGGGGAAGGAGTAAGTGCCTAGAAAGAAAGCATCTGCTAGAGTGGCTTGTGTGTTTCAGTAGGTCTGGAAGACAACAAGCAAGTGTACGAGGGAACAGGTGCAACCACAGGGGGACCCATGAAGCCAGTGCCCTCTGCTCCCCCAGTGATAACGTCCTGCTAACTACTATCAGCACGCTACCTGCTGACAGGTCACCTCCTGTGACAATGTGATGCTTTCTGTGTGACATCTTAGTTAATACTCATAATATTTTTTTGTGATCTGAATAATCCGCCTCCCCCTAGGTTGAAGGTGTCATACGGGGGAGGGCTTGTATGCCGTACCTGCCCCGATAAGTCCACTTCCTACCGCAACCCCGGCCCTCAACTGCATTCGTGGGTAGGGGGGATCCCACTCCTACAAAGGATCTACAGTGTTTGTGTGCATTACATCAGTAAGGGACCAGAGGCTCAAATAAGCAGAATCACTTGCCCCAGGTCACTGCACCTAGTAAATGAAAGGCCCCCATCCAAATCAGGTCAGGCAGACTGGACCCCTGAGTACCTCCTGAGATGTGCTTGCAAGCCACCCACGTCCACTAGAACAAGGAGTAGGGGAAGGAAGCAGCCACCATGTGTCAGATACCTTAGTCTTTCACATCATTTAACCCTGAGAAGCAGCCTATCAAATATACACTGCCCATAAATAGGACATGCAGGAAAAGGGATCCCAACAGTGACCTGCCCAGTCTTACTCAGGTAGTAGACAAAGGCAGGATGATTCAAGGGATGCCACAACTTAGCCTCAACACGGCTTCCCCGCTGTCCTTGGCTTCTCAGTTACACACTCAGGTCAAAGTACATCCTGAAAACACAAGGCATTGAGGAAGAAAGTAAGAGTGCGTGGTTCCCTGTTCCCTCAAACAAATCCTTTAGGGACAGCCTGAGGACACAAGTCAGGCTTCCCTGATGCCCCACCCCACCCCAAGCCCTCACCTTAGCTCCTCTTGCAGTACTTTTTCTCTGATTTCCATGTCCCTTGTGTCCTCACACACATGCCTCCACCTCCTCCTGCCCCAGGACCTAAGACAGTCTCTGACGCAGGCCTGTCCTTGCTTCTAGATTCCTGGCTCCAGAATCAACTACCAGAAGATCATGGACATGCCCAGGCCCTTAGTCAACAGGAATCAAAGTAACCAATTGAATGAATGGAAAGTTCCCCCTCAATAATAAGCAGGGATGTCTTGGAAGAAGGAGGAAAACCAACCAACATTAATCAGCCATTCCTACACTACAGCTACCCATCACTGAACACCTTGTGCCTGACAGAGGATACATGGGTGATGTACTTACTCCCTTTGTTGAGGCCTGGAGGGAGTCACTGCTGAAGTATACACAGATATGTGAATGGTCTCCAGATGACTGAACCTGGAATCTTCACAGGCCGCTCATGCGAAAGCTCAAGCTTTCCACTTTACAAAGCCAACCCTGCTTCAACTGAGTATCAGCACTGCTCCCCTCCTTCCTCTTGTACACTTCCGCCTTGCTCAGTATATGTTATTATGGGTTGGTGGCAAGCAGTAGTAAAGCACATACTGTATTCTACACCCAAAAAGACCTGTGATCAAGTCCCAGTACCACCATCAAGAGCTACCCAACCTCCACATGCTCTGACCTCTCTGGGACTTAAGAACTCTCATCTCTGAAATAGGGATATGAGCAACACTAACCTCACAGGGTTGCTTTGACAGTCAAATCAGCTAATATTATGCCATTCCTAATAGAGTCTAACTGTAGAACCCAGTACAAGCCAGCTCTTAGTGGTTCTGGTCTTCCCAAGGAATTATCAGTTCTTGACCCCCACAACTCTCATATACCCATTATGATTTTCATCTATATGTCCCCAAAGGCTCACAGGCTCATAGGTGAGGCTCTGGGGACATGATTAGATCATTAGTGGATTAGTCTGCTGATGAGTTTATAGCTAAACGTGATTTGGCAGTTGAAGCCTGGTTGGGGGAAATGGGTTACTGGGCTGTAGCCTAGAAGGATGCATCTCCCTCTTTCCTTGTTTAATCCCTCTCTGCTTCCTGTTGCCCTGCCAGGGACTGTTTCTCTTCTATCAGCCCCCTGTGCCATGGTGCCTTGCCTTGGAACCGGCAGACTATGGACTGAAACCACTATACACCGAGCACCAAAATACGCTTTTTCTCTTCACAGTTGTGAGTGTCGGGTACTGTGTTGCAGCAACAAGAAAGTGGCTTAAGACAGTATCCTTCACCCTACTTTCTTTTTTCATAGACACTGCTGTGTCTCCTGGCTGTGGGGGGAGGAATAGGCAAAATTACTGGATTGAGATACAGCTGAAGACCTGTCCACCTTGCCATAAAGGTTTTCACCTAAGTCCCAGCACACTCCACAAGCAGTGTATGAGACACCCCGTCCCTGGTGAAGACAGTGCAAGATGAGCACACAGAGCCCCGGTCCACAGCAGCATCCTCCTACGAGAAGCCTGGGTGGAGGTGCCCAGGGGAGGCACGAGTTGGACCCTCAGGGACCATTAAAATTAAACTGAGGCAGATACTCTGGCTTCCTCTCTTGGGAGTCGTCCTGCCTGGTCCAAGGTGAGGGCATGATCACTTAATAGGCCCTTTTTCACCTTTAATTTCTCTGATTCTGAAAGTTTACGAGATCAATTGCCAGGAGGGCTAATGTGAGAAGACAAGGCAGCAAGTTGCTCAGGGCCCAGATTCAGCTAATTCCTTAGTTTCTAACTCCAGCCCACAGGGACCTGCTTAGACAGAGCCTGAGAGTTCCTCACCTCGCTCAATCTACCTCCTGTCCCAAACCCCCTCTAGGTAAAGATTTTGAACTGCAACCCAGCAAGAACAGCTTTTATCCTCAGAGTGGCCACCCCCTTCCAGAAACCCCAGTAACGTCTCCCTGAACCTATATCTGTAATGACCCAGGGAATCAACACAGCCTCAGGAAGCAATCAGCAGCCTCTCAAACCTCACAGGTTTCAGTTCCAGCTGCACCAACTGCACTCTAGCTGCATGACTGTGGGGAAGTTACACAAATCTTCACATCGATTTCCTCATCTACAGACGGGGAAAGAGTAGAGATTTGTAAGCATTTAATGAAACAACATGCTTGGTATATCCCTTGCACTGAGCAAACATGACCTGCTATTCCCTATGCTTGGACTCCTGGATTCACTATTCTGGGTAGTCCAGCATAAGAATGAAAGATTAAGTCCAAATTGTCCAGTGCTATAGAGCTCCTATGTTTTATAACGGAAGGGGGGGTTCCCCAGATTTCACTTTTTCCAGTGTCCTAGTAGCTGCTACATCCCTTCAGGAAATGACAGGTTTTTCATCCCTTTTCTTTTCTCTGTGTCCTTCATTCATGTGGCAAGTTACATCCCAAACACTGCACAGTTCCCACTTCATGAGAGGTCACAGGACCAAGGCTGGTGCTCATTTCAACCAACCGATTTCTGGCAACAGCACAGGAGAAGGAATGGATCTGGGAAACCTGCAGCCTCCACAAGGAAACACAACCCAGTGGCAGAAGAGCTCGCAGCAACGGCTCTGGAAGATGCATGCTCCAAGACACCTCGAGGTGCAAAACAGGATATTTGGCTCTCTTTCTCATCGCGGACTGCATATTTTCCTCAATGATAAAAAAATACATAAATTGAACTTCTGTACCACTGACTCTGGGGAATTCTGGAGAACCTTGCAAGGAGGCTTCAGTGTGTTCACTCACTGAGAATGAATTCTGCCTCATATAAGTCCTGACAAATTGCCATTTTAAAAGGGTTTGTTAATTTCCAATGAGCAAATGGCACATCAGATATCTTGTTTATTCAACAGATGCTCCTGAACTAAACAAATGGTTCTTGTTTAACAAACATGGAAACATCTTGTCAGCTTTGCCCAGATCATCCCTGCTGAACTGTCAAGGGAGAGGGCTGTGGTTTGTGAGGAAATGTGAGCTGCCTCCCTCCCTGGCAGTGTTCTTGAAAGGGCTGGGGTATTGGTTCTACAGAATCAGTTGATGAGAAGCTCCTGGACCTCCAGCTGGGAGGCAACACTTAGAAAACGACCTGAGATCTCTCTTTTCTTATGAAGACATCATGTCTCTGAGGCAGATCTAGTTGATCCAGAAACCTCAATTCTCAATCTGAACTGAACATCAAAGGAGACATCATCAGAGACACAGAAGTAGTATGAAGTTATAATTAAAATCTCAGCCTTGGAGCAAGCCTGGGTTGGATCCTGGCTCTGCCAACTATTAACCATGTGAACCTGGACCCGCAACTTAAACCATCTTCAACCTTAGTTCTGCCAGTGAAGATACAGGTCTAATAATGGCAAAAGCAAAGATTCTGAAGGCAGTGATACATGTTTATAACCTTAATCCTAATCTCATTTCAGAGAATTTTAAATGGCGTGGCGACCAGAAATGAACTTGAGGAGCAGAAAGAAAGCACCTTGGGAAAAGCCCGGTACCTGCGTCCTCCATTATGTGGAAGGCATCAACACGACACATTTGATAATGCAATGCCTCTATGAAACCCAAACAGACAGTGGAGCCATTCCAAGCCCGTAACTTCAGCTTGATACCCTCATTACTTTCAGCCAGCAAGCTACAGGTCTGGCCAGACTGCAGGGTGCAGTGGGGCGGGAAGGGCTTGGAAAGAAGGATAGGAAAGAAGCCAGCTTGCCAAGAGCGCATCAGCACACATGGAGAGGGATGACGGCTGACCTCTGTCAAGTCTGAGTGCATGATGATAAATCCATCTGCCGGTGGGTATAGTGCAGTACAACGTATTAATTATAGGAGGGACGGGTTTCAGAGCCTCCCTGATGGAAAGTATTGCAGAGAATTACCTTGGGACAACATCTATCTTGGTGAAAATTAATTTACTCCACAGTTGAGATGCTTGGGAGGAGTGCGAAGAGAAGTTGACCCCAGCTGAGCATGGCATGGCCTGTGGCCTCTAAAGGAGCAGCGGACCAACCTGCAGGCGCGGTTCCTTTTCTGGTAGAATCTTCACGGCAGCCTGGGAGGCAGACAGTGTTATTATCATTATTATCACCATTAGGCAGAGGGGGAGATGGAGAATCAGGAAACCTGCCCTCAATATGAAAAGACTTGATAGAAGAGCCAGGGGCTTGCCTCCAAAAGTAGCCTTGTAGTCACTCTGAAAAATGTAAGACGGAAGGGTCAGGAAATTTTGAGAGTGAAGCAAATTCTTTTAGCAGAACATTAAAAGATAACAGACAGATTGCCTGGAGCTACTGAGAACTGCACGCTGCACCTCTGGCTTGGCAAAGCTGAGCACTGACTGAGGACATGGAGGTGCGCAATCCCAAGGCACAAAGCCAAGACAAGGAGCAATGCGAGGTGGGGGTGGCACGATGAGGACCAGAAGATGACCAAGTCTGGAAAGGGTCCCAGGAGTCTGGGATGGAAAGGCCCTCTAGGTCACACGAAGAAGGGTATCCTTCCATCCTGAGGCTGGTTCTTTTCACCCTGAAAAGTCCAGAGTGGCATTGTTTACATGCCAGACACAACCAGGAGAGCAAGCCTCAAATTTGAGTAAATCTCAAGCAATCTTTAGAGAATGTCTGCAGTGCAGTGGTTTAAACCAGTGATGGGGAAACTTTTACATCCTTCAGTGCTAACCAACAGCCAGCTGCAGCATGTGTGCCATAGGTTCACCACCACTGGTTTACAGCCACCCTGTCTCTTTCTGATACATCTGAAAAGGCAGCTTGCTGCAGTAAGAAAGACAAAAGAGACTGGGGACACATTAGTTGTCATTGCATTGATTTTGGAATGCAGACATGCGAGGGTGACAAGATTTTACTGACAGCCTTGAATTGCCTCAGAGTCACACACACACACACACACACACACACACACACCAGGAGAGAGATAACATATTAACCTCCATCCTTTATTACTGGCCATAAAGTTTTTGTGACACTCTTCACAAGTGATCATGACTCACCAGTGTGTCATTGTACTTTTATTTAAAATGTTTGAGGGCCCTTACTTGACTTCATTAGAAGTTTTTAACCAAAGATGACCCCCTTTAACATGAGTTTTGGAAAAATAACAGGGCAACAGCAAGAGATTCCTCAGATATTGGCAAAGCCAAGGGCTGAGAGACAGGGAGCAAGGTAGTCCAGGCAAAAGATGGGTAAAGATGTGGCTAAATGACTTGCCCACAGGGCCAGAGGTGAGGTTCCCAGGACAGAGCTTTTGCGGGTGTAATAAATTCAGTACAGGGATCAGGGAACTGGGGGGAGCTGGCACTGCCTGAGTGAATGGAGGCAGCTAAGAGCAATTGGAAATTTCCAGGTCAGGTAAGATGGATAGTGATAACACCAACTCTGATCACTTACCCAGTCGGGGAAGGGAGACAAGGCAGTGTTTATACACCTGAGAAATGGTCATCTATTCTGTCCAAGAAATTCTGGACACCATGGTCTCTGGACAGTAGTACCAGGGAGATGTCGTGTGGGCCATGAGAAGCATTTGTCTGAAATTCTGGAGAGGGTTGGGCAGGGCACAGGGATTGATAATCTACACAGGAAACAGAAGTAGGGATTATTTTATTTTCCAGCACTGAGGATCAAACCTAGGGCCTCAGGCATGCAAGATGGCAGGCAAGCACTCTACTCCCAAGCTAACCCCCCACCCTGAGAGTGGGTGCGCCTTCCTGAGAATGTGTCATTTTGCAAGCAAATGCAATGATGTGGACAGCATCTTAGGTGCACTGCTATTTACAGAGTTCTCAAAAATCAAGTGGAACCGGGGAACGAGGCCGCAAAGGAGTAACTGGAAAGATAAAATAGAAAGCAAAACAAAATCACAGCAGTCCAATAAGAACAGACTCAGGAAGGAAGCAGACAACTGTGTTGACATCTGCTGAGGTGAGGGAGGACGGAGAATGAAAGGAGGTAAGGATCTGGCCATCAGGAGGTCCCTGTGGAGAGAAGGTGAGGGATGGGTGGGACACAGAGCAGACTGGGGTGGGCTGGAAGGTGGTTTGAAGGTAACAAAGGACATTCATATGAATAATTTCATAAAATTCACAATGAGAAAAAGGAAGCCATTAGGGAAGTCACTTGAGTGAAAGGACAGGTTTGTTCTGTGTTATACCTTCTGTCTGGATGTCCCGCCAAAGCCTCATGCGGTTATAAGTGGAGATTTTTCAGAAGTGGCTGGATCTAGGGAGTGTGATGCTGGAATTAGGACGTGATGTTGGGATTAAGGGGTTTTATTATTAATTAGCCCACTGACTGATATAGCACAGTTCTGTGTAAGGATAATGTGGAAGCCCATCCTGGCAGCACCACCCAAAAGACAACTGGCCTAAAAGGGATAAAAGGAGAGGTGGGCTTGCTGCTTCCTACCTTATACCTGCCACGCCATGAACTGCTTCTCTTTGTGATGCCGTCTGCCATGCCACCTTGCCTTGGAACCAGCTGACTATGAATTGAAACCGCTACGAAACCCTTCCTCCTTTAACTTCTGGGTGTTGGGTATTTTGTCTCAGCAACAAGAAAAGTAACCAATACACTCCCATCCTGACTTGGGAACTAAAACTCAGGGTAGACACCTTGATCAAAGTACACAGGAAAGAGCAGCACACCCACGGGTGACACCCTTGAGTCTGTAGCCTAAGCTCTTCCCACCATCCCAGAGCTGGCGGGCCCTGTGTCTGTTCTGATTGTGCCACAAATTAGGTATGATTAACTTGGGAACAATCCTTGCAAGATATTTGTGTTTTAGATTCCTCATCTATAAGGAAAGAGAACGTCCCTCAGTTACTAACTTCTGAGTCTCTTGGTGTTTCATAAACCAAGAAATGGAGAGCTGGGGGAAAGCAGATGTGCTCACAACCATTGGCAGGGGAGTTAGTTCCTGCCCCGCCAGGGCCTTCTACACTGTAAAGAAACTGGCCTCTCCTTTAGTTACAAACCCTGGCTTTCTTCTCCCTCAGAATTACTACTGAAAAGTTACCCCATGTAAAAATATAATAAAAAGCTACTCCAAAAAACACAATCGTTAAGCACTACCTGTAACAAACTGTTTTCATTTACCCACAGGCAGAAGTCATCCTTGTGTTCTCCCCACACACATCTCCCCAAATCCGCAGGAGACCTTTTCTTTCCAACTAGATTATTGATGCAGGGACTTTAAAATAATCCCCTTTTGAATGTGGCTCAGCGTTTATCATTTACTGCTAAGGACACAGTGAACGTGTGTTTCTCTGGTTCTTGAATTCTTCCTTCTGCCACTTAAATTCTGCTCTCTTTTCCAGGGTCTTTTAAAAATGTTAGCTTCATGTACTAGCCTTTTGCATTGCCTTAAATCACTGACTTCTCAATGTCAGGCTTCTAATTCTTCAACTTGGAAATTTAAAAGAGAAAAACAAATTCACAAGGTGATTGTGATATAAAAAGGAACAACACACAGGAAAGCACTGAGTATGATGCTTGACATGGAGCAGCCACTCAATAAGTGTGTGTTAGACCTGAGAAATGCAAACAGTGTGAGCGTACAGACACAGCTCCCCTAGAGTTCAAGAGGAAAGAGAAGGAAACACATAGTGAAACCTCAATCTTACCTTCTCTGGCTGCCCTCCCTGTCCTTTCACTAACATCAGAGCTGGCCAGCATGGTCTAAAACACCGTGCCCATGATGACCACCGCTGCAAATCCCTTCATAAGAGTTAGCAGGATAGAAAACACCACCCAGGTGCCGAACCATAGCTCAGAACCACATCACGGTCACAAGTCCATCCAGAATCAAGCTACAGCCTTCGAGTTCAGCCAGGCTTGAGTATGTTGGGTTGGTGGGAGGAGGTTCAAGGAGGGTCCTCCTTGTGGCCATTTCTACAGGTATCAGTGAAATGCAGACCTTTACCCAAGAACTGAGTATCACGCATGTACTATGCCCTGGGTACTGGGGATTCTCATGTCCTGCACAAAGCATCCTGCAAAGCTGAATACATGGTAGACCAAAAAGGCTTCCCAGAGATGTGCAAGTGGAGCGAACATTTGGTAAACGGAAATCAGACTGTGCAAGCAGAATCATGCCTTGTCAAGTGATTTCTCTCTAGAAACTGTGAACTGAAATAAAGATTTGCTTCTTTGATTTGTGGTGTTGGGTATTTTCTCTCAGCCATGAGATAAGTAACTAAAATATTCTGTTTTAAAACTTATAAAATGACAGATAAAATCGTATATATTTATTGTATTTAATGTGATGTTTTGAAGTGCATACACACACTGTAGGATGGCGTTTATTCTTTCTTTTCCAAGATGGAGAAGCAATAATATTTTTCAGTGGAAGGGAATAAAGAATTTGAAGATACTGAACCAAGAGAGACTAACTGCTAAACATGACCCTACAAGGTGGGAAGGCACAGAATTAGAAGTTCATCTGGAAATTTCAGTTCATGAGAAAGTCCAGCTACATTTCCAGTGAGCAGAGAAATAAGAGGAAAGAGAGAATTTAGGGGGTGAAAAGGTTTGATGATTGGTGAAATAGGCAGCAGGAAAGTTAAGGGCTACAGGGAGTGAGAAAGATGTGGTAACAGTTAACTTGGAGGAGCCCATGTAAGAGATCGGAAGAGGGGCAAGCAGGGAAATTCTGGACAGCAAGTGGGATTTCTCATTGGCTGATCAAGTAAGAGCAGGAGGAGGTAGGCATGGCAGGTGCGGGTCAGTGTATCAGGGTTCTCCTTCCGGAACGTTATGGCTGACAGACAGTGTCTAACAAACGCGTGGAGGGTCATGAGAAGCACAGTCACGCTTCTCTGGACATAGTCATCTCAGCATAAAGCGGCGGACCCAGAATCCCACAGCAGCTCTGCTTCTGGCAAGGTAAGGGTAGCCTTTAGTGCCCCATGAGGTAGTGGCCCAGCCTGACCCTGATGCACCTTCAGCTTTTTCGAAGTCAGCTCTGTCAAGCTCAACCCAGAGCCCTTGCTCCTGTCCAGCTCTTCCTAGCAGGTCGTGTGTATGGAGCACATGCTCCTGTCTTCAGTGCTGAGGAACAGTGAGCCAATAGATGGATGCTGACAGGGACAGATTTCAGCAGAGAGGAAAGAGAGAGGTGACACTTCACATTGAGGCAGGTCCTCAGTGGAACATGGTCACAAATGGCAGCCATGGATTGTTCTGCCCGACGAGCCCAGGAATGAATATTAATTTTTAAAGATCTTTCTGAGTATTAGCTTTTTATAAAGCACAGTGTTTACCCAGAGGGCCATCCATAACAGCAGTTAAACAGAGACACTCTGATTCACTGTGTTTCCAGGGTCTTGGGAAAGAGAAATCCTTTAAGTACCTTTACTCTGCTTCACTGGAGCTATCTTTCAAAGTTTAAATTGTTTATATTTCAGGCTCCCTACTTCCTAAATTCCATTTATAAATTAAAGTAGCTTTTGAGCAATTTGATGGAAGTGAAGTGGATTAGGAAAGAACAAACATCAAATATATCTATTTGGTCATTTGAGTTTATTGGATTTCTCTTGCTTTTCTCTGCTTCCTTTTCTTTTTAAACATAGAGGCTCCAAGTGAGGGTTTTCAGCTTTGGCTGAGATCAAGTGTTCTGGCAGAAAGGGGACATACTGTGGTTGTCTTCTTAGGATTATCAACTTCTGCTTCTGCTAGCACTATGACTTCGGTGTCCCAGAACCAGGCTAAAAACGATTTCTTCCTAGAAAAACACATCACATTCTTTCCAGAGTAACATCTTCTCACTGAGAATCACTCATTTCCAGGCCTATGGCTTTTTTTTTAGCACTTACAACACTGATCCACAAGCTCCTTCCTTATCTAATTTGGATCGAAGACTCCCAGTACTGAAAGGACTCTTGGAACTGATCTTATAACAGTTGGTTTTCAAACTACTCAGGAAAAACTAATTTTCCCCAAATCACTGTAGTCTGATTTCTTTCCCTTTGGTAAATGCAATAACATGTTACAGAATGTGAACCTGCAATAAAAATTTCTGAGCACTTCAGTAATGCATGCACTCATTCATCACAGGCTGGTGTTAGTCCTCTGACCTCTTTGATTAGGCATGAGGCTCATACACACTTCTCACTCTTCGGATGACGAAGGTGGGCTGCACGTGGAGGTGGGAAAAAACCACAAACATAGTTCCAGAGTAGGACAGTTACACTAGGTCTCAGGAGTACCGATACCACCGCTGTACTGACCGTCCTCCCGTTCACTAGTGCAGATTAAGACAGACAGTCTCCCCACGAGGACTCCTCCTAGTTGCCCCTTACACACCTGTGTTTTCTTAAAAATACTACTATATCTGACAAGGTTCAGTTTGCTGTTACACATACACTACTAAGGCAAGCATTTCAGGCACCCAATCTGTGCACGTCCCTTGGTCTTATACTCCACATGGTAGACTTTAATGATCTTAAATTGCTCTAGCCCACAGTCTCTGATTACTTCTTTACTCTTTTGATGGTGATGATTATTTGAATACCATCTGTTTTCCATGCCACCCTGTGAGAGCAAAGAAGGTGGAGACCATACTGGTTTTGCCCACCATTGTATCCTGGTGCCTAGTACACTGCCTGGTTCCTAGTAGATGCTCAACACATGTTCTTTTCAAAAATGAGGGTGAAGTCACCCTCTGGGACCATCTTCAAGTACTGTAGAAAGCTAGCTGTGTGCGCCACACTGCTGTGATGAGGGGGATAGAGGAGTGCTGCAGAGCTGGGTCTAGATCCAAGGGCCACTGATAGAATTACAAAGCATCTCAGGAAACTCAGCAACTCCAGCTTAGCGACTTCTCCAGGCTTAGTCCCTGCAGCTCTTCATTAGTCCAGAAGCTACAACAGTCCTTCCCTCCTATTCTCCTTCCCTGCCTTCCTTTCTTTCTTCATGTCTTCCTGCAAGTATTTATCTATCAAGCACTGTGTGAGGCAATGTATGCAGAGACTGGCAGGATTTCTGTCTAGAGAAAGCTCATAATGTAGGGAGAGAGAGATAAGTACATTGAGTGGTTAATAAGAGAAGCCAGTAAAGCTAACCATGAAGTTCCAGGAGGTGACCTCCTCAGCTGCATTTTAAGTCCCTCCCACTTATATAGCATCTGCTCTCACCAGGCTTACCCTGCATGCAGCAGAAAGACCCTGCTCCTCGGTACCTCCAAAGAGCACCCTCATTTCCTCAACACCCTCCAAGCCTTTACACCCGGCTGCTGACCTTAAGCATTCCCTCCTTCCTTCTGGCTGAGTAACACATCACTGTGTCAGCCCCATCTCCAGTAAAAAATCACACTGGCCTCAGTGTCCATGGAATAAGTTACTGGTATTCCACAGGTGGACACTGGGGCTTCTGACACACAGTGATCAGGGGTCCCAGCTGGATTATAAGTGCACAAAAGACAACGACTGTGGCCTGCATATATCCAGCATCCCACAGGACTCCCAGTACACAGCTGTGACTGCTGTGGTGGAAACACACTCCCAGGCCAAGTCAATTTACTGACCCTAAGTCCACGAGGAACATGCAGAAGCAAACTCAGGTCAACAAGTGCAAATAGATAGGACTGAAGAGCATTGTGCCTAATTCCAGTAGTGATCACTTTTGAGGTTATAAATAAGAGTTTTGGACAATTCAGTCTGCCTTTTATTAAATGGATGCAGTGAAGATCGCTGTAATTATTAGGAAAAATGTGTAATTACTGGAAACAGCAGCACGACATACCAGTGCTGCCACCATCTGCATGGTGATCCTGGGTGAGTCACATGTGACCTCTCTGGGCCTCAGATTCCTGATCTGTGAAATGAAGGTTCAGGACCTGTTTCCTCACCACTCCTTTCTAGCCCTGACTGTCCAGTGTCTCTTAGAAACCATCCTATCTCTGAGCTCCCCAAGGTCACTGGCTGCTCCAGCAATGCTGATTTCCTGCAAGCAGCGGGAAGAAAAGGAGTCATTCATTACCCAGCCTCATAAATCATCTGAAGTCCACAGCATGTTTAATATGGAATCACTTAATTTAATAGTCATCTTGACATAAGGAATTGTTTTCTTAAAGCTAAAACTGGCTGTAAAACCTCAAGTGATATTTTATGGCTGCCATATAATAAAATCATTCAGCAATTAGTGATTAATGATATACAACAGTAAGTTTCTCCATAGCCGCCTCCTCCAGCTGCTGTCTCTCTCTGGTTCCACTCTCTTTCCAGTTGGGCAAGCACACCTGCAGAACAGGCCTCTTCACAGGACCAGGCCAGATCTGTGAGACTAGAAGACGCTCACTTGCATCAAAAATTGTCTGACGGAGCCTGGTGTGCTGGTGGGGATAAGTGTGTTTAAATAAGCTTAATCCATGACGTGGGAGAGAGTCAAAGAGCCTGGAGCTTCTGCAGTCAAACCTTTACCAGTGCTGCTCTTAGTATGAGCAGAATAATGTCTTGACTTACCAGGTTTAAATCTTTGAGCAACAAGGTTTGCCCTTGCTGGGGAAAGTGTGTGAACACTGTGAACTGGACAGATGCTGCACCTTCCTGCCTGCCACCCATCTGTCCTTCAGTGAGCTTTAGGCCTGAAGTTCTCTCACCTCTAAAATAACTAGCATGCTTAAACTGAGCAGGTCCCTAGCATGACGCCCTGATTGACCTATCCTCCCAAACACCAGCTACTAATTTGACAACATGAGCTTTGAGCTCAAAACGACCACCCTGCTATGTTCTAGTTCCCAAGCCAGTCCTACTACAGAATTTTCCAGTCTGTACTTACCACACCCCCATGATACTGATTTCTGTTCTTCACCCTGTTTTATCAACGAAGAAACTTAAATCCTCGGGCCTAAGCTCACAGAACTAATAAGCAGTCCAAAGACAGTGCAAGCTTAGGCAATCTGTAGATAACCCCATGCATGTGCCCACTATGTAATTACACCCACATGTCTGAGAAAGTGCTCACTGAAATAGCACCTGCCATGGCTGTACCACACATCTGATAAAACAGAAGCCCCCAGCAAGCAACCCCATGGCATCTGCAATGGCCTCTGTTTCAGACATTTACTCCTTGGTATTGAGGTCCAGGTAGCTGAGGAAGCTCTTAGAATCTTCTATGGGTGCTGACACCTACCCTACTAATGTCACACCTTTTTCTCTGGTAGCCCCACAATCTCCATATAACGATCCAGTCCCTAGTTGAAGGAGAGGCATTCCTAGAACCCTGAATGGCCATTCTGGCTAGAAGCTCCTGTACGACCAGCTGCCATAATTTCATAGCAGTCCAACCTCCACCTGTGTTCAGTCAGACCTCTTCACCTTTCAGCGGTGCTGCTGCTAGGAGGCCCCAGTGAACCTCCTGAACGTGACTCTACCCCAAGATCTGTTTACACGGGGCCCACTGCCTGACACACTCACTCCATTCCTCCAGCAAACGGCTCCAAAACCACTCAGGGAATTTCTTCAGTGCCTTCTTACCCTGGGGGAAACTTTACCTGAGACCAGAGAACTCTTTCCAAGAAGGGTGTACATATCATGCTGAATCTGAGCTCTTGTTTAAAAGTTCACCTCTAATGTTTATAAGCCTGTGGTCACCAGATTTGTTGTTTTATTTTCCAGTAGAACTTGAGTTTCTAGGTATTACCCATTCAAGGAAACAACACTATGGGATTGGAGAAGAATTTCAATTTACTTTCTACTCCTTAAGATATACTTTTACTTTTCTAATTGTGAAACATGTCTTCTAGAATTACCTGCAGTTGCATCTCCTCTGTCCAAGCCCCACTGCCCCTGACAGTAGCCTTTGAATTGGCCACATGATCTACGCTCACCTTTGCATGACCCACTCTTCACTCTGATGCAAGAATAATTTCCCTAAAGACCAGTCCTGAGTGTGTCCCACCCCTGGACAGAACCTGGCAAAGGTGCATGGTATGAATGGCAAAATCTTCACCTTGGCACTTGAAGCTCCAAGATCATCATTTTAAGCTTCATGTCCAGCTTTACTGACCTCTTCCTCCCCACAAGTACAGACACTGAGCTCCCTAAGACACCGACCCACTATCAGCTTCCTAAATGTACTTTCTGCTATGTGTCCCTATATTTGCAGCTCTCTTTCTCCTCCTTCCCCTCCCTAAGAAGTCTGCCATCGGTCTCACTGGAACACACACACACACACACACACACACAGTCACTGACTGTTGAAACTGAAACCATCTTTCAAACTTCCTCTCAAATGCCATTGCTTGCTGAAGACTTTCCTAGTGTCAGCTCCCCTGACCTTCTGCACAGGTGCTGGCTCTCTCCGGGATCAGAACAATTGTCCTTTGTCTCAGATATTTGTCTCAACTTCTCTTTGCCCTACCATACATCGGTTCAGCTTTCACTGCATAATAAACCACTCTATGATTCAATGCCTTAAAATACTGCTTACTTATTTTGCTGTTGCATGTAAGGGCTGGCTAAGCACTGGTTCAGGTAGATTGGGGTTGATAGCCTCATGCTATGATTCTAGCAGACTGTAGTGAAAGCAACTCACAATCATAAGCCCTAAGTCAAAGGCTTTGGAAAGTGCTCACTGCACACAGTGGAAAGGCATCATGAAGTTAAATGGCATGGCAATTAATTTGGATGTAACAGTCTCTGCTCCTGCTTGTATCTAGATGACCCCCTAAGCCTCATGCAGTCACAGGTGGGGCTTTGCAGTGATAGCTGGATCTACAATGTGTGGTTCTGGGATTAAGTATGTGATGTTAGGATCCAGTGTGTGTAGTTACTAAATTAGTCCACTGGTTTGTTGTAAGTCTGGATGTGGATAATGGGAACACCCATGCTGGGTGTGAGTGCTACCTGACCTAAGGGCCTGTAGCCTAGACCAAATATAAGGGACATAAAGGGAGTTGGCACTTGTCACTTGCTGCTTGCTTCTTCCTGCTTTTGTTGCCTTCTGCCTTCCATGAACTTTTTCTCCTCTGCGAGGACCCTCTGCCTTTCTGCCCTGTCTTGGAGCTAGACAACTAGAGACTAAAACCTCTACAAACAGTGAGTCAAATAAACCTTTCATCCTCTAACTTTGGGTGTCAGGTGCTTTGTCTGAGCACCATGAGGAAAGTGACTGGGACAGAGTCTATTACTTCAGAGACAGTTGGGACCTGGAACAACAGCCCTTTGTATTCCTTTATGTCTGTGTACAGTGCACAGACTGGGCACTCAAAAGTACCTCTTGAGTGTAGTGCCAGGAGGTACATTGAAACAAACACAGATAAAAGCCATAACCCCCTTCATGGCATCAAGTTCATAAAAACTACAGACATTCTTTAGTAGCTTATATGAGGACAACATTTTATAAGCAAAATATGTGTGTGTGTGTGTGTATACAAACAAGACAGCTAAGATAGTTGTATTACTAATTTCTATGTGTTTATTCAAAGGAAGTGTTAATGCTTAATTGTTTAATCAATTTTGCACATCTATATCTGGTAATCTGTGCCACTGCATTGAAGATAACCTTATGTAACATAACAATCATTGTTAATGTCCTACAACCTTGTTGTGAGATTCTTTACCGTTTTTATTGTTTCTTTTGCATTGTTTCTGTCTTTTTGTTAGTTTTCTCTTTAAAATAAAAAGAGAAATATAAAAAAAGCATTTTAATAACCCCAAACTTAAATATACTACCTCGTTTAACTGGAGGGTATACATTGTAACAGATGCCTGAACATGGTGTTGTCTGCAGTGGTTGGAAGAATTCTTCCTCTGTAGATGTCAAGCATTCTTCCAAGGAGAGGATTTGGGGCAAAAGGAATCCAGGTTGGATCACTAGAAGGACAACACCTGGTAGCCCAGTAATTTCTCTCTTTGGTTTTCAAAACTAGCTTGCAGCCACCTCCTTTGGTGTTAAAATCTAATATGCTAAGGAATTGCAGTGACCTCTTGTTAACGTGCAGATTCTTGAAGTCCAAGTCCAGAAATGAAGATCGAGTATTTCTAGGTATTTCCAACACTCTTCGGTCAATGGCCATAACCTGTGAGCAAACTTCTTTTGATTAGGGAAGAACTGGGAAGGACTTCCTCTGTCACCACCATCTGACACTAGAGATGAACACTGAGGCTGCCAACAACCAGATTCTCAGGATTAAGGCAAACTCCTGACACCTTTGATCAGCCCTTTGTAATTTACAGACAAAGGTACAGAAAGCCAGAGAAATCCTGTGAGCAACCCCGTTCTGCTGCCACTCCAGGGACAGAAATAAAACCAGCAACGAGAAGCCCTGATTCCTACTCAAGTGCTCATTCTCTTCACTTCGGAGGCCACAAATTTTCTCCTCTCAACTTGGTGCATTCCACTCAGCTCTGAGAGGAAAATTAATATATATCATATTACATATTTTAAAAGAACAGAAAAGGAAAAGGAAAAATATGTATCTTCCCAATCATGGAGAAAATATCCTCTTCCACAAATGTGGAAAACAGTGATAAAACCCAACTTTGTCAGTTCTGCAGTTGGCTCTACACACCCAGGGATTCTGCAAACCAGAAATATTAAAAGCAAACTGTTTCTATACTGAACATATATAAATTTTTTCATATTCCATAAACAAGATCACTTAGTAGCTATTTACATAGATTTACTTTGTCTTAGGTAGTATAACTAATTTAGAGACAACTTAAAGTATACAGGAAGGTGTTCTTTTAAATAAGAACTACTTACTGAAAAGACTTGAACATCTTGCATGTGAAACATTCTACTCATACACTGCAGATACTGGGGGACAATTACGTTTCACTGTTGTGTCTTTAAGGACACTTGCTAAATACAAGCAATCATGCTAAGAAATATATAAAGCAGGATTTTTGAGCTCTTGTTCCCAGCATCATTTGAAAAATGCCTGGCCATCCTACTTTAAAGCCTCCAGTGCTTGGGTCTTACCCTTGGCAATTACAACTACTGCATACTTTGGTACCTTTTATAGATCAGTCTAGTTGCAGGGTCTGACCCTTCAGTGCTTCCTTCTTGCAACCACCCAAAGTGCTGAATGGGCAGAGCAGAGATCCCCCAGAGGCTCTCTCTCTCTCTCCCTCCCCTCTGCCTCCACTGTGCACAGTTTAGCCTGAATTACTTGGCAGTTCCCTGCAGCACCGTTAGGAAAAAGGTTGGAGAATATCTAATTCTGACAGGGCTGGCCAGCAGGGAGTTGAGAGGGGATGGGACAAATCCTTCATCCATCACCCAAGATGTCTTTCCAAAGAACAGTTGTGGATGAGATGCCTAAAGGGGAGACTGTGCCTTGATTTGGGAAGAAGCACCATAGATTCCCAAAGACCTCAGTGTTGTTTATGACTGTATGTGCAGTCAAAAGGCATTGATGTGGAGGAAGCTGTGAGGTGCTAGATTAGAAATAAACAAATGTGCACAGGTGCTGAAGAAACGTGTGCTCATAAGGCTGTATACTGACTGTGGGGATGGTTCTCTAACTTCCCGAAGGAATCCTGCTTTTCAGAAACCTCTCTGAGAACAAAACAAGGGAGGGTGACTATATGATCTTAGGGTCTTTTGAAATCACATAAATGAGAGGGTCCATTTCTTCCAAACACCATGAGAGAACCTTTCAGGGATCACCTGTGGCTCTGTGGATTAGCAGTGAGCCTGCTGAAACCACGGTCATGACAGTGTGGACAGCTATGTTCTCACCAATCCCCGGGAACCCACTGACAGCAGTTTCTTCGTTGTGTAATGGGCTAGGTCATATACAAAGACTTCAAGTCCTCAAGAAGGGTCTATGCTGTGGAATAGGACTGTCCAGACTGTGTAGGCACTGTGGAAAGATGGCATGGATACCATCAAACTAGTACACAGCTCCTATAAAGGGAAAAGACAGGTCTCGATCAATGAACTTCTAAACATTTTCATTTGCTCCTTTAACAAATGGTCTTCTGTCTGAAAGAAATCCAGAAGTGTGATAAAACAAATTAAGAATGTGAGTAATTTTGCCTGGAGCAAAACAGAGGCCAAGGACCTACTCATTAAGCCCCCACAGCCTTTGCAGCCTCTCATGTGGTGCCTGGAACAATTTATCAGACCCCCGAGAGAGCTGCCAAGAGCACTGCTGGGGAAATCACCAGAGCAGATAATCACCTTGTCCTTCCCACTCTAACTTCCCCATCATTCTTTTACATAAAGAACAGAGTATCACCAGTGGAATATTCTGCCAGCACCAAAATAATCTTTGTGAACACTGGGCACACATACAGACAACTGTTTAGATTAAGAACAAGTTTTAAAAAGAGACCTAAAATATGCCCACGATCTAACTATAATTTTGTGAGAAAATATTTTCCTTGCACAAAACTTAGAAGAGGACAAAAAACAATAAAAATTTGTTAAAATAGTTACCCTTAATAAAAATTCTTAGGACTGTTGTGTCTAGTGAAGTGTAAACAAAATCTACTGTTTCACAACTATGCACAACGTACTCCTAAAGACAGCAGTTGTCTAAGTTTTGGATAGAGCATGATGAGGATGCTTTGGAAAGTCTGCACCTGTCATGAGGGCAGTCAGGAGCTTCCACTGACACAGTTGGACAACGAGGCACTTGGAGATCTCAAGGAAATGCCGGATGTAAATAAATCCTCATAAAACACGAATATCAAGCCATTCCCTGGCACAAAAGATGAATGTTCTCCACTAACCAAAGAGACAAGTCCATACCATTACCTGGCATTTGGAGCACTTCACAACTGGAATCTGGTCTAGGTCCCTGGCATTATTTTCCTCGGCCCCTAGCAGACTCTTTAAGTACTTTTGATTCTAAGGTGGGGATGGGGAGGGCAAAATGGTCATCTCTCAGGGAATACCTGAAATGCACGGAGACATTCTTGCCACATGTGGAGGGGCGCAGCATGTGTAGCTGTGCACCTTACAGCGCACAGGCCAGTCACCCGCCCAAATATCTGAAGTGCAGAGGCCGGGAGGTCCTATTTTAGTTATTCTACTAACTTCTCTTCAAACACACCACGACCTTACTTTGTTCCAGTTATTCTCCCTTCCCAGGAAGGTCTGTCTCTTTTATATTTGACGATTCAGCTCATTCTTCAGGGTTCCTCAATCCCAGCTCCTCCAAGAAGCCTTCTCTGGGCTGAAGGAGCCCCTCATCCTCTGAGCAGTCACATAGTTACTTTCTTGATTGTAGGTGTTCCCTATGTTTGTTGTGGTCCCTAAGCAGTCTGCAAGGCTTTGTCTAAATATCTGCTAAAGCACTGTGATCTGATACAACATGATCATGAGGTAAACCATGAACATTTGATGATTTCTTGAATTTTATTACTTTTTGAACATTAAGTGAAAAATAATTTTCTCTAAAAATAGTAGTTAACCAGTATACTAATAAGTCTTATGCTAATTGCTAGAAAAACAAGTCAGAAACACAAACCTCATTAGGCAGTGAGATTTGCATGTGGGGAAGAAACTGTTTCTCCAGGACACCCTAACTTAGTGTTGAAGAGATTATAAGAGTCACTTGCCACCAAGTTAATGAGGATGATCATTTCTCCCCATACTCCTCTCATATTTTAAGTCATTTTATTACTAATTTTATAACTAATACTTATTAAAGTACTTGTGTACTAGCTGTGCAGACTGACATTCAGCCAGAAGCCCAAGAATCAGGTAAAGTGCTGTCCTTTCTGAATGGTGAGACACTGCTTACAGAGTTTAAGCCCAATGGCAGAAGCCACACAACTATAACAGGCATCACTCTCCATCTAGACCCCAAATATTCCCACAATGAATCCTTAGCCACATTATCATCTTACAGTCACTTAAAGCTTCAGCAATGTTTTCATAGTGTGAAGAATTCTCAGGGCATCGACCACAAATGCACTTAGAGAAATCACAACCATTTCTCCTGGTTGCTGAGTTCAGTCAGGCCAATCTAAAGAGAGATGTCATTTGCAAAATATATTTAGTCACAATAGCACCAAACTTTCCTGAGACATGGATTAGACAAGCACAGGACCAAGAAGAAGAAACCTATATAACTTCATAGCAGAACACACAGAAATAAAAGAAAGAGACAAACCAGGTGGCCAAAAATGAAACTGGGTGCTGGGTAAAGATTCAGGTCTCTCCAAGTGAATGGATAGCTATTTTGTAATTCTGATCAATAATCAGTTGCTTTGGGAGAGGAAGAGGAAAGTTTTGACACATCACAAAGCAATTCCAAATCCATTCATATACATAAAGGAATGAGGTAAGCCATGAACATTTTGAATAAGAAGGATTCTATTTTTGTTTAGTTTTGTTATGTCTTATAGGACAGATATGTCCAGTCAGATATTGAGTTCACTCTAAGCAATAATCAAATTCAGTGTTGCTGAGCCACAGGGCACAGACAATTGCCTAATAGAAGAAAAGATGACAGATATCACCAAACTCAGGAGTCCTAGCCTCAGAGTCCCCCCCGCAGGAAACCGTGCGAAGGAACAGCCTGATAGGGGGACACAGATTAAGGTGGAAAGATGTCCCTTCTACTCTATTTTACCTAACAAGTTCAATAATATGTAAAAGTATCCACCAGTATGGAAAAATTCTTAAACTGATTAAATTGATGAAATGATAAACTATAACGATTTCTAAGCCATAATGTCAGAAAAGTCTCAGTAATTTTATGTCATGTATTACCACAGACTGGCACTTGTCCATCACCTGTTAGGAACTGGGCTTCACAGCAGGAAGTGAGCGGCAAGTGAGCTGCTGCAGCTTCCTCTGTATTCACAGCTGTTCCTCATCACTCACATCACCCCCCAAGCTCCACTTCCTGTCAGATCAGCAGGGACTCAGAATCTGAGCAGGAACCTTACTGCAAACTGCACATGCTAGGGATTCAGTTTGCACACTTACCAGCACCTAATCCCCAACATCTGTCCCCCTCTTCCATCTAACCTCCTTCAGCCCCTAACACATCCTTCTCTTCCATGGAAAAATGACCTTCTGCATGTGCAGCCCCTAGTTCCAAAAACATGGGGGACTGCTGATACCCATATGATTATCTAATAAAATAGCTTCATGAATGAAAAAACACAGTCAGTATTTATACAATCATGGGTTAAAGGCACTATTTAAAAATAAATAGAAGACAACATAAGGAGAAAAATAAAGACTTGAGAGCATATTTTTAAAGTGAAAAGTAGAGGAAAAATCATAATGCAGTCAAAACCAAAGACGACTTGGGACAACACTGAAACACAATGAGAACCCATAATAAAGAAGGAGCAGAAGCAGATGATCACATAAAACAGACACAGTGGCTAATAGATACATGAGAGCATGTCTAAACTTACTGGTCTGTTCAGAAATGCAAATTAAAACAAAGGAAATCCATTCTTGTCTATTAAATTAGATTACGTATTTAAATTAAACTTTATGAGGTATAATGAAATGGTATTTTAACTCGTCTTTCTGGAGAACAATTTGGCATAATAATATTCATGTATGTTATTTTGATGGTCCACCTTTAAGAACTATAATAATCAGACTTTGTACAAGTAATTACTTAAAGATTCTCAAGACTACATTCCAATGCCTTCTTTAGTAGTTAAACCTGAGCAGTGAACAAAAAAAGAGAACGCTTACGTTATTATGTAGCCATCAATTAGGACACAATGCAAGTAATGCAGGCTTTAAATTTTGTTTAGGAAGAAAGAGAATGGTACAGGAAAATACTCAATTTAATTTTCAGACATAATTTTATATAAACAGCATGATCTCAACTCTTAAATCTATGTTAAATGTACGTTTAAAATTACACTATGCTAAAACAGAAATAGGATATGAAATAACACTCAAATTTTTCTCCAACAGGTATTCTGGGGGCAGTGAAATTATAAGTAATCATTTTCCTTTTTATTTCTCTGAATGTCTACATCAAGCACTATTGTGTCCACAAGCAGAAGAAAATGCATCTGTGTCTTTTCAAAATTCTTTCCGTGTTATGGGTAACACCTCTCCATCCTATCCTACACACCGTGGTGATGTCTGTTTCAGACTTGTTCTTGGTGACTGTTTCTCTAGAAAGTCTGCATTCCTTCCTAAGCTCTTTTCTATTTCAGGTCTTGTCAGAGATGGAATTTGATCTTTGTAAAATAAATATGTTGAAGCCTTAGGCCCCAAAGTAATATACTAGAGGAGATGTGGATTTGAAAAGTGATTAAGTTTTGATGAGGTTGTGTCCTCGTGATGTGATTATTATTAAAAAATAATTTATTCACAGAGTTGGAGTACATGCTGACAAAGATTGTTTTCTTATTCTTTACATTGTCTATTCACTTTTGTTGGTTATTTCCTTTGATGTGCCAAAGCTTTTTGATTTGATGCAATCACATTTATTGATCCTTACTGTTCTTTCTTGTGCGATTGGGGGTCTTTCCAGAAAGTGCTTGCCTACTCCAATAACATAAGAGTTTCACCTTATCTTGTCTTCTAGTAGGTTTAACATTTCTTTTGTAAAATTTCAATCTTTCGTCCATTTTTATTAGTTTAATACATGATGAGAGATATGAGCCAAGCTTCCATCTTCTGCGTATGGAAAATCTGTTTTTCCAGCATATGTCTTTGACAAAGATCAAATAGCTGAATGTGTCTGGGGTTATTTCTACATCCTCCATTGTGTTCCACTGATCCACATGTCTGGTTTTGTACCAAAATTATATTGTTTTTGTCACTGGAGCCTTACTGTATAAGTTGAAATCAGTGTTAAGTTGTGGTATCTCCTGCTTTGCTCTTGTTGCCCAGGACTGCTTTTGCTAGTCTGAGTCTCTTCTGGTTCCATATGAATGTTAAGTTTGGTCTTAGTTACTTTCTCATTGCTGAGATAAGATAGCTCACACTCAAAGTTAAAGTAGGAAAGGTTTATTTAGCTCACCTTTTGTAGAGGTTTCAGTTCATAATCTCCTGGATCCAAGGCAGGGTGGCATGGCAGACAGGAATCACAGAAGAGAAACAGTGTGTGGGGGATAGAAAGTAGCAAAACAAAAAGGGACACGAACAGTGTCTTTCTGCCTCTTTTATCTTATCTGCGCTACCCATGGCAGGTAGTGCTCATGCCTTTAATCCTTGTGCCCTTGAGCCTAGCATTGCATGGTGAATCAATCCCAGCACCACACACTGTAGATCCAGGCACCTCTGAAAAGGGCCCACCTATGATCGCATGAGGGTATGGGGAGACATCTAAACACAAGCCACAGCAGGGTTGTTTGCCCCAGTTCTGTGAGAAGTGCTTAGGCTTTTTATTGGGTTGGCATTAAGTCTATATATCTATCAGTTTTGGAAGTATAGCCATTTTGACAATATTAGTCCTGCCTGCTCGGCACAGGGGAGATCTTTCCATCTTCCAATGTCCTCTTCAATCTCCTTCTTCATATTACTGTAGTTTGCCTCATAGAAGTCTTTCACTCCCTTGATTAGGTTAATTCCTAGGTATTTAATTCTTCTTGATGGTATACAGGAATGCTATTGATTCTGTGGATTCTGTATACTGCTACTTTGCTGAATTGATTATCAATTCTATGAGATTTTTTATGGAATTTTTGGTCTTCTAATGCAGATGATCATGTCATCTGCAAATAATGGTAATTTAACTTCTTTCTTTCCTACACACATACCTTTAATATCTTTGCCTTGCCTGATTTCTCTGGATAATGTTTTGAATACTATTTTAAACAGAGGTGATAATGGGCATCCTTGTCCTGTTCCTCATTTTAGCTTCAAATCTTTCAGTTTTTCCTCATTTAATACGATGTTGGATGATGTTTGTCATGAAAGGCTTTTATCAGATTAAAGTAAGGTACACTGCTGTGCCTATTTTCTTCAGGAATTTTATCATGAATGGGTGCTAAAATTTTTCAAATGCTTTTACTGCATCTGTTGATATGATCATGTGGTTTATCCTTCCTTATGTTTACATTTATTGATTTGTGTATGTTGTATCATTCTTGTAACCCTGATATAAAACACGGTAGGTCAGGATATATGATCCTCTTAATAATTTGTTGCATTCTATTTGCCAGTACCTTATTAAGGATTTTTGCATCTATGTTCTTTAAGGAGACTGGCATGTCATTTTCCTTTTTTGCTGGATCTTCGTCTGCTTTTAGAATGACAGAGATGCTGAATTCCAGAAATGAGTCTGGAGGCACTCTTTCCTTTTCAATTTCAGTAAAGACTTTGAGGAGTATTGGTGTTTTAACATCATGAAAGGTCTTCTATAAATCAGCAGTGGGTCCATCATGTCCTTAATCATCTTTCATTGCTATTTCAATTTCATTGCTTGTTAATGGATAATTCAGAATTTTTATTTATTCTTGGTTTAGTTTTGGTAGTTCATATTAATCTAAGACTCTGTCCAGGCCTCACGTCAACCTCCTCCTTTTTTTTCCTTCTCTGTTTCTCTCTCTCTCTCTCTCTCTCTCTCTCTCTCTCTCTCTCTCTCTCTCTCTCTCTCTCTCTCTCTCTCTCTCTCTCTCTCTCTCCCCTTCTTCTCTTCCTCCCTCTCTTTGTCTCTGTTTGGTTAATAGTATATCTATTGTGTTTATTCTTTCAAATAATCAACTCTTTGTTCATTCTTTGTAATATATTTTTAGTCTTCATTTCATTAATTTCTTCTCAGATCTTTATGAGTTCTCTCCTTAAATTCAGTTTAGGCTTCAATTATCATTGTTTTTCAAGTATCTTGAGGTTCATCATTAGGTTATTTATTGCGGTCACTCTTTTTCTAATGTGAGCACTGATCCCAATAAGCTTCTCTCTTTCAGACAGCTCTCTTTGTGCCTTGTATGTTCTGCTGTGCTGTACTGGCATTTTTATTTGACTTCAGACATTCTTTAATCTCTTCCTTGATGTCTTCTGTGATTCATTTAGTGTCCAAGATTGTTATTACCATAAATCTTCAGGTGTTTACACGTTTTCTGTGGTTCTCCTGTGGTTGATTTCTGGTTTCAATGTACTATGACCTAATAGTAAACATGGGATGATTTCAATTCATTTGTATTTATTTAAGCAGGCTCTCTGGACTAGTATGTGGCCCATTTTGGAGAAAGTTCCATGTGCTGCTCAGAACAATTTATATGCTATTGTACTAGGAAAGAACACTCCGTAGATATCAATTAAGTCCATTTGTTCAAAGGTGGGCTGTCTTTAAACTCTGACTTGAACTACTTGGAAACTTTAAATATCAATACTGTTATTTCTTTGTTCATTTTTTGTTTGGTTGACCCATTTCTTTGTGAAAGTGGGGTATTGAGGCCACTCATGATTGTATTGTTATTGATTTGATCTTCCATGTCCTGCAGTATTTGTTTTATGAAGACAGGTTCTCCGGTACTCAGTGCTTATATATTTACAATTGTCACTGGTTCCTGTTGAATCAGCCCTAAGCCAGCATGTAGTGACTTTCTTTGCCTCTTACGATCTATCTGAGTTTGAAGTTTATTTTGTCTGGGAATAAAATTGCTGTCCGTGCTTGCTTCTCATGTCCTGGTTCATGAAACACTGTTTTCCACTCTTTAGTTGTTAGTCCATGAATATCTTTTAGGGTGAGATGAGACTCTTGTATCCAACAGACGGTTCCATTCTGCTTGTCCGCCTGCCAGTCTGCACTGTAATAGGGAAGCTGAGGCCACTGACATTGAGAGTTAGTACCAAAAGGTGTTGATTGATCTCTACCATTTCCCTTTTCTGTTGCTGACCCGTTTTGTTTCATTATTTATTCGTTTGCCTGGCCGATGTATTCATCCCATCAGAATATCTGTCTTTGTTGGCTTCAATGTCTTTGTTCAGTACATTCTGCAGTATTTTTTTTTTTTTTGCAGTGCTGCTTTGGAGTTCATATATCCCTTAAGTTGCTCTATTTCAAGGAATTACCTTATTTCTGCATCCATTTTGAAAGAAAGTTTTGCAGGATAAGTTAATCAGAAATGGAAGATGTTTGGTTTAAGAGCTTTAATTTACCCCAGACTCTCCTGGTCTTAAATATTTGTGCTGAGAAGTTTGCTGTAACCCTAATAAATTCATCTTTATCCATGAATTTTTTGCTGTTCTCTGATAGTTTTTCATATTTTGTCTTTCTATTGCACATCGTGAATTCTTGCTCAGGAGGGTCATGGGGAGCTCCTTTTTCCTCAGAGCTGCTCACTGTTTTATAAGCCCTGCTGACCTATATTCTGAAGTCTTTCCTCATACTGTACTTGGCAAGTTTGTGTTGTGGTTTCTGTAAACAGATTTTTTATTTCCATGTATGTTTTTGTCTACCTTCTAAACCCAATCATCCTTAAGTTGATTGTATCATCCTCTTGTAACTGTTCAGTAAGTTTTTCTTGTTGTTTTTTTTTTAATCACTTTCAAGGCTTCTTTGAGCAACTCATTGTAATTTATCATTTTGTCCTTGATTTCAGAAACCCTGTCTTAACAGTGGTCATTTCTACAAATCATAAATTCTATACGATGTTTAATATATTTTCATAGAATCTGTACATTTGGTAAATTTGTCATTCATGCTTTGAATCACTTTGGTCATCCCATCCAATATTTTATTTGTTTCTCTCATATCCACATTGGTTATTTTATATGATAATTCCATAAACTTCTGGGCTGTGCTTTATTTTAATTTGCCAAGTTTCTCTAACTCTTCTTTAATAGATTGGTAAAGCTCTGCTACCTGGTGTTTGTTTTATCCATCTGTGTCTCTTGAGCCTGCCTTGGTAGAGTGGGGAGACCTTGGAGGACTATTGCTATGTATTCTGTTTTTTGGCACTGAGGTTGAGGTTTGGTAGGGTGGGGGCAGTTGTAGCTGACAGAAAGATCTTTTTACTTTAATATTGACTTCCAAAGTTATCTTTTCAGGTTCATTTGCACTGAAATAGTATCTTCCCCTTCAGCTATTTAAGGTAAGTGGTTTGGACCATTGTCACTGTGTTTTAAGAAAAGAATTTTTACTGGTTATAATAGCATCAACAGATCCAACCATACATCACTTATACTGGTATGTGATAAATGTTACATTTACACTTCCACACTCTATCAATACTCTTTGTAGCCTACAGTCTACAGTTTTTAGCAGTTAGCTTGAAAAATGTTAGGAGAAGCAAAGGAAATAGATTAGATGGAAGAAAGGTGGGTCAATAGAAGGAGAAGTAGATAAGAAAAATAAGAATAGGTGAAAGAACGTGACATGAGGTCAGATTCTGTTGGAAGCCTTTTAGTTGAGTTTAAGGGTTAATGTTGAAGAGTTTAAAGAAGATATTTGTAGGGGCAAGAATGGGATATAGGAGGAGGGAAGTATATTATGGGATTGAGGACAGCTCCAAGGTTGTTAGAACCGCTGAAGTATTTGGGCACCTATGGAATGGAGAAGAAGCAGGGGGAGATGGGAGGCTAAGTAAGACAAGGACCTGCAAAGGCAATAGAATAGGGAGGACAGAAGGTTAGCAGGAGAGAACATAGCAGGGGATGAGAGAGCAGAATGTGGAAACATAAAATTGAATAAAAAATAAAAAGTGGGAGAGACAAGCCAAGAAAAGTAGTATTTCTACCGAAGTTTAAGTTGATGAAATAAAATAGGGAGATGAAAAAGGGAGAGAAAATAAACACCAATTCAATCGAACCAAAAAGAAGAAATATCAGAGCGTTTGCACTGGTTTCTGTATGATCTGAGGACACGGCAAGAACGTGGCCCTCTAAAAGCTGGAAGAGGCCTTTCCCCAGAAACCAGCCATGCTGGTTCCCTGGGTTCTGGCTTCCAGTTTCTAGAACAGGAGAAAAAGAATTTGTACTGCTTAAGCCATTGTCTTTTGTGGCAGCCCAAGTAAATCAACCCCAGATCACACTAGAGCAGAACACACCAGTTTCCTCAGTGGCAAGAACTGTGGCTCCCCCCGCCTGCAGCCTCATAGCCCACTTTCTGCTTGGGCTGTGCAATTCAAGGTCTTCACTGTGCTTCTCTTCCTAAGCCTCCCCCTGACCGCTCATTCCCACATCCCCACTCATGAGACTGCTGAGCAAGGCACAGCAGTGTGTTCAGCTCTTCTCACTTCCTCACCTAACGTGCAGTAAACAACCTGAGTTCCAGAAAGACTACAGAGGATGTGGATGCTCTGCTGCATGTGAGGGCCTCCCTTGCCCCTGCCCTCATAGGACAGTAACAGGTTTGAGTCTCACTTATTGAAAGAACAATAAAATTTTTATTTCCCTCTGAATATTTAGTATCACTGGGAATCCACTGTCTCCAAGCAGAATTGAAATTTCTTCTGTCCTTTGCATAATCATCTGAGAGGAATAAGGACCTGGAAGCCAGGTGTCTGTAACTCTGGAGCCACTTACCAGGAAGTGAGGGAAGGAGATAGGAAGGATGTTTTCATTTGCATCTTACAATTTTCACTTCAGTGGTTTGGGTGAGCGGGTGCGACTGAGCTCTGAGTTTTTAACGTTTATCATTTTCTCAGATTTTCCAAGGAAGGGTCAACTATGACCCACTGTCTCCACGGTGAACAAGTGTTGAGTGTACAGTTACATATGTCTCCTAACTTCTTCTTCCGCGTAGAACTTACATGTACTCGGCAAAATCACAAGCCCAGAACATTTTGATCTCACCCGAAGAGCTGAGCATTCTGTCCTCCCCAGTATGCTGGCTGACTGTCCTACATGTGTGTTCTCACTATGTTTGCTCAGTGCTTCCACCATCAAGATGCAGCCAGCCACACAGCACGGGTGGCCCCATCAGCAAAGGGAAAACCAGTCTCAGCACGCAAGCTGAGCTTCCACATCTCCCCTCCTGACCTTGCATATATTATTTTGAATGTAAAGTATTTTTCAACGGCTGCACCATTTTAAATATGTAAGGGAAAGCTGAATTAAATACTATTTGTGGGATTCCCTGGTTTGTAAAGGCCCTCTAAATCTGATCCCTTAGATCAGGTCAATACATAAATCCCATTACTTGAGATTACAGACAACTATGTTTGCAAAATTGCAGAGGCACGTTTGAAGGCAGCATCAAAAATTTAGACCATAATGTTGACTTTGTTTAAAAAGATCTTGATTTTCCAGGAAATAATCTTAAACCATACTGCCTATCCCTTAACTTTGCCTCTGTCATGGATAATGGGTTAATAGCTGAAGGATGACTCGGCTGTTGGTTCTTCAGAACCATAATCTACAGTCAAAATGAGTTCCTGTTTGAAGAGATGGTGCCCATGGTAACGCAAAACCTTGGATGCATTTCAGAACAAGTGAAACCTGCAAGATTCAAATTCAAGCAAGAAGTGCTTGAGTATTCCCTCCAGCCACATTATTTCCAGGTGGTCGGTCCCAATTTCCACCACTTGCTTCTCTGACCTGCATCTTTCATACACTGAAGCATCTGTCCAGCCAATATGGGCATCCAGGACACAGACAGATGAGATATTTACATGTTAAGTGAAGTGAGTACACAGGGCTCATGTGTGTGAGTACACACATACACAGGCATAATCACCAGTATTCTCAGAACAAATGGAATCCTGATATCAAAATGTAAAATACAATAGAATAAGGAAAGATACCCTTAAGCAAGTTTCACTCAGGTTGAGGATGGGGCTCTCGGGTCTGTTAATCAACCATCAAATCCAGAGTGTGAGCATCAGGTCTCCAGGTATGTCAGCACTTGGTGAGACTTCTCTATGGGAAGGGCAGACTCAAACAGTAGGGAAAATGCAACCGCAAAGGCTGACACCAGCGAGGGGAACACAGAGGACATGGTCCTAGACAGAAGTAGTTGTGTGAAGACAGGATATCGAGTGTAGAGGAAGTAGAACCTTATTTGCTAAAACATGTGGCGCTGTAGCCATTCCTATTCTGCTGGGATACCTAGGACACTGGCCCAAGACCGAATCCTGGTTATTAAAGAACTATGCATAAAAATGTCAATGAAACATTACTCATGATAATGAAAAAATGTGGGAATTTTCAATAAAACAGAGTAATAAAGTATATATCTTTACAACATTAAAAATGATTATAAGGGTTTTATAATGACATAAAATCACTGTAACAGCACATTAAGAGAGGAAATAGATCATACAGATTCACGAGTAATATGTTTAGGCTACATATCAAAGAACATATGCACACACAAAAAAACTGGGATAACAAAGGGGATGAAAGGCCAGAGAGAGAAGCTTGGGATGAAACAATTTGCACACTCTTTTTCCATACCAACTCTTTCCCCACTGAAGAGCTCTGCCCTAGGACCTCCTCTCTACACACTCCAGGAAGAGCTGCTCTGCTTCGCCATTCTCCCCTCCATTGTTCATGGTCTGTCTGAAAGAAGCGAGGAGAAGCTGCTGGTACATCCACCCCTGGACATCTGTTGCATGAAGGTCAAGCTAAGTAGTCTCTCTGTCCCTCCCCAGCAGCCACTCCTCAGCCTGCACCCAGGCCTGAGAACAGATCAGAGAGCAGGCTCCAAGGTACCCTTTCTCGGCATCCCCTGGCAGTTGGGATCTGGAACTTTCTGACTGCATCTGTTGGTAGCTTAGAGGGTTCCCAGATCTCAAGACCAGTCTTCTTGCAATCCAAACATCCCAGAAAAGAGGTAAGAGTTGAAGTCCCTGACATGTTAAGTGTATGACTTTATCAGAACATTTTCTTACATTAAAGACAAGGAAGAGGAAGATCCTGCTGTTTTGAGAGGGAATAACTAAAGGGAAAAGAAGAGAGGTGAGCAAAGAGGAAGACATGCTTGTCTTCTTTACGATGGTATACAAGAGAATACCTTTAGAGGCTGGAAGAACTGAGAGGCCAGTCCAGACACACACAAACTCAGGAAGCCCAGTCCCTCTGGAAATGCACTGAAAGAGATGCCCATAGAAGGTGAACACTTGGGAGAGTGTGGGGCTGAAGGGACAAAGTTGCGAAGCACAACAAGTATTCACACTGAACGTGCAGGGAAAACAATCTTCCCACTGCTGAACTTGCCTGCCTGTTAAATACCTCCCAAGGGAAGAGTGCAAGTACTACTCATTTGCAACTCAGTAGGATAAAAACGGGAGAGAGAGAGCACAAGAGGAGAAAACACACAGAAAAAATTCTACCCCTGTGACTATAACTCTGCTCGAACAGTGACTAAGAAGAATGAAAGGGAATGTTAGGATGCTTATTTCACTTGTGGGCACTTCCTGCTAATCCTCATTTCTGAAGCAGCTGTGGTGATGAATGGGCAGTGTTGTGGTTGATACATTGTGTCAACTTGGGGAGTCCAGAGGTTTGGCTGAGTGACTCAGCAGGAAGCCAGGGTGCTTACTTTGTACACATCCTGAGCCTATGGAAGTGGAGGGCATGGAGGTTATGTGAGAGGTACACGTCCCCTGGGTGGGGGTAGACTGTTTATAGTGTAGGGGAAAAAAGGAGGCTGCTTACAGCCATTCCTCCCTTTTGCTCTGGCTGTTTTTGCTGTGCTCTGCTGCCATGAAGTTTGCCCTCTGCCATGTGCCACTCTGCCTCTGAGTCAGCCAAGTATGGACTGAAACCTCCATGAACTGTAAGCTAAATAAACCTTTCCTGTCTTCATTTTGGGTGCTGGGTATTTTGTCTCAGCAACGAAAGAGAAGTAACCAAGACAGGCAACATTAGACAGGCCGAGCAATCACCCAATGACCAGGTACCAAGAACAGAAGAGTCTCACGTAAACGGGGAGCTTTTGCATCTGTTATCCCTGTCCATGGAACATGGGATTGGTGACTGAGTCATTCCATGGTGTGAGACTCCTACATGATCTCTGCTGATAAAGGTAGAACATCTGGAATTCGTAAGGAAAATTTTACCTCTAGAGGAAGCTTTTATTATGGGTGCTAATGAATACTATGTCCCTACCTATCCCACAGGTTCTGTAGGACACTAAAGATGAAATGGTGATGATGACAGCCCTGCACAATCCCCAGTGCACCTCTGCAGTCATTCCAACAACCGCCACCATAGATGAGAGGACAGACAGGATGCATGGATGTGGTCACTTCCTCCTCCTGTCCCCTTGACAGTCTCTCCTAGAGCATGGTGTCTTCCCCAGGAGTCCTCCTCTAAGGTGCTGCTTTCCACTGACCAAAGGTGGCATGAGAGGAGGATATTCACAGGGATCCAGCCCTTAGACATCTGCAGGAGTCCCGTTGGGGGACAGCTACATGTGGACAGCATGTCTTCCAAACCACCTCTCTGCTCTGCTTGTCTTCACAGTACACCACAAAGGTCTTCGGAGCACCGCTCTCATCTCAGTGTTTCTTTCCCTTCAACGTTGCCCCACCATGCCCAAAGCCAGTTCACTCCGCCCCATCGCTCCTGGAGAAGTAGTTTCAGAACGTTTGTTGTCTTGCTTTGCTTTTATCACTTCATAAGAATAATAACTGAAGAGTAGAGAACATTAACATCAGGGTGAGGTGCGGATTCCTGGCAGTAAATTAGACACACTCTGGGTTTGTCAGGTGTAAGTAGATGCACAGCCTCACCGTGCATGGGATTCACATTTGTGCCCCAGCAAACTAACAAATATTTTCCATGTCATCCTCTTAAGGACTGCTAACAAACATAGTACTTCAAGTCTAAAGTACTACAAGTACTTAAATCTGGAATACTGTAAGATTTATAATTTACAAATCATCAATCTGACATGCAGAGTAACATTGCCAAAGTGTGATCCATTTCAGCTCCCCTTATACTTCCAATAACTTGTTCAGTTGAGAGAAAAATGTTTTTCCCATTACATGGCCAAGATAACATAGGTTAAACACGGTTCAACAAGGCTAAAGTTAGCTCCCTACCCAGACAAATGTGCATCTGAATTCTCTCAAGGAGCTAAAACATTAGTCTTTTTACCCCTAATATACTTAACCATGACTTGCTTCAACACAAGCAGTTTAGACTTTAGACAACCTTGGATTCTGTCTTTGGGAAAAAAATACACTGCATAAAACGAGCTCTTCTGTGACTCCTGTGACACCTAAAAGAATAATCACAGCAATTACACATCAGAAACAGAGAAGTGATAATTACAAAAATGGAATGTTCAGCTACCACTTGACTAGCCGGCATGGGCACTGACTTTTATATTTCCTCATGGGAGCACATATGAAAGAAGCAGAGTGGAAGAGAGATGAACTACAATTATTAGGGCCTGGGGATTTATTCTTTCTGTTACAGAAGGGAAAGAGGTGGGAGGGACAGCAGCTGAAGCATTCTCATCTTGCTCTTTGAGAATGATAGAGAAATGTTGCCCTTCATCCACTTAATTAAATTTCTCAGAAACAATGACAAGGCTCATGCAGTCCCCTATGCTTCCCCTCTCCGTACACTTGATTTCCTAGCTGACTCACTGCCCTACCATTCCAAGGAGTTCCCGTTCCTTCCAGAAAGAGAAACCATAGATCCCCCTCCTCCTGTACTTCTGAGCAAAAGCGCACTGCAAAATGGGTTCAATACAGCTCAGCAAAGGCTATAGTTATATAATTGGAGTATCAGAGAAACAAATATTCAAATATTTCCATTTTTTGCCTCAGTCCTTTAAAATTTTTAATAGTTCCAAACAAACACCACATAATAGCTGCAAGAAGAGTTACAGATGAGACAATAGTTGGTCTCTGCCAGAGACAAAAATATTGGGGGGCAGACCAGGTGTTGAGCAGGCAACAATACTCCCAAGTCTCTGCCCTTCTTCTTCTCTGCTCCGCACCATGTCCAGTGAAACAGCTGGTTTTCACAACATGCTTAGGCCATCATCACTTTTAATTCTGGACGTAGTTTTTTGGATGCAGAGAGAGCCATGTGAAGCCACTGCTTGCAAAGATGCTGGTGTGACTGTATTTATAAGATGTTTGTCACCACTACCCCACCCTCACACACACCAGCCAGGTGTTGTGTAGGGCATAAATTGCTACACACGACTTTCTAAAGACATTGAAATAAGATAGTGAAAAAGAGATAGGAACAGGTTAAATTAACCATATAGTCATGCATACTATATACTTCGGTGGGTTTCCTCATCTCTGATCATTTGTTTCTCATTTCTGCTGAAATGAAAATGATATACATGTAGGAAACATTTTCAAAGGATTGCAAGGAAGTGATACGGCAAATTTATACTCAATTTGTGACAAACAAGGTGAAACAGTATGCATGAATCTGTATCAAGTTGATACAGATTCATGCATACTGATAAAGACATCATAATGATAAAGACATCAATTAATAAAAAAAACACTTCCTGATTAGAAGGACAAGCTAACTTTCCATTTGAAATATGGATTTTCCCTGAACCACATTCCAAGCCCTTTGAATTTTTTATTTTTATTAGTATATGTCTTGGGAATACAATGATTACATTCATTTTGGGAGTTGGCACAGGTGCATAACACACCTTCATTGTTTTTATGTTCTCTCCCTCCTCACTACCCCTCACTGAGGATCCCCAGCGATCCTCTCACCTCAGCTTCTCGGAGTGCCAGCATTACTGGCATACGTCACCTCACCCAGCTCGGATTCTTTCTTATAAAAAGTTTTTCCAAGATATGTGCTACAGAGGTAGTTCTGGAAGGATCAGCAGGTGTGACAGGAGAAAAAGCTAAAGCCTGTAGTGGAGTGAGTTTGGGAACCCGTGGTGGCAGATTTGGCAACTTCTTCCTTCACAGGCTCTTGCAGAGTCCTCAGCATCCCAGTGTGAATCCTGAGTCTCCATGAGCATAGAGTTGGGTAATTCTGACCTACATTTATTTGACTATCATAGGAGAAGCGTTTTGTGGAATTAATTATTCTTCAGAACACATTTTGGGAAGCACAGCTTCTAGTTTAGGTCCATAAAATATGTACTTTTCAAAAAGAGAGGAGCTCAGCCTGAGTATGTAGCTAAGCATATCTGGTCATGACCCTTCAGTAGCCCAGTATTTTTCCAACTTTAAAGCACACAAGAACCACCAAGGAAGCATGTCAAATACATATCACTGATCCATAAATACTGAGGAGACCTGAGATTTTGCATTTCTGACAGTTCCGAGGTGGTGGTGGTGCTGCTGCTGCTCCATGAACTGCTCTTTGAGTAGCAAAGAACACACTGGTCTCCAAATGCTGGAGGTACCCAGTATTGCCCGGAGTTCTCTGCTGCCTCAAAGCTCTTTATCCAAGAGGGCAATGAGTGTGTGGATGGGGCTTACCAGTAAAACCTGTTAGGCGTGATGCGTTCATGCATGAGTTGCCACCGTCTTCCAAAGTCCATGGAGCTGTAGAGCTGCAAAACAAGGAAGTGGAGAGAACATAAGTTTCAAGAGCCACCACTGAGCATGAGTACAGATGTCCTTCCTGGGACCACTCTGACCAAGGCCGCCAGCACACCCAAGCGGGCATCCAATTTACCTAGATAAAAATGTAAGAACACGACTGTGCTGTGCTTTTCTTAACCATGTAGGTGCACAATCAACTGTGTCTGAGTTGAGGGTAAATCTATTTCCAATTGCCATCACTATCTCCATTAGGAGTACGCTCTACAGTAAAACTGTGCTTTCTTTTTCCTTCAAAGTCTATGTAGTCTTTAGATACACTTTGAACAATTCAGTATCATTTGATTAAAAGCTGTTTACTGAACAAGTGCTTCAGGCAAGTCATGCTGAGGGACATGAAGACAAGGGAGGGGCAGATTCTGTGCTTCCAGGAAAAGTGGGGCATGTGTGTATATTTTATGCACATACATAAAAATGCTCATCAGCTGAGAGCTAAGCCAAGCTGTATGCAAAATATGATCTTTCACTTTTCTCCTACTGCCTTGTACATTATTGATAATTAGAAATGGAACTCCTCAGTGCCACCAGAGATACCAGGTTCATTTATACTCCCACATCTTTGGAAGTGAGCAAGGATAAGCCACCCTCACGTCTAAGTAAGATTTACTCAAGCATACAAGGTCAGCACAAATGCTGAGGATTTCTATCAAAGCAGCCTTTTCTAACCACTCCAGCCCACATATCTCCTCTTTCCCACCTTTGGTTTCTATAGAGCAGCCGTCGTGGGTCATGGTATAATATATGGTTAGAGCTTTCATATTTGTTTGTCATTTGGTTGTTTTCACATTCCTTGAATACATACAAAATGTTCATGAACTCTCTGCTGCATAAATCAGTAAAACAGGCACATATAAAGGATAGCAACTCGTGAAACAGGAACAATTCCAGACGTTTTCCAGGACTTGGCAAAACAAAAACTGATCCCCTGCACGGTTAATGGAGTCGGATCCCATCTCCACTTATTTCATGAGTGTAGATTCTCATCCTATAGAACAAACTTGGGATAGGCCAGCAGTATGTAAAAGACTGACCAGGAGTTACACTCAGTTAAGTAAACGAAGTACAATATCTGAATCTGGCTCACAACAGAACAATAATAATAGTATTTCCACAATGTTGCCCTTTCACATATATATGAGTTTTACAATGATCCTAAAAGAAAAAGAGAGTGTGCATAAGCAACTGCTGCTCTCCACAGTTTTATCATCTGCCCAAACAGAGCTGATCACTCTATTCCTGGTGGCACCACTGTATTTACTATCTGCCACAAATTATTACTGGTCAGCCTTCCCTCCCCCACTGCTAGGAAGAGTTACAGGTGAGGGAGGGATTGTGCACTGTTAACCTTGGTGTATCAGTGGTTATATGACGCTGTCACATAGCAGATGAGCACCGAACCACCATTCTCATGAAACTCAGTCTTAAAGGAGTTCAAACTGGTCAAAGAAACTAGGGTTTCAGATTTCTGATGCCTGGCTCAAGTATCTCCCCATGCAACCCTTGCCTAGTTTATCACGATAGTTCCACCACATTTATGTTTTGTCCCCCACAAATGCCTACAGGCATGGAATCATGCAGCAGTTAGCCTTTGAACCCATAGATATATGGTCAGGTGAAGCACATTCCTGAACTAACATCACCATGAGCACTCAGCTGAGAGCATACCACACTCAGGTAACTCGGCCATCTGTAAAATTCTGAGCACATAACCTTACAACTCATGGGGAAGAAATTGTTTTTAAATTAAGTTTATTGGTACAGTTTAGGTATACATAAAGATCATATTCATGATAGGGAATTTGTACTTGTATGTGACAGATTTTGATTCCTCTTTTTCCCCCAGTCCCCTCCATTCTACCTGGTATAAGAAACTGAAAGAGTAAATAAGGACCAAAATGTACAATTGGTATGATGAAACAGAAAGAAATTGTTCAAAAAGAAAGAGGAACTATGGAAGGGGGTAGGGGAAGGAAGCAAGAGAAAAGGGAAAATGCTTTCAAAAAGGAATTAACTTTTTGATTGGACTCAAAGCTTTTCTGGTTGGACTCAACACTCAAAGTTTGGGGCCATTTCAATTTAATGCAGGAAGTATTTGTCAAACATGGCAATATAAAAAATCTCTTTGTCTAGTAAATATATATATATTCCTCAGAATAGCAACTGAGGATTTCAATTTACGTATAGGTAAAATGTGGTCAGGGATGTGTATTTCAATTCATGTATAAAGGTATGAATACTACAGCAACTATTTGGAAACCACGATGTTGATCCTGATTCAGCTGTTCACAAGTCTCTACCATTCTACATCAATTCACCACCAGTTCTCACAGTACTTATGTAAACTGAGCTCTTATTCCATGAATAAACTCTAACTCCTATGTGCATCCAATTCTGTACATGGGAAAAATAGTTTATATTCTCCATTTCTCCCTAGCCAATTTTCTTATTCAGCAACTTAATAAATAAAGCAATATTGACTCTAAAACCACTACAGTACACAGCACACAAGACCACATCTAATTGGTTTGTCTTTAACTGAGTGATCATTGTATGTATTATATATTTATGGGGCACAATGTGACGGTTTGATATATGTTTGCATTCTGTGGGATGCACTGCTCATTGTTACACGGCATGTTAACACATCCAACAACTTGCATATCATTTTTGGAAACAAAACATTTTAAATCTTGCTTAGAAATTTTAAAATACACAATGCATTTAATAAAGTCACCCTTTCTTTGCAATGGATTGCTAGGGTTTATTCCTCCTGTATAACTGAAATGTATGCATGGATCAGATCTCCACCTTCCCACCACACTTCCAACACCCAGCCCTCTGGTAATCACCTACTCTGTGATGTAATATTTTTTAGATTCCATGTATAAGTGGGACCATGTAGTAGTTATCTTTCTGTATCTCATGTTCAACTATTTAGGAAGAAAAGCAGTGTAACCTGACCCCAAACATACATATGGAAATGCTGCATCAGAAGAGAAAAGGGGGCAGGAGCTGAAACTCCAGAAGGTACGAGACCAGAGAGGTTCACAGGGGTAGAAACACAGCAGCCAGGCTTCCTGAAGACCTGTGTCCAGGTTTTAGAGACAGGGGTGGGGATAGGAGAGACACTAGATAGAGACTCACTGTGTAAAAGTGAAGATCAGAGGTGCCAATGTGGGCAGCATCCGGAGCCTGGCTCGTGGGAGAGCATTCAGAGAAAAGAAAGGAGATGGAGATGCTGGTGGCCAAAGGAGGGAGAGACTATTTGTTAATTTATCTTCCCGTTTCCCTTTCTATTCACCCATTCCTCTGTTTGTGCATGGAAAGCATCAGGACCAGACCCTGTGCTTGGGAAGAAGATATCTATATATTTTATTTCAAGAACTGAATTCTCCAGGTAGGAAATGGTCCATTTTCCTTCTCATGGCAGGTGTCTGTGCGGACACCTACTCAGACTTAAGACATGGGTTGCCCGATTAAATGTAGGAGAGACTGTGGCAACTTCTATAACCTGAAGATCCAACTCTGTCAGCCCTGATTCTAATCATAGCAACATAACCCCAAATTCCATCAAACAAAACCCAGCATGATTGCATTTGCCTCTAGAGAAAAGGCAGGTGAACATGATAAGCACCATTCTGACTGTTCTGGAGTTTCCATCCTCCTGGGAAAGGATGGGTTCTAGGGTGCTGGCAAAAGAGCACTTCCCGGGGTCCACAGTATGTTTCCATTCTTTCATCTTCTAAATAAAACTTTCAAAGCGGTGGAAGAAGCATGGTTCCCTCACCCATATTCTTCGTAAGCCAGAAAGAAGAGCAGCGCCGACCCCCCCCCAAGCCTGTTCCACCCCCTGCGTCCTTTGTCCTTAGTTTTGCCTTTTCAGCTCTCCAGTGTGACTGATGGGAAAAAAATTAAATTGAATTCTCTGCCTTGAGGCTGACTCAGATGAACAGAAAGAGCAGGCTCCAATTCATTAAGGGCTTTAGTTTAGCTACCTTGTCTCTCAATCTACGGTAAGTTGCTGAGTCTGAAATGTATTTTTATTCCACCATGAACTAAATCTTTGCTGATTTTTCATTCACATATTTGTTAATGCTTTTCATTTAACCACCCATCCATTCCCTCATTCACCAGAAGGGTGTTAAACATTAATTACATGCTCTAGGCACTGAACTAAGTGCTACAGCCACAAAGGTTGGAACCATCAGGGTCAGGGACAGACAGAAATGCATACGACTACACTACCATGCAAGGTGCGCTGCAGCAGGAACAGCAGGTACATCCGCACAAGCCAAGACTGTGGGTAATCAGTATTTTCTTCTCTCAGTCATTTACACTTTTAATATTACTATGAACAGGTATTGCTTTTGTAGTTAAAACGTTAAACCTTTAACATTCACACAGAAATGAAACATACAGTGAACACTCAATAGTAAGTTTTAGATGGCTATTTAATGATATGAAAATTATTTGATAATTTCATTTAAAATATATTACAATGTGTACAATGACATTGCTTTTATTTATGCTGCAAAAACTAGAAACAAATTAGAAGAAAATATACCCAAACAATAGCGACATTTATTTCTGAATTATAAGATGAAGGATAATTTACAGATTTTCTTAAAGATTTCTGTCATTTTTCAGGTTGTTTTACATTGTATATGTATTATATTTTGTGATGACTCGTATCTAGATGTCTCCCCAAAGCCTCATGCACCATAGCTGGAGCTTATTGGAGCTGGACAGATCTAGGGTGTGTGGTGTTAAATTCGTCCATTGATTGGAATTAGCGTAGTTCTGGGGGGTGACTGTATTTACATAAAACAGAAAACCCACCCAGGGTGTGGATGGCAGCACCCAAAAGGCTTGTAGCCTGCATGGAATAAAAGAGACAGAAAAAAGGCAGGCCCACTGCTGCTGCTGCTGCTGTTGCTGCTGCTGCTCCTGCTGCTGCTACTGCTGTGGCTGTGGTGGTGCCTCCTGCCTGGTTTTTTATTTTCTCCTCCATGATGCTCCTCTGCCGTGCTGTCCCGGTTTGGAGCCAGTGGTCTACGGACTGAAACCTCTACAAACTGTGAGCCAGAATAAACCTTTCCTCCTTCAACTTTGAGTATTGAGTATTTTGTGTCAGCAACAAGAAAAGTAACCAAGACAGATTTCCATAGTAATGTAAAGCTACATTTTATTCTACTTACATTTTTTATAGTCAGTCCCTTATAGTAATGTATATATTACTATATTTGTTCTCAAACTAACCCTTAACATGCCAAGAATTAAAATTCCAACTCTTTCATGAAGTAACTGGAATTAGTTAAAGCAATTTGGGATTTTTCACAGGATAATATTTCACAGAAATTACCATGGATAGTGGTACTTCCTCAGATAGGTACTACTTCAGCTCACATGATGCTGATACAGCCTGAGTGTGGCTTCAAGCCAATGTGTTTCATGCAACAGTAAAATAAAATGTGTTTTCCAAACAATAAATATCCTTAAAAATATTCCCTGTTGCTGCAGAGCTATATATATGAAGCCATGCTCTGCTCCATATCTCAACCACGAAGCTTCCTCCTTACAAAGACATCGGCCCTGGACCTTACAAAGAACAAATCAGATTATGACTGCATCTGCATATCCTTTGCAAGCACATATGAGCGACAGCTCATGCGCAGTCCTAAATGCATCATCAGAACAGCTGGAAAATATGAAAGAACATGTTCCTTTCATTATTGATTTGGTTATTAGCTCCCTAATTACATCAGCCTGCCAGAGGAAAGCAGCTGATATCTGACAAACTAAAGAGGCCTGTTCCACAGGAAACAACAGGTTGTGCCTGAGAAGCTTCAGTTAAAACAACAACAACAAAAAAACCCTGAGATCATCAGGAGTCTCAACCATTGCTATGAGTTGAATCTGTGTTCTTCCAAAAGGACATGTTGAAGTCCTAACTCCCAGTATGTTGGAAGGTGACCTTCTTTAGAAACAGGATCTTCACAGATGGAACCAGGTTACACAGCTGGACAGGAAAAACAACATAAAAGCACACAGCAAGACTGGCCCATGAAGACAGGACTAGAGAGATGCCTCCACAAGCCATGGGATGCCTGTGATCATGGACAAACCATGAGAAGCTGGGGAGCAAGCGAGGAATCTAGGAAACTAGTACAGGCATCTCTAACCCACTGCAAGGAAGGGGCAGCCTCGAGCAGGTCAGACGTAACAGCTTTCAGGATATTTCTCTGTGCCTTCTGTGTCTCTGCCAAGACATTCAATTATAAAGCCAGAGGACTGGTTCTGAGAAAGGCTGCTGAATCTGTGGTTGAAAGTCCACCCTCAGTGGATGGCATCATCCCAGAAAGATATTTTCTGTAAAACATGAATTCATAATAACTATATGGAAATAACCAGACATGAAGAGGCAAATTAATTAATTAATTAATTGATTGATTGATTTTAGGAGATCTTTCATTATTTAGGGCAGATTCCCTGACCCAGCCTATCTCCAAATTAGAACACAATCACATAAAAGCTCTCTCCTGTGGAAAAGTTCAAACTCGATATATAACTGCCCTGACTTTTTTCCACAAAAATCTGTGGGGTTTAGGTAACATTCTGCTGAGTTATGCTGAGAAAGGTCATATAGCCTTTTAAATAAAGTAAAATTGACTGGATGTATAGTTCAGATAGAATATCTCTCTAGCATATAGGAAGCCCTGGGTTCAACCCCCAAAACTATGTGTGTGTGTGTATGCATGTGTGCATGTACACACGTGTGTATTTGTGTGTTTACATGGGGGGATTGGCTGGGTTCTGCTCAAGATAAGATGGTCTCTGCATCCCACTTTTCAGAAGCACTAGGGTTTCGGAAGAGGGCTAGACCGTGTTATGCAGGGATACATGGAGAACCCCCGGATGGCGGCAGTGTTTGCAACAGGGTAAAGGAAAACCATCACAGCAAGCAGCCTTGCCCAAACTGCGGCTCTGGCTCCTTCCTCAGACATTCTCTGAAGAATCTTTGTCCTGAATTCTAGTAAGGACAAACCCATCCTGTGGGGAAGCTCCTAGAAGCACAGCCAGGAGCTTCTGCCCTTAGCACTCATCTTCCTCAGCCCTTGGGAAAGGGAGGACATCTACACTATACAGATATTTATCTGTACTGTTCTCCCAGTGCTATTATTCTTTAGCAAAAGACAATAGTTTTCTTTCCTTCTTGAAGATTTCTAGCCACAGACCTTTTGATCTCTCAGAATGCTAGACATCACTTGCTCTGTCATGCAACAAACGTGGACCCTATGTCCATTAGGAATTAAGTATTGTTCTATAGTTTTAGAATTGGAACAGTGAACAAAAAAATCAAACAAGCAGTCTCTGCCTTCAAGGATCTTATATTCCAGTGAAGATCAAGAATCTAAACACCATCAAGCTCACAGCATGAAGTGGGAGGGAAGCAAAGGGAATCAGGATTCGCTGTGTGTTCTCCTTAGACACTGGTTCTTACTGCCCTGAAACCAGGCGGAGTCCCTGTGCTTACTCAGGAGGAAGATGTTCCCCATTCTCCCTGGCACACTCCGTCCTCCAGGGCTGCCTTTTGCTTTCCTGCCTTGATAGAGACACAAGTAGGAAATGGGTTTCACTTTCCCCTCTCTGAGGGAAGCTGCTGAGTGTGACAGTGCCTGGAAGAAGGCACTTCACAAGCCAGAGAGAACCAGGGAGCCCAGGGGTGCATGCTCCATCTAAAGGGGCTCAGCTGCTCCCTAGCTAGAAGACAGCTGATCCAGTGCCATCAGATTTTGTAATTCTTTCAAGGGATGTGAAAATTCAGATATTTCCATGAAATCTATATGCATTTAGGGTTAGGACTAAGTTTAAGTTTTCTCCAAATCAGGTTCAGAGGTCAAAGAGACTAAAACACCCTACCAAGAATCTGGGGATTTGACGTTACAGAGTTTGCTGTGGAGGCAAATATTTTCGTGTCTCATTCTCACCTTACAATTCCAAGCATATTTTGCAGCCTTCTCTTATATCTGTGTTTCAAATAAATGAGAAACATCTTCACAAATCTTCAACTGACCCTCCAGAAAAGCACTTTCCTGTCATATTCTTTTTAGCCCCTGAGCCCCATGAGTGCACTTTTCAGACCTAGTTTGAGGAAGGGGCATGGGGAGGCTGGTTCAGAATGAGGGTGCTATTGCTGAGGGTGACATTTTATTGAAAAAAGTGTGTTTTCCACAGGGTGATGGGGGAGGGGTGGTTTTTCCTTGGTGCCTATGGAAACGGAGGTCCTGCAGGTGAGATGAGGAAGCAGCCCATTGGCAGGGTTTTCTCTGAGTGCTCCTTAGTCACAGTGAAAAATGAGAGGAAAGCATGCAGCCTCGGATGATGTCACACTTGTAAGAAAGGCATCGCTGCAGACAATGTCAGCTAGCAAATCTCTGCCATGGTTGTGCACTCTTCGGACTTACCATTCTGACTGCCTGTGAGCTCACAGACCACGTGAATCTGCAGCTGCCCAGAGCCTTCTACTGCCGGAGTTCACATCCTGCTCCCTGGTAGAGATGCCTGCGGCCCAAACATCTGAGAGTTGTGAAGCCGGAGTTCTAATCCAGGGACCTCACCTCCTGCTCAGTGTTCTTTCTACCATACAAGGCTGCTTTTTTCTCAGTGGCTTGGTTTTAAAAGAAAAAACAAGATCACATAACCTCATAGGAATAACGGCTCATTTGGCTCATTTGAGTATGCTGTGCATGAACTGCACAGTGTCTTAAGTTTACCTAGCACCTTTATTGATGAATCATTTTCAAAATTTATTTGATCCTTTTTTATGTGGAAGGGGAATGTGCTTTCCATAAGACAATCTCACAAACAATTCACACAGTATTTACTAAAATCCCTTTTTCTTGACCATTTTCCTTTGCAATCATTCTATTCATTTTTACACATCACAACTCAGAAACATCTCATATTAAGCTGCACCCTTTAAACAAAAAGCTGCTTCCCTCATGAGCTGCCTTTACTTGTTTTGCCCCGCACCCTCCTCCCTCCCCTCCACCTGTTCTGTTTCCCGTAATGGCTTTGGTTCCATATCACATCCTGTCGTTACTATTCACATCATTGCCTACTTCCATGGTCTTTTTACTGTGCGCAATTTGTCTTTAACTGTTCTCCAAGTCTGGGCTTGTTTTTCTTTCTCGCAGGCCTGAATCTAAATGGGGTGAGAAGAGCTTAAATCTCTCAGTTTTAGATCTAATATTTAATGTAAACTATTACCTCTAAGTATTCAAACATTAACAGCTACCTTCAATTTGGAAAACAAAAGGAAATTTCACTATTCCTACCATATGAAGTGTCACATGAAGCATACGTCCAAAGGCGAATCTGAGCACTTACATATGCTCATGATTGTAGCATGAAGAGCTGGTCAGAAAACCTAAGAGTTCATGCACCTCCAGATATTAAAGGAAAAACTATGCACTTCAATGTCATTGTTTTCAGCAGGATAAGCAAGGGAAGAAATTATAGTATATGGGGGTTTGGCCCTGATAGGCAGTTTTGATTATGTTGTCTAGGTTTGTTTGTTTGTTTTAATTGTGGTGCTGGGGAGGAAACCTTTTGCATGCCAGGCAAGTGCTCTATAGCTGACCTATACTCCCTTGCTGTCTTATTTAATCAAAACAAAATAAATCTGTTTCAGATGGTGATTTCTACCTACACTTCATAAAGTAGGATATCAAGTCCCCAAAGGTGTTATGATCCTGCTCAAGATCCCAAAGTAGGTTCTAGGGCCTCATATTACAAAACCAACGCACGTCCCAAAACACTCGGAGGCCACTGAAATTTATGTGTTTTCAAGGAAATAATCTAAGTTGTGAGAGAGCTCAAAAGTGTATTTTAGGAGAAAAACTGGAACAGAAAACTGATAAATGAATAAGAGGTATATACTTATTTTCAAATGTGGGGAAAGATCATTCTGTGAAGGAAACAATAAGATTTTCTTCTGTGCAGGATCAGAAGGCAGAAGCAGAACCAAAAACTACAATCTGGACAGAAATAAATGTTGGCAGGCTGGGGATATAGCTCAGTGGAATAAGTGCTTGCCTAGCAAGCACAGGGTCCTGAGTTCAATCCCCAGTACCGCAAAAAAAAAAAAAAAAAAAAGAAAGAAAGAAATGTTGGCTTTATGTAAGAAATAATATTCGATGGGTAGAACTCTTTCTGGCTAGAAGGAGCTGCTTCATGTTACAGCACATTCTCCAGGGACATATGTGATGGGTTTGAAATGAAGACAGATGAAGACTTTGATTAAGGTGAAATTAAAGTGTCAGATGAGGCTTAAACTTGATGAGTTCTTAGGTCCCTTTAAATATGTGATTCTTAATTCTTCATCCAAGAACAATAATCCAAGGAACAAAACCAAAGGGAATGTACCCTACTGATGCTTCCTAAACATTTTAAAAGACTTACCAAGGGATGCTGTGGAAGAGGCCCAACTCTGTGGCAGCCTTTGTGATATTTATGCAAGCGCCCTAAACCCTTTGTCAAGGGATATGCAGCACCTCCCTGTGAGAGCTAGATTTCCTCACCCCTGAATCTAGGCTGTCTTTGTTCTTTGTTTGGGGCCCCAGAATGTAGTGTGAGTGACAGTGTCCTGGCTCTGTGAGTGGTCCCTGAGGACTCTTGAGAACTTCATTCCTTCAAAATGTTGCCACCACCAAGAAGCACAACTGTGCTATCCTGACGCAGGGGAAAGATCATACAGAAGAAAGCCCCAGGCACTGGAGGGAATCTACCTGACCAATCACCCAACTGACCTACAGAGCTGTCAGCAATAATAAATGTTTTATTTGGGGGAGAATTGATTACACAGCACTAGTTAGCTGATACAGATACCTAAATTCAAGTCCTAGTTCTGATCGGTGACCAAATGTGCTCTTTGGAGGAAGCCTTCAAATTCCTCAGTTTTCTAATAGAAGCAGGATGAAGAGCTCACACCAGGATTTCACTTCTCAAATTTCAGAGGTTTCCAGACACCTTGTGAAAAATGCACCCCTCCTCCAGATATTCTGAGTGATTGGGTCCAGCCTGGAGCCCAGATGTGTACAATTTAACAAGCTCTTGGATGATTCTAATGTAGATCTGGAAGAATCACCCAGTGAGAAACTCTGTTCTATATAATTCTCTAAGAAACGTTGACAGGTGTGAGTCAGCTCACTTTCCTGCCCTCAGTCGCTTATGCCAGTGTCTCACGTGGGTGATGACAGCTGAACGTCCGGTTCTCTTCAGACATAGCACTGTCCCAAGATTCTTCCAGGCCTCAATAGAGTCAGAGACTTGACCTTAAACCAGATATTTTCTGACTCCTGGAAATTTACTCTCAACTCCATCTGAAAAGCCAGGACCTTGAGCAAAGGGAGATACAGACTGTTCTGCCCAGCAACCACTGCTGGAACACAATGAGACAGCACAGTCTCAGCTTAAATGCAGAGCAACAGCTGGACTGCATGCCCTGAAAGTACAACTCATTTATTACACAGATAATTAGGTTTCCCTCTACATGCAAAAGTGATACGATCTGTGCATTAGGCAGAGGTGACTTAACCGTGGCCTAGCAACTGCTGCCTGTAGTCCGCCAACAGTGCTACACCCTGGGTTCTAACATGGAGTGAGAACAAGAAGACAGCATCTGGTTTGAGGTTCTTCTATTTGGCGTTTGAATGATCCAAACCAGTGGTTCTTCACTCTACTACCACATCTTTGAATTTTAAACCATATTGATACCAGAGAGGGATGATTAGCACCTGTGGGAACAGCTGTGTGCTCACGGATGATCCAAATGTGGAGGGAGGGCTGGGAACTAAGGGCAGAAGGCAGAGCCTGGCAAGCTTGACCCAGCTGTTTCCAGGAAAACTAAGTGATACAGACAGACCACACCCACCCTTTACACCCATCTCTAGGCCACGACAGAGGTCACAACTGAAAATCTGTGCTCTCTCTACTGCTGGAGAAGAAGTTTGCTGGCCACTGCTCTCCACTTCTGATCTTGAATGCCAGTGAAAGGCACTGCCAGAGAAATTAATCTTGAGGACTCCCTGGATTGGTTTCGTATGCATTTGACCTATAGCTCCAACCTCAGGAGCCCACAGCACATACGAACAATGACTAATGGCTAAGAAGCACTCACTGTGTGTCAGTTGTTAGGTTACATGACTTTCATGTTCTCACTAACCCTCACAATCACCTGATGTAGGAACTCTAGCTATATTCAGCTAGAACAAAAACTAAGGCTTCAAAGAAGACCAAATCACTTGTGCTAATGAAGTATGCAGATCAGATTCAAAATAAGCCATTCAATCTCACAACCCAAGTGCTCAAACACCACATCTGTCAAAATGTATAGCACGGGCAAGTGGTTTCTGAGCCAGACTGCTGTGTGGCTTTGGGTGGGGTATGTCAAGGGGTTGGGAACTGCCTGTAATCAGCTGCACCTCACAGAGCCATGGCAACCTGAGGAGCAGGCAGAATGTCTAATAGAATTAGAGTCGTTGGAAGACCACACTTGTTACCTTGTATTTTTTTCCATGAGATAGTTCTAACTACATTTCATTCAGTTAATGATTCAATAACCTTTGACTGCTGTCCATGATTCAGGCATGGTTTAGGAGCTGGAAATAGAGCAGAGAATGAGATTCTGGGAAAACACAGCTGATTCTGGCTTTGAGGGTTTTTCATAGTGGTGGGAAAGTGGGCAAGAAGCAAACATTTATATGAATAACAAAACAAATACATAGAGTTGATTTTTGTTATGCATGGTAATTATGGTTTATAAATTCACTATAGGTGCTGGTTTAGTGAACATTAAAACATTGCTTCTCAAGGAAATACAGAAATAAGTCTCCATGAGTCTCTGGTGACACCATTTTCATTAATCAGCACAAGCTTGTTTTACGTGTGTTTCTGTTTGAAGAAACCTTATTTATTTTAACAAACACTGTTGATTCACTAACATTGAACTCATGGCCAACAGCCCTGTAATTCATGCTTTAGGAAAGCTTATCTAACATGCATTTTTTCCATAAGGTATGTCACAGTCTTCTTATGCTAAGAAATGTTAAACAGCATCTCTACATAATGCCTGGGAGTTGTTTTAAATACGGAAACTACCAATGAAAAGCATAAACATGTGGCACAAAATTGGTAAGTCACAAGGCAGCCAGCCCCCTCATGGGAAAACTTTAACTCTCAGTATTTCTTTCCTACCCTTACCTGTTCCACTTCAGCTTCCTTCGGTCACAAAGCCAACTGCTCCCTCATCTACTTTGACAGGACTTTGATGGACTCACTTTGCTCGGCTGTTCTGGCCATCCCTCCCACCACCACCCCCATTGGGTTGTTCTGACCTGCGGACACCACCACCCCACCCCCACCTCTACCCTTGCTCCAGCTGTTCTGGCCCACTGATACCCACCCTGAAAAGAGTTTAAAAGCCCACACTTTGCTTAGCTTGCAGCTGCCTTGGTCTGCTATGCAATTTGCTACTTCGTCCACTCCCCACAATAAAAACTTCTCTTGTGTCAGAAGGTCTGGTCTGGGTCCATGTGGATCTTCGTTCTACCAAAAATAGACCACAGAAAGGACATGCCTTTGCAATATGAAAGCTGAAACAAGAAATTAGAGTGTCACCCTATCGAAGCCTGGCTGGAAAGGTACACGTCAGGCGATATACTCTTTGCTATTCTTTGCAGGTCTGTGAATAAACATGAAAACACTGCAAGCATTACTTTAGGGACTGTCAATATATTTTAGCAGGTAAGCAAATGGACAAATGCAGAATCCGTGAATGGTAAGTGCTACCTGTCTAATGCTATGTAATGAAAACTGCTAAGAATAATATTAAAGCAGGATGGGGGACCGAATTTAAGGGATACTCCTTCTGTTGTGGTGGCTAGGGGAGGTCTCTCTACAGAGCAGACATCCAAATAGAAACCTGAGTGAGAGGAGTGCACGGGGACACAAGCATCTGAAGACCGATCCACCTAGCAGAGAGCACAGTGAGGGGCAGACCTGCAGTGTGAAGTGCTAGGTGGGTTTGGAACACTGTAGGCCATCATGGCTGCAGCAGAGGGCAAAGGATGAGGAGGTGAAGCATGAGAGAAAACCAGGGATAGGATCACATAAAAGGCATGTCTGCCTTGGGCAGGGCCTTGGGCTCCTCCCATGCATCACGGAGATGAAGTGAAGCACGGGAGAGAGGGGTGCAATGATCTGGTTGAAGGTGTAAAGATGAGAGGTGGCTCTGAAAGAGCAGAAAGTGAGGGCAGCATGGGGATTGATGGCGGGGAGAAATGATTGCTTTTCACTCATCAAAGGAAGAGGGATGGTGGCTTGCAGCTTGCCCTAGTGCATTACGGGTGGAGTCAGGGAACAATCTGCTGAACACTCTGGGTGAAATGTCGATCATGTTGATAACAGAATGGCTGTGAGGTCAGAGGGAGAAGAGAAAAGTCACAGGCAGCTCTGAGATCTGGTCCCATCCCCTGGGTAATGGAAGAGGATAAGGGAACTGATCACATCTAGATGTATTTTGATGACAGAAGTAATGAGATTTGATGCTGTATTGAAGTTGGGTTGGAGAGAAAGCCACAGCTCAAGGACGACTCTCAGATTCTCAGCTTGCAGAAAGTGGGGGCACTTACTACAATGGCTATTAAAAGAAAAGCAAAGTCAACAGGTTCTGAAGCCAGAGAATCTCAGGCAGCACTCAAGGCTGCACAGAAGCAACATGGGAATAAGATCCAAAAGTCCCAATCTATAGAATCTCCAATTTCTCTAAAGAAAGACCTGAGACAGTAGGATTGTGCTGGCCTCAGAGACACACAAATGTTTTCAGCTCAGGAAGTGGTGATTAAATTGCTCCTCGGAACTGCTTGGGGGAAAGATGCAGGACACATTAATGTGTCCTTGCCCTATGGGCCTCCCGCAGCCACCAGCACCAGCATTCCCTGATTCAGTCTACCTGCGGACCTCGCCTCCAAAGAGACCTGCTGTTCTTAAAGTGTAACTGAGAGCTGCTCTGATGGAGAGGCGCCAACAAAGCTAAAAGCCCTTACACAAGGACTTACCTCCAGAAACAAAACATGAATTTCTCCAAGGGTTAACCAAGGAAAAAATAGCTCTCCTAGGAACATCTCCTGTGGAAGGCAGGGCACTTTTTCCTCTCACTTGGTTTTTACCTTTCTCTCTTGTTCCAGCACTGACAGGGACAGAACTGAAAAATGAGTCACAATCCTGTCCCTTAGACTCCTCAGTATGGCTGTTAGAGGCCAGCATTTTCAACAAGAACTTATTCTAGAAACCCAAGAGGGAAATAAGAAAATGTGAAAACTGTAAAGTCGACGTTGTGTTCAGACGGCGAGGGTCCTTGACCCTGCGAAACCTAAGTGTCATTTACCAGGTGCTCAAGCTCTGTTTCTCTACACATTTTGTCCAAAAGCTCCACATTCACAGGTTCTTAAGCAGGCAATTGCTACAGACCTACAGGTTTACCCACAGGGCTTGGCTGACTCTTTCCTGGATGGTGCTTGGACTGGAAACATCAGTCCGGTGATTATTTCAGAGAAAACAACAACTAGTGGTCTCAGTGTTTTCCAGTTCCCATTGGCAAACTATGCAAAAATCTCACATTCCTTCAAGCACATAACATCAAGACGTGGGTTGGGCAGAGACCTGACTTCTCCAGTTCTCTGACCACATCCCATCCTTATATCTTGAAATATTTGCATTTCGGGGGTAGGGGTTCCCATGACATCAATGCTGGAGGACCCTCAAAGCAAGTCACCCTGGCTGGGGCTTACATTTATTGTCTGATTGTCCGGTGGCCCCACAACCCTCCAGTGTTGATGTTCCACACTCAAAGAACAGTAAAAGACAGAAGTCAATTCCACTATTCACTATTTTGTTGCATACAGAACAGAAGAATGTGTTTTGAAAAAAATCAGTAAGCCCACCCACAGTGTCACAGAAGGGCCCACAAAACTTACTCAGAATTTCCTTGCTCTCCTATCATGCATGGAACACTAGCCTAGGCAGATACAGATGCTTCCTCCCATAATTTTGTTCTCCTTATGGATTTTAACATTACTGCACAAAGAACACAAATACTGACCATGTTTCCAGGACAGGGTCAATTCACAAGAACGAGAGTAATTAGGATGGAAGTGAGGATGAGGTCAGCTCCTCCTGTGACCAGTGCTTGCCCCTTTTTGCCCACATGGGTAAAGAACTGGAACTGCACTGCAAGGAAGTTGCCCTTCTGATTCCAGCTGGATCACATGCTTTGATAATTTCTTGCTAGTTGTCTCCCCACCACCCTGTCCCATCAGAGTTCATAATGTTCCTGGGTAATGTAGAATTTTCATTTCTCCCATGCTGCATTGCTCAGCAACCACAGAGATGCCTCAACTGATTTTCCAACGGCCCCCGACCACCATGTCCCAGGCACAGCACACAAGTTCCTATCGAGTGCAATGTTTGGACGTGCTCACCCTCTGTGGCATGATTTATAGAAGGCAGCTTCAATTATAATTTCTCTTACTCTCTGCATTGACTACAATGCTGAAAATACAGAACCGCCAATATGGCATGGTACACAGCCTCCAACCCAAACAGCTTTCACCGACAGCCCTGGGCACAGAAAGAACTGCACTCCCACAAACAATGACTCAATCCATCAGTGCCAACAATCGGAAGACCAGGGGCTGCTTTCCTAACACAGAAGGGTGGGCCTCTACCACAGGGCCCCTCTCTCCAGCCAACACTGGGAACTCTGCTCTTCCTTCTGGCTGGGAGCATACAGGCAGCCAGTGTTATGGGCCAAGTGATTTCAGAAACAACAGCCATCAGACAGGAAGGAATTGTGAGATTAAAGAGCAAATCTGCATATGTGCTTCTACTTTCAGTCCTTGTTTACACATAGTGATAATAAATGTGAAACCAGTAGCTGAAATGAAAATAAATAGACCTATTTATCTGCTGGCTGGGGTTTCACTTTTATACTGTTGATCTGAGACTGGTGAGAAGGCCAAGCTAGTGTTTCCAGCACAGTGGAGAGTTTTTGAGAATAGTTCACCCACCCCAGGCACAGCCAAGCTGTCCTACCAGAGGCGGACTGGGGAACAGGGAGACAGTGCAGAGGGACCCCAGTGGGTGTCACTCACTGGGAGAAAAGGCAGCACATTAAAATCCAAGCCACCCTTCAACTACCTTGACACAGACCTCTTGACCTTACTTCTTAATCCTTTTTCTTCTGAAGTTTTATCACAGCCTTGACCTTTAATCATCATGGCACCTTAGAAAACATTGTTTCCAAAAGTACCATGTGTGAAACATGTCCTCAGAGGGGGTAACTATCATTTTGGACCTATGCAGTCTACTGCCAATCAACCATAATCGTGCCTACAGGCCTCCCTGCAATTTTCTGGTATGTCCTAAATTTGATATGCTGGGTAAAGTCTCTGAGAAATCAACATTTGACAATTAGAATATTGTATATTTATATAAATTCATTATTAAAATTAAGAATTGCCTTTTTAGAAAGTACTAGGTTTTCCCTCATGTGGAATATAATCCTATGGGACCCTCTGGGAGGCTGAGGTAGGAGAATCACAAGTTCAAGCCCAGTCTGGGAGGGCTAGGGATATAGCTCAGTGGCATAGGTGCCTGCCTGGCAAGCACAAGGTTGGAAGTTTGATTCCCAGTACCAAAAAAAAAAAAAAAATGGAACAAGCTCAGCCTAGGAAAGTGAGAACTCATCATTAAAACAAAAATTAAAAATTTAGAAAGATTTAAGAGATACCTTTGGTTTACAGAAAAATTCCCCCAGTAGAATTAACATCTTCCATTAGTATAGCACAGGTCTTAAAATTTAGGAGATAATGTAGACAATGAAATTCAAACTCCAGAGTTTACATAAGGTTCATTCCTTATTGCACACATTGTATAGGTTTTGACAAATGTATTCACCATTTTACTATGATACAGAATAGTCTCAGTGCCCTAAAACTAAGTGCTCTGTTGAGGGACACAGTCCACTCCCCAACCGCTGCCAACCGCTCATCTTTTTATCGTCTCCCACGTTTTGCTTTTCCTAAATATCATCCACTTGGACTCATACATTATGCATGCCTCCCGGCTGACTTCTTTTGCTTAACAAGAAGAATTTAAAGTGTATTCCAGGTCTTTTTGTGTGTGTGGAAGAACTGCTTTTTGTTTTGTTTTCTAGAATAAGAAGCCTGTAAAGACAGAGATAGAAATAGCAACTTATACACTCTTAAGGTGTACCCCCATCTCTCCCAGCTTTCCTCTCTCTTAACTGAACTCTTTGAAACAAGACAGGGACATCACAAAAAACCAGCCTAAAAAATGCTTGAGCTTCCTAATACTTGTAGGGTAAAACCACAAAGATGGATTTTGTACTATCCATTGTGTGTTTACACATAGGTAGAGTGGATCAAACAAAATTATCTTATTTCAAGGGACATTATTATCATTACTAGCTATTATAATTATTCATTATTAAAATCAGAATGTATCAGAGTTCAAGTGGAAAGAAGAAAAAAGAAAGACTTCTTTGAATTCTAACTCAGCCCAGAAGAGATATATACTCCATTGTCTGGTTAATTTTATCTTAGCATGTGCTATGGTTTGACTATGACCCCAGAAAGCATATAATGGTGACTCAGTCCCCCATGCCACAGTATTGGAAGATGAGATCTAATGGGAGGAACTTGGATCATGAAGGCACCACCCTGTGAATGGATTGCTGCTGCCTATTATACAGGGTGTAGGAATTCTAATTCAGAAGGATTCTCTCTCTCTCTCTCCCCCTCTCTCTCTCTCTCACACACACACACACCCTTCCTTTGACTTTAAGCCCTGGGATGTCCACAGCATGAAAGCTTTCACCAAATGTTGGCCCCTCTGTCTTGGAACTTTCTAGACTTCACAATCATGGATCAATACATTTCCTTCATGATAAGTTGCCCGCCTTGGGTATTCTGTTACAGCAGCATGAAATAGACTAAGGCAGTAGACACATGTGATGATGGATCAAATGCCAGTCAATGGGTGTCAGCTGGAAATCTAAGAATGGCAAGGTTGTGTTCAATGTACTTTGGGCATGTGGCTGCCTACAACATGTTCCTTGCACATGGAAGTATATGGTCTCTGGGAAGAGTGAGTTGCTTGCAACCAATACTACAAAGCTAGCTAGACATTATGTGTGTGGCTCACAAGGGTAGAGATGACCGTCATGAGATTGGATCCCTTCTGAGTGGGTGCCATGTGATGTGGCAGTCTTTCTAAAAGGAGGACAACATAAGGTTAATAGGGTGATAGCGAAAGTCAAGTCCCTGACCCCTGTCTCTGTTTGGTGCTAATTTCTCAACCTTGTGATGCATCAGGCAAATCCAGCATTATGTGTCTATGGTACTTTTTAGAAGGGGAGAAAGAGATGTTTTAATTTTTGTTTGTTTTTGATAACATAAACTTTTAACGTATGTAAGAATCTGTAGGCAGGAAATGTGCACTCAGATTTACCAGTGTAGCCCAACATTGCTTCTATGTATGAGCTATGCATGTTCAATGTTCATATGTGACAACCTGTAGCAAAGGGTTTGCACAGAGAATCCAAGGATGACACATCTGAAAGGTTGTAGCTTATCCTGACAACAGGGAGATGCAAGATCTGGTAACTTCATTCGGAAGGAACTAATTTATATTACCAATATTTATGAGGCCCTTGACCTAAGAACCTCTCTTTTGATAAATAACAAATCCCATGTCCTGGCTGTTCCATGAAGGTAAGTATGGGTAATCCTGTGGTACCAGGCACACAGCCAGAAAGTTCCTGGTGCTGCAGTAAGACTACCGTCACTGAGACTTGGAAAGAAAATACTGAGTGTCCTAGACAGAATAAACTTAGAATCTAGTTTGGTCACTAATATAAAGTGAACCCATAAAGCAGAAAATGTGTCTGGATTCTGCTCACATTCAGAGATTTTGCCCAAGACCAAGATTAAATGCAGCAGACTAATCACTCTTGCAGAAGATATTTCAAAGCAGTCTAAAGTTGAGGCAGTGGCATGGCAGCTGTTGGGAGCTGTTAGCCAGATTTATGTTAAGGACCAAGAGCGAAGAGCTCAGCAGAATGATTTAAAACTTTTTGAGTCTGGCTAAAAAAGAAGCTCTGGTAAAGTTATAGCCTGCAAAGATGGAGCAGAGAACATGATTACTAAAAAGAAACCGAACAAGAGAAAACATAGCCTGAGGGCATCACAAGAACCAGCAGGACTCCACCATTTGCAATCCCAAACTTGCAAAGGTAAAAGCCTTTGCTTTGAGAAGAGAGCCCCAAGGCAGCCATGTTTCAGAATGGCAGCAGCCTAGGGAAGTTGTTCCTCAGGATCAGGTTCATATCACTCAGCAATCCAACCACTTGACCCCTACGGCTAAGAAGGAAGCCTGGCTACTGCTCCAGCTGCCAGCAGATTTTGGCATCATCTGCATGGGCTTGGTTTTAGGCACATCCAGGATGTAAGAGTTTGGCATCAAGGAGGCTTCTGTCCAGATTTTAAAAGAAGGCCTGGGAGGCGAGGAATGCCCTTTGAAAGGGCAGTGTGTGAAGCTGTGAGAACAAAGCCCAAAGTTCAATACAGACCCTCCAAAAGGTAGAGAAAATAGGAATATGGATCATCTGAGGAAGGCCACAAGGAGTGAGCAAATCCAGCCCAAGACACAAATCATGAGAGCTACAACCACTGGTAGTGCTGTAGGGACAGATATGTCCAAGCTCCTTGGAGCTCACATCTTGCCACAGATTTCACAAGACGCTGAACATGGAAATATGAGACATGGAAATAGAGGTAATAATGTTTGCCCTGCTGGATTTTGGTCTTGTTTTGGTCCCTTTCATTTTCATCCCTCTATCTGGAATGGGAATATTTATCTTGTGCCATTGTACAGTGATAATTTGGTTCATGAACTTAATTCATTCCCTGATTCTGGGAAATATGTGCAGGCATGTTTATGACCCTATGCAGAGTTAGCAAATGGAAGCAAAATTTTGCCAAACACTTCTGTTTGCAAACTGAATTGTTCACAAACATGAGCATTTGTGAACTGAGGTACCACCATATTGTGTTTAACTTTCTTTTCATTTTTATAGGGGCTTGCAGCTGAGATTTTGCTTTCAGTCTCAGAGAAGGCTTTGAACTTAGACTTTTCAGCAATGCTGAAACTGTTAAGACTTTGAAAACTCTTCGAAACAGACTAAATTATCTTTTGCATAGCAGGATGCACATGAATTTTTTAGGGGCCAGAGGCAGAATGTTATGGCTTTTATTTACACATCTTCCCAAAGCTTTATGCTCTCATATGTGGAGCTTTTCAGAGGTGGTTAGATCTTCTGAATGTGGACTAAGGGTGTGTGAATGTGGTTAACTGAATTAGAGCACAGATTGGTTAAGCATTGTTCTGTTTATGGCTAATGGGAAGCACTCCCATGGGTGTGGGTGGCACCAATCACTAGGCTTGTAGCCTGAATAGAATGTAAAGAAACAGAAAGAAAGCAGGTTTGCTCAGCTTTTTCTCTTCTCAGATGCTCCTCCGCCATGTCATCCTGCCTAGGAGCCAAGTGACTATGGACTGAAAATGTGAGGCTACAAAATGGCTACAAAGTGTGAACCAAATAAACCCTTCCTCCTTTAACTTGTGGGTGTCAGGTATTTTGTTCCAGCAAACAAAAAGTAACTAAGGTAACGATGTCAACAGGAACACAGGCAGTAAAAGGCAGACTCAGGAGATTATGGATGAGAACAAAGACTATATTAGCAAATGGATTCTAGTTTCATTCTGGTAAAGAATTTGTCTATTGTTGTATCCAGGGCCTAAGACTTTGTGTAGACTGAACTTAAAGGTAGCAGACTAATTAATCTGGTACAGGAAATTTCAAGGCAGCCTAGTGTTACAGCTGTGGCTTAAATGCTGCTCAAAGCTTTTAGCCTGATTTACAATGAGAATCCTGAAGAAAAGGCAAAACTGAATGATCTGCAAAACTTGCAGCTCAGCCATAAAGTAAATGCCTATAAAGTTTAGGCCAAATAGCCTATGCTTGCTGAAATGATTTGCCTTTTTAAAAAGGCAAGTATTTTGCATCAGTATAATAGGAAGGATGCCTGGAGGACATCCCAGGAAATGACCATATCCCACTCACTGCAGGCTCAAATGTGTAAAAGGCTATATTTAAATAACTTCGCTTGAGAAGGGAATTCCAGGTCACCCTCCTCATTCAGAGCTGCCTAGGGCACTGTTTCTTCAAGTTTAACCATGCAGGCACTCAGAGGCCACTGAATCCATGATCCAAGGGGGCCAGAACACTGTTGGAGTCAATAGCAGACTTTAGCATCATCTACATAGTGCTAATTTTTCAGAGATGAACAATACAAGAGTTATGGGGTTACAGTGCTTTCCACCCAGATTTCAGAAGGCCTGTGACAGGGTCACAGTCCTTGGCCAGACCCTCTGAAAAAGTGATCCTTTAATTTGTGAAAGTAAGTTGAAGGTACAGTGCAGACTCTATGAAGTTAGATGTATACCAGAAATATGGGATATATACTGAAGTAAACCACAGGCAGAAAATGGAATCAGCCCAAGAGAGAGACCATATGGGGTACAACTGGCAGGTTTATAGGGGCAGGGTTACCCAAGCTTACTGAGCTCATATCTTCACACAACTTACCCCAAGTGTCATACATGAAACTACAAAAGTTAGTATTTGCCCTGCTGATTTTCAGCCTTGCTTTATCCGATTCTTTCCATCCCTTTATTCCTCTCTTTTGGATGTGAATGTTAAGTGTTTAACTTTACTTTTGATTTTTACAAGGGCTTGCAGCTGTTTGTCTTGAGTCCCAGAGGAGACTTTGGACTTGGGACTTTTCAGCAATGCTTCAACTGTTAAGACTTGAATGACTCTCAGAGATGGACTAAATGCATTTTACATCCTACAGAAATGAGTCATTTTAAGGGACAGGGCTGCAATGTTATGGGTCAGATATAAAATGTCTGCCAAAACTCCCGTTCATCATGGGTATGGCTTTTAGGTGAATGCATCGTGGGAACACTACACTCCTCAGTGGATTAACCATGGATTCATCAGTGCAGTAAACTGAGTTCATGGCTGAACTCAATGAGGTTAGGAGGTGCAGCTTGGTTGGAGGTGGGTCGCTGGGAGCATGGCCTACAAGGATGCATTCTTGTGTCTGTGTCTTCCTTCCTTTCTCTACTTCTTAGCTTCCAAGGGGTGAGCAGATTTTCTCCATCGTGCCCTTCTACCTTTCTGTTTCTGCCTTGGGAGTCCACCATCTGCAACCCCAAAAACACATGCCAAGTCAAACCTCTCCTCTTTTTAACTTGTAGGTGCTTGGTATTTTGTCTCAGTGACTGGAAAGCTGACTAATACACACATCTTTCCTTCAATGTTAGAGCTGAAATACCCCACAAGTTCACCTTCAGCTTCTACTGATTTGACTTCAGTTTTCTGTCATGCTTAAACAATATATTCCTTATACAGTACCTAACCACGGTAAAGCTGTGTCACATCACACAGAGATGAGAATGTATTCCATAGGCAACACTGGCCAGCCAAGGAGATCTCATGAAAGAGGTCAGGTCTTGCATGTTGGCCCATTGTGCCTTGATCAATATTTTTATTGGTTGCTGTAGGGAAAATAAAGAATATGCACAGCAGAATCCCTGATAATCAGAGACCTCATGATTTCAGGTAGATAACAGATGTATTCCTAGACCCAACAACAGAGTGAACAAAGTTCAAGCAGACAAAGAGACCTCAGGAGAGAAGCAGCCACTCAGTGAAGCAAATGAAAATTAAGAAAGACTGGTACTTTAAAATTCTGCATTTGTTGAGCAACACTGTAATAGAACTTCTCACATTTATTGTCTCTCTGCTCCATTCCCAGTATTAGTAGTAATAACAGAACACAAAGGCCATTATTGTCTCCCCAGTTTTCAGAATGAACCGTGTGATCTGAAAGTCCTTCCTCTAGTCATAAGATGTACTGCTAGCAAGCACTTTCACGCTGTCTGATCCCACCAAACTTCGCAGTTAGGTGATCTTTTATTTATGAATCTCCAGATAAGACTATTTGTCTTGTGCCAGTTAAAAACAGGAAACAAGCTTCCCATACTCGGATCATCTCATGGGTCTCCATGACTTAGTTAAACAGCATGGCCCCTGTAAGGCAGGGCACTTCCACCCCTGCCACCATAGCTGTGTGGGGCACACCCCAGCTTTATACACCCTCACAGCACAGCCATTCCAAAGACTAGCAAAGAGGCAGAGAGTTCCCTCAAAAAATTCCCTTCATTATAACAACAAATAGCCTTGCTAATTATCCAAAGTGGCAGAAGAAAATATTACTAGCATGGGAGAACAAGCAAAACTTAATCTTTAAATGAGACAGAACAGTTTCTTGTACCGCATCAAAGTCATGGTTAAAAATTCTGTTCCCCAAGCAAGAACATTGCTCACTTGATTCCAAGAGGCAAGTAAGTTTAAATACGGCTTTCCCCTGAAGCAGTTTTCAAGATTAATAATATTGCATATGCTATTTTAGGGAAGTGGGGTTTTTTCCTTCTAAAGTCCCAAATAACATGTATTTTGTGAGTTCTGAGCAGGCCAGCCATCTATTCCACACAAGTACAACAATTAAAGTGAGATAGAAGATTTCTGCAGGGGGGAAGCAACTGGAGTGGCACCCGGAAGTAACGGTATCTGCCCTCAGGGTCCAAATTGCAGCAGCCACAGCAGAACCTCAGCAGCCTTCGTCTTCCACAACAATCATTTACATGATGGGGAACACAAAACAGTGATCGCCATTTGAATAAAATGTCACCATTCTACAACTGACAGCTCTTTTCTACAGAGGCAGTTGATAAGCCCTTTTTGCTGTACAATTTCCTCAGTGCTACACTTCAGCTTTTTACAAAAACTGCAATATTTTATATTTATGAAATATGTATGTAATACCTGTAATATGCAGGAGATAACACAGCTAAGTCATGAAGCACAGAGAAAACTAGCTCTGATTCTAATACGAAAAGTTAAGAAGTGGAACCTGAGTTCTTCCATTGCAAACAGCTCTATTCTTCTTCCAAATCCAACGGGGAGAATTCATGGGAATATGGTGTTCATTGTCCCACTGCTTCAAAGGATAATTCAATTTTGCAGGTTTGTATCTCTAAACACAGTATTATGAAGCACTTATTGTGTCTGAAATTTATAAATATGAAATCATATGGTATAAAATCTATTTAATATTACTTTTTCCACCTTGGATTATTTTTCTAAGATGGTTAATTGTCCAACACACTGCGTCGATATAAGACAATTTATCCAGCCTCCTATCAGTATATATCTGAGATTTTCCAGCTCTTTTGCTCTAGTTAGTAATTATACGTGAACACGCACATGCCTCCTGGCAGGTGTTTCCCTGGGGTCTCTACCCAGGAGTAGGTTGTTAATTTGTAGAGTTTGCCCTTATTTGACCTTGAAGGCGCTGCCAGCTTGTTTCTTGAAATGGTTGTTCAAGTTTACTGTGCTCACCAGACGCACTAGGGTGCCCACCAAACTTCAACGTCACTCATGCTAAAATTACAGTGTTCTTAATTCTACCAGATGGTGGCTGTTAAATACTATCTGATCCAGTCTTAATTTGCAAGGGAATAATCACTAATGAGGTTGAGCATCTTTTCATGCTTATGCTCTGTCTTAGTCCATTTGAGTTGTTTCCATAGCATATTATTATTATTAATTGTGAAACTTCTAAACAATAGAGATATGTCCAGTGAAGATCCACTTCAGGGTACACAGATGGCACCTTTGACCTGAGCCCTCATATAATGAAAGGGAAGAACTTCAGCCTGCTTTGGCCTCTGAGTCCTTAACTGCATGCAGGAGGGCTCTGCCTTTTGACGTAATCACCTCTCCAAGTCTTTGCCTCCCTAAAACCATCACGTTGGAAATTAGTTTCAAAATATTAATTTGGGGGAAACACAAAAATTCAGAGCATATCATGTTCCCTCAATGTTTTCTCTCATAGGGGACAACTTTTCAATCATTTGGCAGTTACATTTTTTTACTTATCAAGGCTTACAACTTTGTAACATTTCTTTATATTAAATAGATCCTTATCTTTTGATAGCTGTGTTACAAGTTTCATCTTTAAATCTGTGGCTTAGTTTTCCACATACTTTTGATGGTACCTTCGATAAAGAATGATCCTTCATTATTATGAACATTAATATAGCACATGTATTCACCTCATGGTTGGCATTTTTGCATCTTAATTCAGATGCTCTTTCTTTTCATAATTTTCTTCCCTAATTTTCTTCTTAAAGATTAATATTTGTTTCATACATTTATTTCACTCTTCTAGAATTTTCTTGTTGCATACATTAAGAAGCTCAGGCCCAAATTTATTTCTTCCCTGTGCCTAACTAACTTTCCCAGCATAGTAATCTATCCAATGCCCAGTGTTTTACTAGGTCAATTTCTTTATAGCAAGGTATCGCCTGTGTTTCACACGAATCTCTTCTGGACTCTATATCACTGGTCAAATTGCCCATGCCTCAGTGTATGTGTGTGTCTGTGTGTTTATGTTTGTGGTTTGTGTGTGTGTGTGTGTGTGTGTGTGTTTACAAATTGAATAGAATGATAGAATTAAATTATAGATTCTAATATCTGGTGACTAACCTAGCCCAGCCCAACAACACATGCTTTATTCCCTTGGGAGAATCTCACTTCCCATGAGTCTTTGCCCTGTATCATGGTTAGGCAGGCACCTATTCCCATCTGCACCTGTTGCCCTTTGGAAACAGAACAACGTGCCGGGAACTGATGTTTTTATGTTAGTGAGGATTCCAATCAATACGCGTGGTGAATTTTCTATAACCAGTTTGGTTTTTCTTAGGGTCTGTTAATAAAGTTTTACATTATCTTCCCTAAGGGTCTCACATAACTTTCCTTTTATCTACTCTTGTTGGATATTGCAAGATAAGCAGTGTAAATTACATTTTAATTGTGTTTTCTAACCCATTCTTGCAGGAGAATAAAAATCCACTTGATTTTGCTCACAAGAAATTGAAATTATTAACCTTAATAATTTGTACTTTGAGTTTCACATCCAGAGAATATTATCTACAGTGAATTATCTTTTTCCTTTTTTCTCTTATTTTGATCAGTAATAATTTTGATTTGATGCTACAGTAATGTCACTGTCTACAGTAGTGAAGGTTCCTGTCTTATTCCTGATTTTAAAAGAAATGTTACTAATATTTTACTATTGAAATAACTGTGCTGTATTTTTGGTGGATAATCTTTATTAGATTTAGGAAGAACTCAGCAACTGGGCATGGCGGTACACTGCTATAATTCCAGCACTCTGGGAGGCTGAGGCCCAAGCTCGAGTCCAAATTGGGCACCTTAGTGACATCTGTCTTAAATAAAAATAAAAAAGGCTTCAAAATGTACCTCAGTGGAAAGGCTCTGGGCTCAGTCTTTAATACTGAAAAAAGAGGAGGAGCTTAATAGACCCTAAGAGAAGGAAGAGAAGGAGGAAGAGGAGGAAGCAATCATCTCCTAATTTTGTTTCTTTGTTTTATTTTCTTGTTTTTGTTTGATCCTCTTGGGTACTGTGGATTAAACTTGTGGAATGCTACCACTGTGCTACAGGCCAGGCTTTCTTTATGTTTTGGGGGCAGTTGTGTCAAGTTTCCCAGCCTGGCCTGGAATGTGAGATCCTCCTGCCTGGGCCTCCTGAGCAGCGAGGGTTACAGGCACTGTAACCAGCTTGTCTCTTGTTCTTATTTTGTAAGTCATAATGAGTATTGAATTTCATTCAGTAATGTTATTAGCCAGTTGGGAAGGTTCTATAGCTTTGCCCTTAAACTGTTAACACGGTGAATGTCATTTTCACAATTTCCTGATGTCATACTATCTTTGCCAAGTCAATTCAACTTTAATCACTCTTCTTGCACAGCCTGCTCTATTTGGTTCATTTTGTTCTACCTTCAGATTATGAGACCGGTGCTTTCTAATCTCTGTACAGATTAGGAGCAGATACAGAGTTGCCCTCACTTGTTTCTAACTCTAAACGCCAAGATGCCAATCATCTGCCAAACGCGCCTACATTCTTAGACATTAGCTACTTACAAGGATGTCTCAGCACAGAACATTCTCATTTCATAGGCACCTGATCCACTCCTTTGCTCTTGGGGTGATAAAATTCTAATTTACTGGTTTAATGACATGTCTGTAGTAGACCCTGCAAGTCCATCTTGTAGATGCAGAAGTAGGAGAAGGACAGAAAGGATAGAAGAGTGAGTATTAAAGCTCTTAATGACCAGAAGGAGAAGAGTGATGTGTTTTTGGCATGTTAGGGGAAGGACTATAAATTTATCAGGTTCCTATCTTAACAAGGAAAGGGTCAGCTTACTTCCTATCCATGTAGACTTACAGCGATCTGCTCTCAGATCTATTTGCACAAAACTATCTCTATGTAGCTTCGCACCTCCTTATTGTCTTTCAATATGAAACTTGAGGGCAAGAAAATATTCACCAGAAGAAGAAATGGCAAGTGCTCACCAAGTCATGTAGTGTAAAAGACCAAATCCATGTGGATTTCCTCCTCAGTGTGGTTCCCCTCACATTTAACATACACATTTACTCAACTTGCTCCTGTTCCTCCACTGCTTTCTGTACATTAGATCACCAGAGCCAAGCACCAAAGAGAACTCAACGAACCAGAAGATTCCTACAGAGCAGAGATATGAGCCATGGGAAGCCCAAGGCTTATCTCCTGCATGCTGATGAGTCTGCCCCAGTTGAGCAGCTGCACTGCAGGAGTTAACACGATGCTGGAGACCCAGGGAACCTGCTGAAGACTAGTCTGGAACTTTGTTTCTCTCAAATGTCACTGTCTTCATGAAACCTTCCCTGAAAACCCTGCCCAAAGTACAGCCTCTCCATCCTGGCCTTTGATGGTCTGTTTCCAGCACTTTGAACAATTATATGTTATCATTAGACCAACAAACACAATAGTTGATCAACTTTATTAGATAATCCATTACAATAAATGTTATAATTTTATTTTATTTGACAGACATAGCAAGCTTCTCCATGGCAAGAGTTTCTATTATTTCTTGGTGTTCTCATGTACCTGGTTCAATGTTTGGGTTATTATTAATATTCAATAAATAAATTGATAGAAAAATAAATGGAAATGGGAAAAGACGGGCGGGAGCAGGGGAGTGCACAGTTAATGCTTAGAAATGCTCACTACCATGCTTGGCCTCTAGAACACCCTCTATAACCCTAAAATGGGAAGGAAAACTACCTCATCATGTATGCATAGAACTTTCTATCTGCCAAACCTAGCAATGTTTGATGACATGTCATCAAGATAATAATTATATTAACCCATAAACATCTCAACCTACTCAGGAATAAAAAGAAACTCCCTGGCCCAGGCAGCAGTAACTAGGAGTCTCAGAATCACCAAGCTGGGTGAAAAAAGCGAGACACACTAAACAAGGACACACTGCATGATGGACCTGCATAAAATACAGATCACTCTACAGTGAAAAAGAGCAGAAGGGGCCAGAGGTGGAGGAGGGATACTGGAAGTGAAGAAATGCCATGCATCGTGCTGGTTTTATAAGTGCTCATGATGCTCTTTGAACTGTGTACTTTACATGAATGTGGTTCACTATATATGAATTATTTTCCAAGAAAGTTATAAGGAGAAAAGTATTGTCCTAGGCTCAGAGTGGGGCAAAGCAACTCTTCAACTTGCTTAGCTATCCAGTGCACAAGTGCAGCGAGGCTTCTCACGAATTTGTCAGCCTGGACACCCAAAATATGTGCTGTAAACCGGGAAACAGGTTGCCTTTCTCTTCACTTCTTCTCCCCATCCCCAGGTGTCCCTCCTTTTCCTAAGACTGAGAAATCCTCTGGCAGCAGGTTATGTATGCACCAGTCCCAGCTCACTGCACGGTCACACTAGCTGGTGTCCGTGTCTCTCCCCCCCACAGGAGGGGTGGCTAACTCCGCGTGGGTCCAGGAGGGCACGGCCTCCAGCATCTCCCTAGGGAATCCCTCTACGCACCAAACTCGCCCTTCCATTCTGTGAGAAGTGTTTCACCATCAGAACAGTATCATCGAAAGAGAAAGGAGAAACTGTACTTCCAATGGAAAGGTTTTTCATTTAAATGCACTTTACTGTGTGATGTATTCCTTTAATTAAAGTGTATGTCTGGGTGCAGCAGTTGCTATTATGGTGCAATTCCTCATGTTTACTGAGTGCAAGAGGAGCTGGAGCAAGTCAGGGAGGCTGACAGAATAGCCAGAGCACAACTTAAAGCTGCAGGGCCCCGCTCTGCTGAGCTTCTAAGGAGCGGGTGATCTCCGTGGCAATTCTGCTTAATGGCCAGCCATGATGAAAGGCCCTCTGTCTGTTCGAGGAGGTATGGTCTGGAAAGCCAATTCTTATTTCCTAACCTCTTTGTCCGGCTCATGTTGTTTGACTCAGATTGCATCGGTCACCGCCAGCAGAACAGAAACAGAGGAATACCAGGTACTAGAAAATCCCCAACGCCTCCAAAAGGGGGCCTTGGCAAGTAGAATCGCTGTATTAACAGCCACCGCCATCCACGTCACCTTGGTTTACAAAAGCACTTTTGTGTTTCCTTCCATGGGGCTGGAAGATCACTACTTCCTATCACTTAGATATCCCCCAAATGCTCCCCTGTATTTAGATGTCCCCCAAATGCCGCTTGCAATCAAAGGTGGGGCTTTCTGGAGGTGGTTGGATCATGGGTAAGCAGAGTTGGACTGAAGTGTGTGATTCTGGGATCAAGGGTATACGAACTAAGTTGGTTTACCGCAGTTCTGGGTGTGGATAAGGGAAGCCCCACTCTGGATGTGTGTGGCACCAATCAGTAGGCATCGACCCTGGGTGGATATAAAGAAAAAGAAAAGAGGCAGGCTCCCTGATTACTGCTTCCTGCCTGCCCTGCCAGCACTGCTTCTCCTGAGCCCTGCATTTCTGCCACGCCGCCCTGCCTTGGACATAGCCAACTGTGAACTGAAACCTCTACAAACAGTGAGCCAAAATACACCTTTTCTCCTTTAACTTCTAGGGTGTTGGGTATATTGTCTCAGCAACAATGAAAGTAACCAAGACACTTCCCATCCTGACTTGGGAACTAAGACTCAGAGTAGACGCCTTGATCAAAGTACACAGGAAAGAGCAGCGCACCTGTGGGTGACAGCCTCAAGTCTGCAGCCTGAGCTCTTCCCACCATCCTAGCACTGGTGGGCCCTGTGTCTGTTCTGATTGTGCCACAAATTATGTATGATTAACATGGGAACAATCCTTGCAAGATATTTTTGCTTTAGTCTCCTCATAAGAGAATGTCCCTCAATTACTAACTTCTAAGAGTCTCCTGGTATTTCCATAAATAGAAATGGACAGCTGGAGAAAAGCAGATGTGCTCACAACCACCCAAGAGGAGGGTTAGTTCCTGCCTAGCCAGGGCCCCCCACACTGAAAAGAAACTGATCTTCCCTTTAGTTATAAACCCTGGTTTTCCCCCTCAAAATTACTGCTGAAAAGTTACCTCATGTAAAAATATGATAAAAAAGCTACCCCATAAGACACATTCAGTATTAAGCAACATCTGTAACAAACTGTCTTCAGTTACTCACAACCACCACACACCTTGCACACACACAGCCATGCTTTTCACATGCTGACACATCACCACACTACCTTCACACAGGCAGAAGTCATCTGCATGTTGTTCTTCTCCCTGCAGGAATGTCCCTAAACCTGCAGGATATCTTTTCTTTCCAAATTAGATTACTGATGCAGGGACTTTAAAGTAACCACTTTTCAAATGTGGCTCAGCATTTAGCATTTACTGCTAAGGACACAGTGAATGTGTACTTCTCTGGATCTTGATTCTTCCTTCTGCAACTTAAATTCTGTTCATTTTTCCAGGGTCTTTTAAAAACATTGGCTTCATGTACTGTTTTTTTTTTTCTTTTTGTATTGGCTTAAATCTCTGATTTCTCAATGCCAGGCTTTTAATTCTTCAACTTGGAAATTAAAAAGAGAAAAACAAACTCACAGGGTTACTGTGATATAAAAAGGAATAACGCACAGGAAAGCACTGAGTATAGCGTTTGACATGCAGCAACCACTCTCTAAGTGTGTGTTAGATCTGAGAAATGAAAACAATGTGCGTCTACAGACACGGCCCCCCGTGAATTCAGGAGGAAAGAGAAGAAGAAAACATGCAGTGAAACCTCGGTCTTACCTTCTCAGGCTGCCCTCCCTGTCCTTTTACTAATGTCAGAGGCGGGCCAGCATGGTCTAAAACACCGTGCCCATGACGTCTCCCACTTCAAATCTCTTCTTAGGGGTCAGCAGGACAGAAACCACAACGAGATGCCAAACCATAGCTCAGAGCCCTATCATAGTCACAAGTCCATCCAGAATTGAGCTATAGCCTTTGAGTTCAGCCAGGCTGGTGGGAGCCTGGGAAAGTGAAGGAAGGTTCTCCCTGTGGGCAGTTTCTACAGATATCAGTAAAATGCAGACCTTTACCCAAGAACTGAGTATCATGTGTTTACTATGCCCTGGGTACTGGGGATTCACTGCAGAAGAGACAAGGTGTCCCATGTCCTGCACAGAGTGTCCTGCAAAGCTGACTGCATGGTAGATCAAAAAGGCTTCCCAGAGATGTGCAAGTGGAGTGAACATTTGCTAAACAGAAATCAGACTGTGCAAGCAGACTCGTGCCTTGTCGAGTGATTCCTCTGTTCTCTTTCACTCCTTTCCAACACAAATCTTTTCTCATCTTTTGGATCAACCTTAGTCTCTCTTTCCTTGTCATCAATAAAATCACACCAACCCTGTGGAAACTCTTCCTGGCAGGAGACTGCCTTACTTCGAGATTTGTAGCTGATGCCCTAATTTCTATCTCCTGTCCTTCTCCTCTCTGAGTCCTTTGCAAACAGACCACCCTGGGCCTGCTCCCAGCTTGAAGCACTTGGTACCCAGTAACAATCCTCCTTTCAGTACACAACCCATGAATAACCAACTCAACAATTATTCATGTTATCAAATGACCTTACTGCCTAATTTTTTGGTTCAGAAACCATAGCCCGTAATGAAAGCTCTGAGAGTCTAGCAGGTGGATTTGATGGCCTTCTACCACCTGACTCACTTTTCCAAACTTTAAACTCACCCTCCCCCGGAAAAGGTTACTTCCTGCTCTCCAGACTTCCTTTTCCTCATCTGTTCATTTTCCCCACCTAGCGAGAGGGTTGAGGGTGGGGTTAGCAGTGGTCCCTCTCTCACAGTGCCACAAGGATTTGATGAGCTACCAAGCCCAAGGGTTCGGTGTGGTACCTGGACCACAGTCGTTGATACTATATCCATCACCTTGAATTGTTAATTATGGTCCTTTGTGTGTGAGTGTGTGTGTGTGTGTGTGTGTGCGCGCGCGTGTGCCCCCATCCCACAGCACACTGTGTTTCCCTTGCCAGTCTGACGCCTGTAGGACTCGCCCATCAGAAACACTTTCATATGTCTTATTTCCTTGACTCTTACCTTTTCAGCACATGCAGCCCAATGAAGGCAGCAGCAGACTTTGGTAAGGAAAAGAGGTTTGGATTTCTCCTTGTCTTGCTTACTTTTCTCTCCTTACTGAGACAAAATACCTGATGACCAGAATTAAGGAAGGAAAGGTTTATTTAGTTCACAGTTTGTGGAGGTTTCAGTCCATACTTGGCTGGCTCCAAGGCAGAGGGGCACATGGCAGAGGGAAATAGTTCATGGTGGTGGAAAACAGCAAAAGCAGCAAGAGAAAAACGGGGGAGCAGCAGAGAGTGAGCCTCTTTCCCTCTCTTACATTGTACACACTCTCACACCCATAATCCCAGCCTGGGACCATGAAGCAATCATAAACTCTAGAAGCCCACCCCATGACTGCACAAGGCTTTGCAGGGATGTCTAGACACAAAGTGTAACACCTTCCTATTCTCTGGCTGCCTCAGTGCTTGGGTGCTCCTTGGTCCCGCCTCACCAGCTATCTACAGAAGTTCACTAACATGGTATCCTGTGCTGGTTTCCATGGACACCAGATTCCAGCAATTCCCTAGGGCTGCTGTCCCTGGAGCCCTTGCCATGCTGCATAGTTTCCTAACTTTGTACCATTCTGAGAAGAGTCTTCTCACTCAGTTCCCACTGGAATTCCAGCATGGGCTAATCTCCAGGCCAGAGCCTGACTGACAGTTAAATATGCCCCTCCTCTGCACCACCCTGGTCTGCCCCCAGAACCCCCATCCCACACCCCACCTGCCTTATTGCACTGTCCATACACAGGCAGACAGACAATTGTGCTGTGTCTGTGTTGGTTTTATAACCATCCACAGTCCTGTAAAAATCAATGGAGCAAAAACCCAGAGAATCTTTATCACATGTTGAGAAATTTCTCATAACTGCCTTGAAATTGTCCTGAATCTCCTGTGATAAAATTTTAAAATGAGAAAGAAGAAAAAAAGGATGAGGAAAGGGAGGTTTGCCATCCAGGTATAAACCACCGGTAATTTCCATCTTTTGCCCTGACCAAATGAAAAATAAGGTACCCACAAAGAACCCAGGCTGTCCGAAGACAGGAACAATGACTCATGCCCCTCCAATTCCGAGGCACTGTCTGCATAAACACTTCCAAAGTCCCAGTTCCCAGGTACATGGAAGGGAGCCCACAGCTGCCATCAAGCTGTGCCCGAGTGAAAAGCCAAGAAACAGGAGCCCACGTCAAGTTCTCTGCCTTCACACACTCATACCTGGGTAGTGGGTAAGCATGATTAATGACAAAATGGTTTGTACAGTTTATGTAAACGTATTAAACACCTTGCTGTGCACATTTATCTGACATCAAGTGATTAACCAGTTGTTTAAGCTAATATTTATACATGACTTATAATTGTGCAATGCAAATTAGGTCCCATTTATCACAGAATCAGAGAGTTTGGTAAAGGAAACAGATCTCAGGGACCTTCTTGTCCAAGCCCTACATTACTGATGGGGAAAATAAGGCAGAGAAAGGAAGTGACGTGTACACAGTAGGGCAGGACGATGCTCAAGGGGCTGTCTTTCGCCAAATCAGTTTCTACTGTAGCTTGCTATTTTCCACCATGAAGAACATGGTATCCACTTTTCCTAGATTTATGAAGAGAATAAAAGTTAGGGTTTCTGTAACTTCCTTGGAGAGTAGGAGAAGAGTAACTGACATTTCTTGAACTCCATGCCTGGCCTCGTAAGATCCTAATCTTGTAAACAATTTAAATCTCCCACAGTCACTATGAGATCAATGGCATTACTAGGAATGAAAGACTGAGCCCTGATCTGGATTACAACTATCTGGATTCACAGCCCAGGGCCACCATTAACCAGCCTCATGAAGTTTTCTGTTCATGTATCTATATCTTCTAAAATAATAATAGCGTTTACCTCATAAGGTGAGTATAAATATTACATTAAGCAAGTCAAGTAAAGCCATTACAATGGAGCCTGGGATGTGTGAGTGTCCTGTAAGATATACCTATCTTGCTTCCCTAGTTGTGCTCCCTATCTTGTAAATAAAGAAAGAAATGCAGAGAGATACTAAGGAACTCATTCAAGTATGCACAAACATATCACTGGTGAGAGACAGAACAAGGCCCTAATCTGGACCTTCTGGATCAAATGCAATATTCACTGCTAGTGGCACCATCCAGTAGAACTCTCAGGAATGATGGAAATTTAAGAACTGAAAATGTTCCCCAGTGCTCAGAGTTGAGACTTACAGAAGGTAATTGCATTATAGGGCAAATAAACTCACCAGGGGATGAGAAGATAGGGTCAGTAGTACAAGGAGTGGGTATAGGAGGATATATTCCTTGCCTTGGCCCTTCTCTCTCCCTGTTGCCTGCCCACCATAGGATGACCAGCTCTCCTCTGCCAGGCCTTTCCACTCTCACATTTCTGCCTTGGAGATAGCCAGCCATGGACTCATCCTTCTAAAACCATGAACCAAATAAACCTTTCCTCCTTTAACTTGTGGTTGTCAGCTCTTTTGTCTCAGTGATGTGAAAGCTCACAAATATATTCTCTACCTGGCTACCTACTAGAGTAAGCATGAGTTTCATCTTGAAATATGGCTAATGCCATGGAGTAAAGGAATTTTCTTAGTTTATTAATCTATAATTAATTTAATTTATAGCCACATGCGGCTAGTGACCCTTATGTTGGCCAGCTCACTTCTTTCTACTTATTTATCTTGTGATCCTGAACCCTGGTTCCATGCCTAAAATAGAGCTGGCACACTGTGTCACTCTAGGATGGTTACCCTTATGCTCATCTTTCTGATATTACTGCCTTCTCAAGTCTGACTTCACTTTTCTGCTGTTCTACTGTTCTGCTAAAATGAACAAATGTCTGTTAAAAGAAGGAATAAATAAAGGAATGAACCTATCATCTCCAGCTAGGCTGAGAAATAGCTTTGTATGCCACAGGGTGAGTCCCAGGCACTAGCCTCCTCTGTCAGGATGCACCCTCCTTCCCAGCCTGCTGCACCCTCATCTGCTCCTAAGTGAGGTCAGTGGGTCCAAATCAGAAGCTACAAACATCCTCAATCACCCGGAACCTAGGAGCATACCCCTCCCAAGCACATACATCTGAGTTTGAATGAAAATTTGGAGTAAATCTGATGTCTCATTTTAATTCTGGCAGTCACATTCCCCCATGTATCAAGGGAAATTTTTAAAAAACTCTTAAAACTAATCTTACTCTTGGATTTGACAAATTAAGATGCTTTGCTATGGAATCACACAAGCTTGTGAATCTTAATTCTATAATTCCTAGCTTTGATAAATTGGGCCACTTAGATGATCTAAAAATCTAGTTTCCTTGGCTCTGCAAGGGAAATGACGATGTGGTTTTCTAAAGACTGTAGAGAAACTGCATCCAAGGAGCTTAACCCAACATGCAGTAAGCTGTACTTGCTCAAGAAAGAATGTTCCACCACTCCCTTGAAGGTGAAAGTTATAGCAACCGCCTCCTCTAAGTGGCTGGTAGCTAATGGATTTCCCTTTCCATGTTCTTCCTAAGGCTTTCTCCCAGAATAAACATATTCAAAGAATGAATGAGTGCAGAGTTGGACCATATTTTGCAAATGGGAAGTGCTATTTGAGGGAAAATGTTGGGTAATCACCATCACCATCAAAACCCACATAAGTACATACTTGCAAGTGGTGCTTAACAAAACAGACAGGATGACACAATGCCTGTCCACCAGGCACTCTTCAAAGAATGATTTAGATACAACCTGTTCTCTTCAGAAAATTGCTAAATTGCTTATTTTCTCAGCCCTTGCTCCTCAATAGCAGTTAATACTTGTTTAAAATTTGATCCATTTTTCCATGCATTTGCTCATTCCTGGTTTTCTCCCTGCTTCCAGGAACATCATTCCTCTATCTCCTTTACTGGCTTCTGTGCATCTCCACTGTCACTAGCTGGCTGTGTGATCTCCAAGAGCTCACTTATCCATCCTTAACCTTGTCATTGGTATGCATCTAATCAGAGTAATTATAATCTATCTCATTGGTTAGTTTGAAGGTTATAGAAGAGAAATATAAAAGCCACACATCCATTGCCCTCTCCCAACAAATATTTTGAAAGCCATGATAAAATAAAACTGAAATTTTTATATAATTTCCAAATTTGGAATTAAATTCATGTATGCCAAAGTCAAACTGAGAGCTCAAAGCATGTGTCTCCGTTTCCCAGTGTCTATTATACATGTTGGTCCTTCTTTACACTTTCAGTTTCTCACACCAGAGAATCACTGTGATGTTTAAACATGGGATTCTGATATATTTCATTTAACAGTATGGTCTCAAGGTGCATTTATTTGCTTAGAAATGTCTCAAGTTTACCCTTCTTTAAGCAAAGGCTCACTCAGTGACACTCACTGGTATTGTAAGGGGCGGTGACTTTTAGCACAACATTTTAAGATAGACAAGCCTCAAAATGTGTCTTGAGAAACATCCTGGAGGGGTTGTAAAGAGTTAACTTTGCAGTTCTGATTCTGTCCTGGAATTCTTCCCCTTGCCTGAGTTGATAAAGTATATATATATATATATATATATATATATATATATATATATATCATTGTGGCCAGAGCCTGACTTGGTCACATGGCGCAAGGTAAACAACTGTGGTCAGGCCTAAACATTCCAATCTACTACCATGGAAACCAAAAATGTATATAAGAACAAAGGCAGTTAAGTGCCATATTCTCTGATCAGGAATGGGGGGCAATGACCGGCCCAATTGACTCTAGATTAAAATGAATTAAAACTCCATTTGCTCTGAATGAGTTTTTTGATCCCCTGCAGAGTTTGACCCAATTTTTGATTTTTGCCGTAACAGTATTTAGGAAACCAAATACAAGCTGTGGGAACTGAGAGGTAAGCTGTACTGTGCACCAAGGAGAGGACATGTGTCTTTATGCCACTTGCAATAAATAGCTAGAAATAAGTCTAACACAGAGTTTGAAGTGCAATCTGATGTATGAGATGAAGCCTTGAGATATCTTGGCCACTATGTGAGCAAGTGGCAATAAAGTGTCTTCCAATCAGAACCCACGTTTACAGTGGAGAAGGGTGGGCACAGTCACCCAAGCCCATGTAGAAATGAAATAACGCTTGAAATGCACACCTAGCCATGATACACACACACACAAGTGCGCGCGCGCATGCGTGCACGTGCACACACAGAGGATGCTCACACAGTAATGAACTACCAACTGGACACAGTCCCACATGCTATTACTCCAGGACTCTGAAAGGCTGAGGCAAGAGGATCCCCAATTTGTACCCAGCCTGGGCAACTTAGCGACTTAGCCAGATCCAGTTTCAAAAAACAAAAGGACAAGAGATACAACAGTGTAAAGGCCTTGAGTTCAATCCCTGTAAGGTACAGAATTATTGAACAGAGGTCAGGGTATTATAATTAGACAGCAAAGTGAGGACTTGGTTCAGTGCTTAGTATATACTAGGTATTCAGTAGTTTTCCTTCCCATCTTTCTTCTATATCCTAAATATTAATCCCAAGATTCTTCCCTTCTCTTTCTTTGTTTTAGACATTTATTGGCTCATTTTGTTGTATTTTATTAATTAATTCATTTATTTAGCAGGAAAGTATATGGCCAGAGCAGAATTTCAGAAATGCCACAACCATACTGAATTGCTCACCACTGAAAAACAAACAAAACAAACAAGCAAACAAATGAACAGACAAATAAAATTTTAAAAATAAGAATCAAATGTGGAGAGCCAAGAAAGAGGCAAGAAATACAAAAGAAAGGAATTCATCTGGCCACTACAAGAGGATGACTAGGTAGAGACCCCTGGGCAAAATAATAAATGAAAAAGAGCTAGTGGAATAGAGCAGAAAAGCCACTTACAAATTCCCAGTCCCACTGCAGGTTCCAACAGACTCAACCATGGCTTCAACCTCCGGAAAGCACAGAGGCCATTCTTCTGAACTCTCTGGAGTGAGCTGGAACAGCCCGCTGTGGGAGCAGAGGCCTGAACCCTTCTGCCTGCTCTTGGACAGCAGTTCAGGGTTTTCAGCAGTAACCCCATGGAGCCCAACATCTTCACCCTGGAGAGTATGAGCCTAGCGGAACAGGCTCTAGACCTACGCCACCCATCTGCTGTCCTATGCAGGGTTGGGTTGGGTATGGATTTAGGAGAGTGGAACAATATTACACTGAGGTAGTGAATAAAGGAAATCTATTTCCCAGAGGCAGAAGATTAAAGGAGACAGATTTTATGTTAACATGATAAAGTAATAACTGGCATTCTCTAAAGCTGAAGTTGTCTGATTTCTAAGGAACTGAGCTCCCTGAAACAGTATGCAAATCAAAGCTCAAGGCAGCCAATCAGAGCCAAAGTAGGAAGGACTTGGGGCCAGACTACAGAACTGTCCAGCTCACTCTATAAGAATGAATTAAGTAAAGAAAATGTAGGGAGCAGATTAAAACCATCAGCAAAGAAATAAAAAATGAAAGCACTGAACATGGTTAGTAATGAGATTACATGAGTTCCATACTGAGATGCACTAATAAAAATAGGGAAAGAACTTTCATATATAAATGGTCACACACACTTTTCTCTCCTGTTTTCCAGCTTCGGAGCAGAGTGTGTGTGCATGCTTATACACGTGCAATCTGGAGGAACACCACCAAGTGTTGCAGGCAGCCCTGAAATCCTAAACTTGTCACAGTTCACACCTTGTCACAGTTTCTCTGCGTGTGTTTCTATGACACACAAAAGGTGCCGGATTTTGTGAGCATTGCTGTCTTCTACTCGGTAATTAGAGAACACAGGCCCTGATGAATTGTAAATGGAGTCACCAACTTAGCTTGTGACTTAATGAGCAAACCTGGGCCAGTCGCAGACATCCGCACTCCATATTAATCAAGGGCTGACGGTACTTCCCGGGGAAGCAGCCTGCAATGACACATGGTCCTATTAACCCACTAGTACCCAGTCCACCGCCTCTGCTGGAGACCTCTGGTCTTGCTGGCTTTGAGTTTGAACAACTTGGCATTAGGGAGAACTATAGTTCAGAGAACCTCAATGTAGGACTTCAGTCAAGAGCAAGCACATTCTGAAGTCTTAGGAAGATTAAAAAGCAAAGCAACTAAAGGAGAAAAGGTGCAAAACAGTAACTGCCCCGAAGGAGAGAAACATGTAACTTAGTTCAGCCAATCCAGAGGTCAAATCATATGAAAATTAGTGCCATTCACTCAGCTGCAAGGCCTAATAGGAAAACTCTGTGGGCCTGGTTTACGCCCAGTACCAACCACACAACAGAAAGGGGCTTAGCGCGTCTGTATGCCCCCTCCCAGGAGCTCTCACAGTGCACTCTCAGCTTCCATCGCTGTTTTCATTGCCCAGGAAGAAAGTGAAGCAGGGCTGGAGAGTTTCTGCCATTCAGCACAAGTAGCACATCTTGAAAAACAGAATCAGGGCATTAAATCCAGGCCTTCTGAATCCAAGTTCAATTCTCTTTTCAGAGCCTATCACTGCGTCTTTCAGATGAGTTCACTTCACTTGTGTATTACCTATGAGATGTCCTCTAAATTACACACACCTCTTAACTAAAACACAACTTACCTCTCATGAGGAATGCATCAAGCACCGAGTAAAAAGCTGATAGTGCCTTTCCCTGGTGAAATCCCTCTCAGCCTCCCACATTCCGCCCTTCGCTGCCTGGTTATGTCCAGTTTACAAAGACTCTTCCCTGCTGATGACCTACAGCCAACAAGTCCCTCAGGTTCTAAAGATACCACATATGTTTAACACCTCAGTCCCTCCCTCTTCTTAGTTGGGATACTTCACTAACTAATATTATAGCCATGCAAGCATCAGGTGCAATGATTTAAACTCATCAAGTCCTCAATAAAAGTTTACTGAATGAAAATATAGGCTGTGACATAGCGAAATAAGCCTCTTACAGTGGTATGATACACACATGAAACAAACACTGAAGGCAAGCCTAATACATGCTGAACTGTGGGTTCCAGCTTTTAAAGAGGGAAGGGGTAACCCCAAGGGAGATGCTCCCCCTCCTCACCATCAATGCACAGCACCTCTTCTCTCCTCTCAGGACTACAAACACATGAAGAGGGATGTTCTCTGTGAAGCTAACAACAGAGCTCTTGAGTCAAGTACCTTGTCCAAATTAGGCTTGATTTACTAATGGGAATAAGATAATTGGTGGAAAGGTCACGTCTCAGACCAAGAGAAGCACAGAGAGAAACATTCATATCCAAAGGTCTGAAACAAATCAGAAATTCACATGAAATTGATGAAAGGCAAAAGTAAAGATTCCCTTTAGGTTTTCAATGATGAGTTCATGTGAAATAAATTGCTTCCTCAAATAGTCTTTGATATTTCAAATAGATAATTTAACTTCCACATGGAGCATGTGGAGAAATGTTGAAGGAGAGGGAAACATTAACTCCCCTCCTTTGACCATTACACAATGTACATAAACTAGAAGACTGCATCCCCAGAATTTGCACAATGAAAATAATTCATTTAAAAAATAAAAAAAGAAATAACTTTCTATGTTCACACCTTAGCGGATTCCCTAGACCAGCACCTACATGTCCATATCAGCCCACTGGATGCGGCAAACGCACTTTCCACCCTCACTGCATGTTATCCACCATTACATACTTAGTATCAAAGGAAACTGTTTGCTGACCTTATCTCTGCTCCCCTTTTCTTGCCGGCACAAGTTCACTTGAGTTGTTTTCACTGGCGAGAATATCTTCACTCTGCACTGAACTGCCTTTTTGTAGAGATTATCTACCAAAGATAGAGACTTTCCTCATCCTCTCTGAACTCTGCCTGGATTTCTCTCTACCTAAGTGTTAAAAGTACTTTCTTTGTCTTTTCAATGGGATATGAGCCTAGAAGTTTGCTCTTACTTGAAAGCTGAGGTAATGTTTTGGTGGTAATCTTTTTTTCTGTTATTAATTCATTCTTCTCAAAATCCTTCCAGTAGCTTGAAAATAGTTTTGCACACATTAGGTAATTTTCACAGTTCTCTGAAACTAGTGAAACAGTTCCACTTTACAGGTTGAGCATTACAGTATCTCAGCACTTAAGAGTATCTTTTACATTGGTAAATGTTCTTTGTACACTTGAGAATAAAGTTACTCTACTTTGTCTGGTAAAACATTCCAGAGGTATCAGTTAGATCAGTTGGTTGATTCTTTTACATAATTATTGATACTATATGCTATATATAACTATATATATAGTATACTATATACTAACAATAACAACAACAAATCCAGAAATTTTTAGTGAGTATTTAAAAACTACAATTTATGCAATGATTGGGAATAAATCTAGGAATAAATGTAAGGCAATGTCTCATGCCAGAAAGCAAATCCTTAACTATGAGGATAACAGAAAAATAGAGTGCAGAAAAGAATTACAAAGAAGCACAGTGAGTTGATGGCTTTGCTCACATTCTTGACTATAGTGATGACCGCTGGGTATTCCTGTCAAGACTTCATCAGATTTATACACTTTAACTTGTATGGAAAGAGGTATTAGGTACATAAACTGAAAAGGATAAAATATTACTAAGTTAAACTGAAGGAAATCTAAACAAAGAAGAAGATAAGCTTTGTTCAAGGATCAAAAGATTCAATATTTCTAAAATGTCAATTCCTTTCAAACAGATCTATAAACTTTATTCAGTCCCAATAAAAATTCCAGAGGCTTTTGGTGAACTAGAATTTGACAAAGTTACCCTCACATTTATATGAAAATGCAAGGTATCACATGGCCAAGACCATGTGACTTTGGTGAATAGATTGGTGGTGAATAGATTGGTGAAATAGAATGGAGTCCAAAAATAGACCTGCAAGGCTGGTGGTGGTGCACATTCTATAATCCCAACACTTAGGAGGCTGAGGCAGGAGGATCATTGCAAGTTCAAAACCAGCCTTGGCTACAAAGTGAGCTTAAGGCCAACCTGAACTACATCAAGACTCTGTTTCAAAAAGCCAAACAAAAGAAAAATAGACCTGCAAATACATGGTCAGTTGATTTTTGACATAGGGACAGAGGCAGTTCTGTAAAAAGAGTATTTTTTCATTGAATTATGTTGGAAGATATCTGACATGTATATGCAAAAAATAACAGCAAACTTCAATCCATACCTCACATCATGTTCCAGTTTAACTTAAAATGGATCATGAATCTAAGTATAATTTAATACTATGATAATATAAGGAAAACGTCTCTATGACACTAAATTCAGAACATATTTCTTGATTATGACACCAAAAATGATCAAACAGGAAAAATAGATGGCAAGCTGGACTATATTAAAATTATAAATGAGCTGCAATATAGAAAAACACTGAAAATGAAGTTTGATAAAAGTGTTTTATCAGAAGTCTCTTGACTCTCAGTAAGAACACAATGCCCATCAATTGAGGAATGGATAGAAAGATGTGGTATTTTTATATAATGGAGTATTACTCAGCTATAAAGAAAAATAAGCTGGAGACTTTTATAGGTAAATGGATGCAATTTGAGGCCATACTTATATGTGAAATAAATCAGACTCACATGTGTAAACATCCTATTGTCTTCCTAGTGTAAGAACCTGACAGAGTAAATGAAGTCTGAGAAGTACAATAGATATTGTGGAAGGAAAAGGAACTTTTCAAAAGGAAGAATAACTGGAATGAGTAAAAAGAGAAGAAAGAAAGAAAGAAAGAAAGAAAGAAAGAAAGAAAGAAAGAAAGAAAGAAAGAAAGAAGGAAGGAAGGAAGGAAGGAAGGAAGGAGGGAAGGAAGGAAGGAAGGAAGGAAGAAAGAAAGAAAGAAAGAGAAAAAGAAAGAGAAAAAGAAAGAGAAAAAGAAACAAAGAAAGAAGAAAAGGAAAGAAAGAAAAAGAAAAGCAGAGAGAAAGGAGAGAAAGAGACGAAGGAAGGAAAGAATGAAGGAACAAAAGAAGGAAGGGGGAGAAAGAAAGGGGAAAATACATATATACACACAAGATAGCTAAGATAATTGTACTACTAATTTCTATTGGTTTATTGAAAGAAACGTTTACTTAAATGTGAGGTAATTAATTAAACAATTAATGTTTAATTGTTTGATCAGTCTTATATGCTTATATCCGGTCATCTAAATAACCACTTTAAAGATAACTATATGTAATACAGCCATTGTTAACTTCCTATCACCTTGTTTTGAAATTCTGTACTGCTTTTATTGCTTTTGTGTTGTTTTAGGTCTTTGCTTTTATGATGTTTTTGTTCTTTTCTCTTTCAAATAAAAAAATTAAAAACTAAGCAATCCAATTTTTATTGGTAAAACCTTCAACAAAGATCTTGTATAAACAGCAAATAAGCCCATGATACTTAGTAAGTTTAGTCATTAGGAGAATGAAAATTAAATCCACAATGAAATACCACAATACATCCATTAAAAGGCTGAGGTAATAAAGACTAACACTGTGTAAGGATGCACAGCATCCTCAGTGCATGACTCCCATACACGACTAGTGGAAATGAAACAGGGCTCAGCCACTTTAGAATACAGCTTGACGCTTTCTTAAAAATTTAAACTACATTTTCTACACAGTCCAGTCCTTCCAGTACTAGCTATTTCCCTAAAAGAAAGCAAACACAGGCCCCCGCAAAAAATGTGTTAATGGTCACAGCAACTTTATTGTTAATAGCCAAAGCCTGGATTGACCTCAACTGTCCATTATCAGGTGAATAAATGTCCATTATCAGGTGAATAAATCAAACAATTTTTGCAAATCCAGAAAATGTCATAGCACTAAGAAATAAATGAAGAAAACTCTGATATATATATAACATAGATGAATCTCAAAATGATTAAAAGAGAAAATGCATAAAAGTGTGAACCCTCTAGGAGTGCATTTATGTAAAATTCTAGGAAATGTAAAATAACATTCCATGCCCGAAAACAAATCCCTGACTCTGCATGTGATAGGGAACTGGAGTTCAGGAAAGAACTGTGAGGACGCACGGCAAACTTTGGAGACGACAGCTTGGTGTCCATTCTCCCTTGCAGTGACCACTGCCTGGTGTGCTCATGTGAAGACTTCATCAAACTTACACACTTTAACTTGTGAAGTCATTAAGTGCAAATTATGTCGCAATAAAGTTGCTAATAAAATCTGAAGGCAACTCATAGTGACCCCAGTTTTATTTCAACAATGTTTATGAGCATCTAGCACTGTTTAACTCCAAGAGAAAACCTTACTTCTTTAATGCAGTGATTAGATCAAACAGTTTCTAAGATCTCCCCCCAGTGTATCATATCTGAACAATCTATGCTTTTATTTCACAGTGCTTATCACAATTATCACCAATTACTTACTATCTTCTTCCATGACATCCGATACACCCATCAGACAGTGGGTACTATTAGCTGTACCCATTACTACAGCCTGGTACACCGTTAGTCCTCAGTGAGGACTTGCAGAACATGGTATACTTGCTTACCATCCAGGTAATAAGAAGGATTCTTTTGTATATTTGGGCTTTGTTTGTGCAAAGTCTGATTCTATTTTCAAATCAATCCTAGGGCTTCTTGCTAAGCATGCACTCTATCACTGAACTATATTCCCGGCCAAGGACAAACTTTTCCTATTCTCAATCACATGTACCAAAAAGTAAGAGATTGATGTGGCTTCTTATGCTTCTTTTCTTCATTTCCCTAGTTATTTTACTAATACTGATCCTGAGGAAACGTACTCAAGATTTTCAAACCAATATTTTTTATAATTTCTTAGATGCTGATGGTGAAAAGTAAGGTAATGGGGAGGAGAAAAAGAATGTTAGCATAATTTGTAATTTTCACTTAATTTTAATGATGTACTTTTCACTTAATTTTAAGTTGTGATCTCCATAGGGAAATTAAATGAATAATATCATCTTTTAATCTATTAGATTAAATGGTATTTTCATCACACACACACACACACACACACACACACACACACACACACACACACACACACAGAAAGACTCTGTATAACCTTAAGGGCCAGCAGATTATATGAAGAGCAATGATGCTCCTTCCAAGGCCTGGCTGCTCTGAGTGAAAGGGTCAGGAGACCATCTATGCCAGCACAGGTGTGAGACAGTGGATTTCTCAGCCACCTTTAAGCATCTTAGTTAGGAAAATATCCCAGTCCAACATTAGCACAACAGTGTTTGAAGAAAGAAAAGTTAATATATCTCTGTTCCCTCACTCATTCCCTCGCGGCCTATTACAGAGTTTCTAGATTACAACCCTGGTACCTCTACCAAGCACTTCAAATTAAAAAGTCCCCATTTGGAGAGCCTTGTTTCAATAACTTACTCAGACAGCTCCTGCTGCTGCCGCTGCCTCCAGCACTCTGAACACCCAAGGGAGACAAAGGCCAAAATGTCAGAAATGCAGCTAAGGATAAAATCAGCCACCACAGAAGGATGATTTCCTCTCTGGGACACCATGCCCAACAGCCTCAACAGGGCCTCCTCGTACCTACAGTTCAGGACATTTGGAAGCAAGTACCTCTCGCAGCAGGAAAGAACTTGTCCTTCAGCAGTCAGCCAGTGGGATCGGGCACCCTCTGGGGTTTTGTCATGGTCAGGGTTAGCAGTCACCCCTCATCTGTGACCTCCAGGCAACAACAAAGTCCAATTCTAGTTTCAAATCACTCTAAAATTTGTCTCTGTGCTCCTCAACTCCGCAATTATGCATTTATCTGCTGGCTCAAACACAGTTTAAGATCTTTACACAGCCTAAATATTAATACAATGTTTCTGTTCTCCAGTGTACTTTAAAGACAATGGGAAACCAAGAATTAGAGAGCTTCCAAGTATGCTGAAATGGGAATAGCTTTTTCTAGAATTTTCCTTAAAATCTAGGTTGGTTTAGTTAAGATTCCATAGGTAAAGTATGTGCATGAAATGCCTCCTATAGCTAGAAGAGAGGGGTCAAGGGTGCCCAGGATGAGGCACATAGGCCAGAGCATTGGGTATGAGGCAGAGGGCACACTTCTTGTCCAGGAGTGAATGAGTGCTCAGGAAGTGGAAACGGAACATCACAGGACACTACAGTGGTCTATGAGCTGAGCAGGTTTCACCTTGCCCTGAAAGCTAAGTGGGGAGCCAATGATGCACCTTAAGAAGACCTAGAACACATTCAGGTCGACCCACCTATGTTCTGTAACTTCTTGTAGATCTCAGGTCTACTGACATTGTCAAATGCAAAGGGAGATCAAAAATAAAAGGCCCGGAACAAGACAAATCTGGATTCTCATGACAAATCATAGTTCTCAAAAGTAAGTTTCCATCCGCATTTGCTTTTAGGCTCCATTTCCTCAAAGTTCTCCTCAGTGATCTCCACAGCCTGGTACTATCTTCTTGTGTCATGAATGATTTCAGTTACCACTCAGGACCAAGCAGCCTGGGAATATATTAAATCCTCCTGGACCTTGGCCAAGGGATGCTCCCAGATATTAATAACCTGACACTTCAGTAGCTTGCTGTGCAAAGGAGCAGAACAGCCTGTGAGGGTTTGTGGCAAGTCCACAGGCACAGCACTGCACACCACGGCAGTCAGAAGTCAGACACAGCACACTAGAATGAAAAGGCCAAATGGGTATGGGCAGGACATCAATACTGTCTGCTAAAATTGGATTTCTCCTGGAAATCAGTGACATGGCTGAATTTTGCATCCTTGTTGATGTGGGGCCAAAATAATCTATAAATATGACACAGCAGCTGTCATCCAGAGTACACAGAGAACGCGTATTAATAAAGCACCGTTTTGTATCTTACGCTCACAGAACTGCAGCTACACACCTCGTTCCACATCCTCTTTTATCCAGTAGCTGGCCTTGAACTCCCCGCCATCCAGTCCCAGCCCGGAACTCCCGTGGGGTCTCTATTCGCAGCACTTCCCTGGTCCGGAGCCAAGTTCCTCCTCCTCCCTCACTCCCAGCACATTTCGCTCAGACAGAACATCAGTCTGCAGCGCTACCCTCTCTGCTGCCCTTTTGAGTAGATGAAAATACACTGGACGGAGTTTCTCTCCACCTCCTACTTCCTCCCTTGATTAAAAAAGAATTACACCAAGAGAAATCTCCTACTGTTATTTTTCTCCTTCCGTTCCACATCTCTTCTTTTTGCTAGGCTCTTCTCTTGCAATCTCTGCCATAAATCAAGCGGCTCTGGGCTTTCCACGTCAGAATTCAGGAGGCCAATATGCTTGTGGGTACTTTTAAGTAAGAAGTCAATGTTCTGTAATTTAATTTTCCTCTTTCAAATTAAACCTGCCATTCCTCACATAATCAGAGTGATAAATGTGGAGCAGGACTTCGTCTTCCTGACATTAATACCCATCAGTACTTCAAATGCAAACAATTATGACATTGAACTTTATAAAAATTACCAAAAGCCCAAACTCTGCTTAATTAAGCCATTGAAAAGTTGCTTTTGTTACATTTAATGAATGATATATTATACTGCAATGAAACATGCAGCAATACAAATACTTCACAATGCTTCCAATTAAGACTCACTTCACTTATGCGAATTGACAACACGAGTGTGGCACACTTCTTTCAGTTTGTGCATTTTAAATGAACTGGTTAGTGAGAAGGGTGCTTCTTTGCTAATGAGTTTTGTAATCAAGGCATCTATTTTAATTTCAAATTGGCTAGATTGGGGGAAATTGCTAGACTAAATGACTGGTACTAATTAGGATTATAAAAATATTCATCATGCCATGGAATTAACGTGGGGGTCTGATTTTCCTGCATTTGCATACTGCTTCAGTTTTGGGGAAAAAATCTTGACAAATTGTCTTCTCTTTAGCAAATTGAACAAACACTATATCTGTTTTAGTCCTTCTTTTCATTTAAAGCATAATACATATTCATGGTTTGTAAATGAAGTTAAATGATTTCAATTTCTATCTTCATTACCATATTAAAGATGCTGTCTCCTTAAGCTTTCTTTAAAAATTTCTGATCACAATTGTATCTATTTAAATGACGAATACTTTGGTTTAATGTATGTATTAACCCCAAAATTTAGGAGAAATTAACCCACAAATTAATGGAAAAGTGAGTTAAATTGGATGACCCTTACTCAAAATACAACACTCGTTACTGATGATTTCTCTGCCTTATGAAGAAGCGAGTCTTATATCTTGTCATCAGTATGCAGTCTGACTGGCTCTCTCCTGGAAGTCCTACTCAAGGCACTGTCATCCCCTGAGAGCTAATCCCAGAAGAATCACTGGGTCCACCTGAAGGACTGATCACAGCTTGGCTGGTGTAGCTATGTCACTATTGCAGTGTTCACTGTGCGGAGGTCAGTGTCAAGTGGCTGATACAGAGATCTGCCCAAAGTGAATGCATGGCTGTCTACCTTGAAGAGCAAAGAGTGGTCGCCACACTACAGGCAGGCCCAGGAGAGAGCAGAAAGCAGGCCAGTCTCTCATCGTCTGTGACCTTGAGGGAGTTAGCATCACCTTCAAGAGCTGTACACTCATCTCTAACTTGGAAATAATAATCCCACTTTACAGATTCCTAGGAGAACTCGGTGTAGTGATGCCTATGAAAGGACTTGTCAGAGATCTCTAGACAAAAGGTACTTAAGGACACACATCTCCATTTCCAAGGAGCACCTATGTGTCCAAACCAAAATAATGTGATGTGGAATAGGTAAGAATCACCAGGCATAAACTGCAGTTCCCTGGCTGTGTTTACACTCCTTGGTTGCAGCACTATTTGTTTCCATTACAGCTGTCAAATCAAATAAGCAAGAACTAATTCAATTTTGGGATACAGCTGTAAAATTCTTCTGAGCAACTAGCAGGATAAATCACTTCCTTAGCATCTATCTATAGTGGGTGCCTTCTAAACAACAAAATCTGTATCTATTGCCAATCTGTACATAATATAGATTGGGGTTATATTCATCAAGAGCGCACCTTTTGTTAGGAGAAAAAATAATTTCTACAACTTCACAGTTCTGAAGAGACCATAGCGAACAATAAAGCTGAGAAAGAGATGAACCTTAGCATATTTCTCCTCCAGGAAAATGTTCCTCTACAACACCCTGACTCTTCAGAAGAGATTTAAATAATGATTTCCAATGATTTTACCCAAATCAGCCCTATTCACACCTAAAACCATTATAAAGAGTATTGCCTTATAATTAGGATGAGTATAAATGACTCATGATAGGTTACTTCTTAGGCCTGTCTAATTATAAAGGCAATTGAGTGGAATCATCAGAAATTTAACCAACATACAGTATGAAAAGAACGTCTGTTGCCTTAACAAATCCAGTTAATATTTGGGAATATTTACTTTCAATTTTATAAATGCTTTTCTCATTTCTTCTTTCTTTCTTTTTTTGTCTAACTTTATTTCTGGCCTGCTTGTATTTGAGGAGTATTTCTTCTCTGATATGTACCATTTCTGCATCTGTGTATATTAGAGATGTAATAAGAAACGTTTTTGTACTATGCATCACCATGAATCCATGGTGGATATCATCAGCATCACCGCCATTTTCATGGTTGCATAATACCCAAGCAAATGCATGTCCCATGATTTTAAGTCTCTTACTGCTCAGCATTCGGAAAGTTTCCACCCAATTTTCCGCATTTAAATGACTTTGATAAATATCTTTATGCCTAGAGGTTCCTGGTATTATTCTACTGGTATAGTCTCACAAGTAGCACAACCGAATAATTCGATCAAGTTAAAATACATGTATGCCTTCAGATGTCTACCGCCAAGATGTTTTCCAGAAAGGAAAACTCATTTGCATGCCCTTCAATACTATTTCAGAATACATCTCCACTATAATTTGGCCAACACTGGTAGAGAAAACAATATGTTTTAAAAATGAAACCCATTAAATTAATTTCAAATGAACATTTTTTAAATTTCTGTTATGAATTTTCTGGATTAGCTGAGCTCACTCAATTGTCAACGAAGTTGTGTATTTGGTTTAACCCGATTCTCTTAGTGTTAGATATTAAATGGTTCTCATTTTAAAAATCTCTTCTTCTCGTCATTTACCTCACCTGATACCTACTAGCCCTTCTTCTGCAGAAGTTATCTTTGTTTTCTCACCAGTATAACCAGTCACAGACCACACGCATGATATTCAGTGTGCCCCTAACTGACAGTGGCCCCAAGGAGGGCACAGGGCCGTCCATCACTGTGAAGACGCGTAGGGAGTTCCAGGGGACCACCTATGTTTTGAGACCAGGAAACTAGCTTCCTGAGTGCAGCCAGTTTATGAAATTTCATCAGGATCACAATATGGACACTTTTCTGTGTGTATGCTACAGTTCAATTTTAAAAGTCCAAAGCATCACCCTGACTTTAAAAGACCAGGTGCCATCACACCAAAGTGAGTGGCCCAACTTCCGGCAGACAACGGAGGGTGGAAGACATGGACAGGGTGGGGAGACAAAGGCCCAAGGTCAGAAGGCTTGCACAGGAAGGGCCGGCAGAAGAATTCCTGGGTCCAGCTAGAAAATTAGAGATCTAGAGCCAGCATTTTGTCACGCACATTAGTGGCAAGAATGATAGGCCAAGGGTGTTCAAAGGTGTCTCCTTTCAGGGGGTTAATGGCACTGTATCTTTTACCATAACACACTGTAAAAAATTAAACACACACATCTTTTCTAAGTCACATGCTACATAAGCTCTATATTCCATTATACATTGCGGCAAATATGTTTCCCCCTAGGAAATGTGCCATGTTATTAAGATGGACACCCAGAAGGTAGAGAGGTTGATCAGCAACTTTGGGGTTCAATATCGGAAAGCGGTTTGGGAAAGGCCCAGGTCACTAGATCATAATTTTGCTGCAGTCTATCATGTCAGTGGATGATGTTCTTGTGAGCAACATTTACGAATGCAGAAGCTTGCTGTACCACTCTCACTGAGCGCAAGTTACTGACGGCAACGCGTGAAATCTTCCCCACCCCAGAAGACTGCTCCTCCTCCGGGCATCTGTGTCCTGCAGTGGTGAAAAGGCCACAAACCTGCTGCACTATGAGGCCCCTGTGTCAGCAGCAGCAGCATTACAGTAAGTGAGGCTATGGATTTTTCCTTCCCTTACAGGACACACACGCTTTTATGAGACTAGGAGAGGAATTAATAAAAACACAATGGAGTTCTTTAAATAAAAAGCACCCCTCAGTCCTATTCCTATTCTATGGATGACAAACTGCAAACCCATGGCCCTCCCCAGCTAATCCCCACCAGCCAGGGAGACACAAAGCCTGCTTCTGCCAATGGCTACTGAGAAAGTAATCATCACCTACTAATCCTGGAGGATCTGAATACAATTACATTTTTAATCAGAGGGTTTAGAATGAGAATATAAATGAAAAGGCACAGATTCATTTCTATCCAGCATTCCAGAATTGCACCTTTAAATTTCCTTTTGAATACTGAGGCCCTGCACAAGCCAGACGCACTCTGACTCACCGTGCTTACAACGTGGCCACTCCAGGTATGGTCCACCCTGCAAAGCCTGACCCAGCCCAGACGTCCTATGTACTGTGCTCTGTGTTGCGCTCACCTTGTCTGAGCAGCTTGTCAGTCCATCTGCTACTATTGAAACTGTCTGGGAAGAGGCGACCAGCAAAACCCCGTAGCAATGATAAATGGTGCAAGTGAGAGTTATGTTAGTGCCCTGATTTGATACAATGTATCCATGTACTGAAGCAACCTACTATACCCCATCAACTTATTACTATCAACAATTAAAAGTAAAACATTTGTAAGAAACACTTCCCTTCATGCCCACTCCCCACCTACTACAATAGCAGCCTTGTGTGTGCTAGCATTTCAGGAAACGCTTTCTAATAGAAGTGATCAGCAATTGTAGACCAGTGTAACTCAGAAGCCCTGAAAACAATGGACTATGAAATCCCATTGAGTTCCTTATCTCTGACCTCTAACAACAGCTGTATTTGTTAGTTTCATTTTGCCAAGAAGATAAATAGTAACAAAGAGCTTTGTAATCCCTCTTTTCTTAGCAGAAAAATAGCTGTTTTCGGTTCTCCTTCCATAGACGTCCCTCTGCCACAATGTATATATCTGTGAATATATAAGCATGCGCCCATTTTCTAAAAAGTACACTTAGTCCTTTACCAAAATGAAGGATACTTAGGCATTCAGCCAGGATAACGGCAGCTATTTCTAGGATGCCATTGCCTGCAAACCTATCTCAAATCTTTCCAAAATTCGTTTTTTAAGACTGAGTCCTCCAGTCAATCCAAAATCTCACAGTGTTAGCTATATTAGCTATTAGTGAGGACACAGTGCATTGGAAACGCAAGTGAATTCTACCTCTTCAGTAACTGATAAATTCAGAAGATCCTCCCCCACCAAAAGGAAGATAGAGAGTTTAGGTTCCAAGACAAGGTGGGGAAATGGATTTTCTACCATTTCCAATTTGGTCAACCATAACCTATTACTTCTCATGATTAGTTTTAAACCTTAAAGATCATTATAAAATATCTCCAATGACTCCTATAGTTAAAAGTGAATGTCTTCCCTTTGTTAAGTGCAAAGCATTTTTATATGCGAATGCAAGTTGACAGGAGAATCTGTAGGGCAGAGCAGGAGCTAGTGCAGGAATCAGCAGGAATCAGGAAGTTCATGGGACGGTCAGGAGAGAAAGAACTGGTCAAAGGTCAAGCTAAGTGATCAGAACACAGAGAAGGCGTTGGGAGATTCCCATCCACCGGGAGCACAAAGGTGTGGGCTCTCCTGCAGGGTCAAGCGCAAGGTACCCTGGTCCCCATCCCGACCGCCCAGCTTTGTGCACCTTTCCAAGATTTGGACAGTCCCCCCTCACCACCAGCCTCACCCAGTACCAGGCAGCCATATTTCCCACTGAACTCATAACCTAGCATCCGGCACGCCAAGCGTTGTAACATTACATACACCTCTTGTTTTCAAATGCAAACTTACCTTTGCAGGGTATTTTGAAAATTTTTTAGCAGTGCCTTTTCCAAATGAGATCTACAGGCAAGTCTCCTGCAGCTTTGGGGTAGCAGTTCAAAAAGTAAAGCAATTGGATATTGTCCCTTTAAAATATCATGCAGTTAGGTCTTTTGTAATACATACAACATAATAAGATAGCCTTCCAGATTCTAAAGAAATTGCTAGTGCATTTCATCAGAAGCACAATAAGGGAAACACTGACTCACTCCTCACCACCAGCACATCCCTTTGACGCTGCAGTTACCTCAGTACTAGCACTTTTCACTTTCTCTTGAAGAAAACAGCTCCCTCCATGCATGCATATCAGAGAGCGCTCTGCATGGAGCGAACACACTTTTACATCAGTCTCAGCTATGCCTGCAGCTTCATTTGCTACTGCATAGCGTCCCTCTTCCCGACTCTAAACCACTGAATGACTCCCCAAAATACAGGAAAACTCTACTGCATCTTAGCTTACTGGAGCTACATGTTTTATGCCATCTCTCCAAGTGTTATCCTCCTTGCACTACGTATTTAAAAAGAATTACCAGGCGCCAGTTAGAAACTGTATGGGTTGGAAGAACGTGCAGCCACTTCCAGCAAAATATGTCAGCAAGAAAGAGCACCTAAGGCATAATATATGTGGAAATGTTTGGGGTGGTTAGGGAAATCCATCAATACCTACTGCCACATTTCCAAATGTTTTTCCTAAGTGAGAAAGCAACCACCAAGCCTGAAAGAATTCTGAAGGCATTCTATCCACAAGGGTGCTTCATGGGTGATACCCCAGAAGTTCTCAGTGCTGTGAGAATAGGGAAAAAAGATTGCCCAGGGTAGATCTAAGGAATACTGCATTTGTTTTACCAGCCTCTTGGCATGAGAAGCCTGCTCCCTTTAACCTAGCCTTTCTCTGTAAAACAAAATATGGTCAAATAAGAGTTTTGAGCTTTACCTAACTAAATTACCATCCAACTATTTAACAACACCCAACTAAATTACTTTTTTTAAGACAGCTTCAGAATTTCTGACTATACTAAGCACCGAAACTTGCAGGCTATCTGACATTTGGCTAAGTCTTTCATACAATATCCACTTCATGCCATGAAAGAAATATATTTGCAAAGGCTTTTGCTCTGCAAATGTCATGTGGGTGTCCTCAGGGGATAGCGCTGAGCACCTGGTGCCCACAGTGAGGCCCTGTGAATGAGAGATATAAAGGTTATGTTGAAATTATTGTTTAAAGGTGCTGACATCACACACACACAAAATGCACAATCACATATTTAAATATGTACTGAAAAGCAACCATTTTAGGATCTAGCAGTGCAGAGAGAAGAGTCTGTTTCGACCACGGTTATCCTGCATGTATCTCTGTGTGCAACAGTGCTCATTTATCTGCTCCGTTTCACTGACTGATTCCACGACATTACACAGTAGCTTTGCGTCTGTATGAAGACGCTTGAGAATGCAGAAAACAGAATAAAGAATAACCTAGAGTTCCTTTGCTCAAGTATAAATTGATCAGATATAATGGGTTCCTGTCCACGGCATGTAAGCATTCATCCACTAATTCTCCTACCAAATATTGAGAGAACAAAACCAGTGATGGATAGGAGGTGGTGGACTGGGGGATGGAAACATTAAGGACCCTGTGCAGATTTTGATTTTGCACCTGGACAGACGGAACTAGGGAATATCAGAAGACAGCTATATTGGGGCAAGAGCAGGAGTTCATTCAGGGGTTATGCAGAGTCTTCTGAAGCATACAAGAGACAATGCCAAGTACACAGCTGAACATGTGGGTTTAGAGCGTGAAGAAGAGGTTTTACTGATCTATCATATCTTTAATATATTTTTAGAAAATAACAAAATGTATTTGTCTGAGTCTCTGCCTCCATTGCTAAACAGCAACCAAAGCTATTTCACTACATGAAGATGGCACAGTACGAGCGAGCACGCTCCAGACCTGGAGTCTGACCACACGCATTGTGATGTTGGCTCCTCCGGCTGGGCGACTGGTGACTTTGAACAAGCACCTTAGCCTTGCCCAGCTCTGTTTACTGAAGCAGCTACGAATGAGTATGATACTTCTCCTGCTTTCCAAAAGAATAAGATAGGCTTGCCTGCCTGCCATGATACTTCAGAGTAGAAAGGAAAGTTCACTGCGGCAGACAAAACCAACTTGGTAGGAATGATGAAATGTCATTGACTTCCCTTCAAAATTTCACAGAGTGCGCTCTCAGTGACAGATATACATTGAAAAACATTATTTGTTCACCTTTTGATCCAAACTGTATGCCAGCACCCAGTCCTCTTGCTTGGGATGAAAGAGCAGACTCTGGATGTAGAAGGTAAGCCGGTACTTCTGATAGGTGGCTCCTTCATCTGAGCTGATCAGTATGCTGCTCTCCATCTCAGGGTCACTAAGAAGCATGATCTAATGGAGAGAAGGGAGAAATACAGGCAGACTTAGTAGGCTGGAGTATAAGAAACTAAACCAGAAATATGTAAAGTCACGTGAGTTAGTATATTATAGCACATAAAAGGGTAGCTAAGCCTCTGCATGAAATGCTTGCCTTTTGTTCTTTTTCCATGTTTAGTTTTCCATCATTGAATTAAGCCAAGTGGAGAAAAGGTCAGCTCTGCATGTAAAAGGAGGCTTTATTTTTTATGTCCATATTTGAAGTGCTGGTAGCATATTGTTATCATGCTCTGCCCAAACCTCGGAATGCTCGTACCAGCCTCATACCAACTTCCCTCCTTCCCTCTCTCTCCCCACCCCTTAATTCGCATCACAGTTCATTAGCCAAAGAATGGGTCAACACCTCCCTTATCCCATGCTATGGTTCTTTCTAAATTATTTTGGTACTTCTATGATTTCTTTGTACAGTTATTTTCCAAAATATATATTCTCAAATACTTGAACAAACACCACTGCCAGAGGAGGGCTGGTGGACACCAAACTGAGCCAAGTGGACAAAAATACCCAGAGAGAAAGCTTTGGCTTCAAAATGAGCAGGTTCATGTCTCAGCAGTTCCCTCTTCCTATTCGTATTCCTCAGGAAAGTTACTTAAAGTCTAGAAGCCTCAGTCTCTCCCATCACGGCTACCCACGGTGTAATGTATATTCTTAACAAGAGATGCCTGTGATTACTGTTGAGACTTCACCCTCCAACCAGTGCAACCTGGCTTCTACCCACAGTGCTTGGATGATGTCCGTCTCGGTAAGGAGTGACTGGCTTTGCAGGGCCATAGCCCAAGTGGACACTTAGACACCCATGCCTCACCCTCGGTTAAACTGTTTGCAGTCAGAGTTCATGGATCTCTGTTCCTCTAGCAGCACTTCCTTCCGGGCTCCCATCAGCACATATGGCTGGCTTCCCTTGCTGTTTCTTTTTGGATGCTCTAAATTTCTCTGATTTCTTTTCACAGGGCCCTTCCACCACCCTACGTTCGCTATATTCTTTTTACTCAACAGACACCAACTCATGGACTCCTCTTATTCAATATATATACATTCATTCATCCCCATCATCCAGGGGACAGCTCTTAATTAAATCTCCAAATGAGCACCTTCACACACACACACACACACACACGCTTCTTAGCTTCAGACTTGACAACTCAGCAACCCCAAAGGTTCTTCCCTTTGGAGTCTATAAATACCAGAAACACAGGATGCCCCAGTGGACTGCCCCTAAGCCCCACTGCTGCCCTGTGCCCTGTGATGTTCCCACTAGCCAGCCCTGGGAAGCACCGCACTTGACATTCATCCTGACTCTACTTCCTCACCTTCTCAAGGTCACCAGTCTCTGAGCCTGTGCATTTTTCCTAATTCACGCCAATATCAAATCCCCTCTCCTCTACCTATTACACTTGCCTGATTCCAAAACCTAATCATCTGGGTTACTGTAAGGCCCTCTCTCCACTGTCACCCATGTCATCCTGGCCCCCTCATATCCACTTTGCACGCTGTGAACATCCTACAGTACAAAACTGATTCTGACATCTCCATAACACCACTCAGTGGCTTCTCACTGATTTCCCTCTTCCAAAATCCTTACACAGCCTGATAAAAAATGTACCTCCTTCTGTACTTCTGGTTTTGGCAGTAGCCCTGGCCTTTTGTATTTTATTATGCCACCCTTCTCAATCTCCTTGAGTTCATAATGCTTGCTCAGTAACTGAATGAACACCTATTAACTTCTTGTCATTATTTTTCCAGTCTTTGGGTATACTGCTACCAATTGTCAGGGCTAATTCTATCACATGGGCTGGTCCATGGAGCCCAAAGTACAAAATAACATCCAAAAATATTTTTCCTTCCCTATAAAATAAAACTATTAGCTAGCAGGATTTTAAAAATGTTACCTAGAGCATATATTAGTATTATTATAAAGTAAGCATTACAACCAATTTAGGTCTTTTAACTGCTCATATTCATAGCCCATTCCTTTTTATTCCTTCACAGCTTCCAAGAGAAGCTTACTTTCTTTCTCAAATATTTGCTTTGGCTTCATTGAAATAAGTCATCATCAGTTATCAGCAAATTTTTAAGAAATGGACGCAGTATAATAATTTATTCATTCATGTGTGAATAATCCTGAGGAAAGCTCTCGGGTTATTCAGAAACACAAAATAGCCTTGTCCTCCCACGTACAATGAAAGGAAAAGGGAAACTGGTAGAAGCACCCAGCTGCCCTTGAGAAAACCTCAAGGGAAGCATCTGTGGTGGCTGCAGAGAACGCAGAGATATTGGGTCAGAATGCAGCTTTCAAAACCAGGCGCCCGTGATTCACACTGTGTACTGACAGGCTACATAACGGGCAATGAAATCATTTCTCCCCTGGTGCAGAGAAATTAAACTGCTTATTTTATGCAGTTGTAAAGAAACTTCATGCCTATGATTTTAATTAGAAGATAAGACCAACATCATAAATGGACTTTATTTTATATGCAACGAGTTACAATATACAATAGGGTTACCATTAAATATGGATCTAATATATTCTCTTCCTCCAACTGCTTCTTTGTGTGTGTGTGTGTGTGTGTACATGCGTGTGCGTGTGCATAAACACACTTCCATGCAAAACCACACCAGTCCATATACAAACTCCACACAGAAATGTGCACATACATACTAACATACACAGACGTGGAACACACAGGCAGGCACACGTGCAGGAATGAATTTATACGTAATAAGGCATATTGACATTGCATGGCAGTTTTATAGGGTGTGTGTCTGTGAGAGTACATTTTTATTGCAACCTTTCTCTGACATTCTCATCAGAAATCCTTTCATATACTTTGATATCACTGGCAATATCTCTACTCAATCCTGCTTTCTGGGAGGAATAAAAAGAACAGAAATAGAAACCTACATATTCTGGATTTTTAACCTGCACTCAGTACTTCACCTGATACCTTACACAAGCCATATACAAACTGCATGAAGTATTGCTTCTTGTATTTTACAGATAAATAAACCAAGGCTCAGGAGGAAAGCAAATTACCTATTACTCCACCTCCACAACACAAATACACACACACACACACACACACACCACACATACACACACGTGCACAGGCAGATACTTTTTTAAAGTGTCTCTAACAAATCCACAAAAAAAGTACCTTCAAGAAAGTCCTTTTCCCTCTCTAATTCATTACGTCTGAGCAAGAAGAATTCAAGAATTAAATGATAGGACTCAAAGAGGGAAGCTCAATGTTGTTAGTACTAAAAGAGTAGAGGACCTCAAGGTTAATACAAATACTGCATAATTAAACAGCAAATGCCTTGTCACAAGTTAAGCCTCATGGTAAAATATGTCTTGTACAATAATTTACCAAATACATACATAAAATCATCTCATGTACACTCTGATTTTTATTGTTAAGCAGAGACAATGTTTATTGTTTCTACTCAAACACGTATGAGCGCAAAACTTCCTTCCAGTAAGTGAGCAGAGCAGCCAAGGGTAGGCAAGAGGCGCTCAGCACGAGGCCAGATGGAGACACATGCACTATTCCTCACACTATTCAGCATGAGGGTTTTAAAAATGTGCCCAAAATGAAATACAAAGACTAGGCTTGTGACTGCTGGTCATGGGACAATAGCTTATTTCTAGGAAAATACATTTAGAGTTCATACTTCTCAATGTGTAACTGTTGATCTATAGGTGTATAGTCCACAAAAATGGTTGTACAGATGTTTGTGAGTTGCGCATTTGCATGGCTCTGACAATACGAAGCAGATGCAAATCCCAAAGGAGATCTGTGTTTTGTTTTGTTCTGCTTTTGCTTCATTCACTTGACTCATTGTCCAGCCTGTCCTGACATGAAACATGCAGTGGGAGGAGGGGTATTTCACGTATGATTCAGCAGGTTATTAATGGTATAGACTCTAGGTGCAGATGTCTTAAATCCATATCCTCCATCTGCCACTGTGAGTGAACAGGAGGAAATTACTCTCCTTCTCTAAGGGTTGGGTCTTACCACTAGCAGAAAAACAGAGCAGTCATACCCCCTGCACAGTGATGTCCAAAGGAGTAAACAGAATCATGATGAACAGGCTGGGCACAGTTTCTGGGCACATGGCTGCTAAGTACAGGTTGATCTTTATCTTTAAATCACCCAAGATGAGAGCACAACTAAAGCCAGAAGAAAGACCACACAAGCCGCAGACACATGGAGGTGACTGGAGGACTACCTGCCTCCCTCTTGACTCCACTCATTCCTGAGCTTTGTAGACAGAAATCAAAGGGGAGATGTGTTGCTGAACAGCTAAAATGTTTCCATCCTGCAACATAAAAGTGTCCTGGAGGTCTACTGAGCAGTATACTTCACAATACTCTACATCCACATGAAAGTCAAGGGAGGTACATCTTGTGTATATATGTGTTTGCTCGATACAATTAAACAATAACTAGAAAGAACCACGGAGAAAACACATCTTACATTTTACATGAACTTACCTGTACTTTGCATTCATGGCAGTTTTAAGAAAACCCTTCCATTAGTCAATGTCAATGCTAGCAGAGTGAACAGAGCCAGCAGGTCATTGCTGATTTGCTGAGAAGAGTGGCTGCTCTGAGTAACCACGCTCACCTCTTCACCAGGAGATTCAAAACTGTGATGGAACTAAATGTGCCACTGCCTTAGGGGCGAGGTTCTCACGCAGCCTCTGTGAAGGTGGCTACTCACTGTAATCTGGGTCTTCGACTAGAACCAGACAAGCTTTGGCATTTACCAACCCTCACGTGGGTAATTCTTTATGCACACTTCTTTTTGCAGGAAAATATAAAGATTTTGGTAATTCTTGTAATTTCTTTTGCAGAAAATGCCTGGGGAAGTTGAGTAACAGTGGTCCTAATTTTAATGGCATGTGCTTAATTGTAAAGGACACATAGAAGTCAGGAATCAGGCCATGATTGCGCTGAGTCAGCTTATGCCTTCAAAATCCTATATGCTTATCTATGTCTAAAACACTCCAAATTAATATTGAAGATGTCAATATCCTACCCAGAAAGCTCTCCAGAATGCAGCCTTTCCTGCTTCCAAGTAAGTCTAAAATATCACTGATGAATATATTACTTTATTCAATTACCTGTTATTCCTTCTCCTTTGTGAAATCTATCAAAATGAGGTGAAAGCTAAGATTTCTGAGTCACTCACTCTGCCAGAGATACCAGAAAGGCAAAGGAAACAAATTCTAGTTCCATGATTTCAGAGCAGTCTCAGAACAGAAGCAGACTTATCTCTGAATAGAAAAGGAGAAATGTCATAATTTACTTATAATTGAGTCCTAATGGCAGATTCTAGCACAGATAGTATTCAATAAAAAGTATCACAATAGTATCAAAGCAGACTTTAAAAAGTACAAGAGATGCCAGCATAGTTAATTCCTAAACTCACTGACATGTTGTTGAATACTGACTTCAACACAAATGGCGCCTGTACAGTGTCTGTCTGTCTATCTCTTACCTTTCCTCCTTCTCTCTCTCTCCCTCCCTCTCTCCCTCCCTCCCTCACTCCCTACCCTTCTAGCAGAGGTTCTAAATTCAAGAGCAAGCAAGACCTGCCCCAACAGAACATTTTTAATGTACAGAGACATTTTAATTGGGTCAGAGAAAGTCACATCTAGAGGGTGGAGGCCAGGGATGCTGCTAAACAACACACAGTACAGCACACAGTAAAAAATTATTTAAAACAAAATGTCAGTAATTCAAAATGTCAATCATCCCACTGTTGAGAAATCATACATATCCTATGACATGTAAAACATGTTAACTACATCCACATCGCAAAGACCGATAACCAGTGCACACCGGTATTTATACACATGCTGTCTTACACCTCCTGCCGGCACCCACACCATTTTCTTTGCAAGTATCAGATGCCCCATCGATCCCAACATATTGTATTAAGCTTGTTTCTGTTTATCCCTCATGGTTTAACACAAGTCTCACTAACAAAACAACAGTCATTGAGGCAAGTCAAGAAAAAGTGAAAAGCATAACAACTACCCAACAACAAAACAAACTTATGTAAAGCTGGGTAAAAGATGTAAATACACATTTCTCTGAAGAATATATACAACTGACCAATAAACACTTGAAAAGATTCTCAATATCACTAATCATTTGACAAATGAAATTCAAAACCATAGTGAAATACTCCCTTGTACCATAACTACAACAAAAGGGAGACAGGAAGGATAAAAGCAAGAAAGGGAGG